>OX393550.1:80636025-81071025 GCA_947650365.1 Chamaelirium japonicum | reverse complement strand
TCCCGATCTAATGAGAAAACTCTTATATGAGAACCTTGTGAGAAACCTACCTAGAGCTTTTAGAATTTGATGGTTTTTGGTGAGGATGATCAACCAGCCATATATAGCACAACCATCTAGTTTTATCAAATTCTGAAACCTCTAGGTATGTTTTTCATAAGGCTTCTCATATAAGAAGTTTCTCAATAGATCGGAACCTAAAAGCGAGAGAAGGGTATAGGCTGGCATCCCACTTTCGGTTTAGGCTGTCAGCCATGTGGCATATTTTAAACCGTCAATAGCTTGCTGGATGCTTTGTAAGGTTGACATATCTGTGGGGAATTCTTGGAAACAAAATATCGGAAAAACACACAAAAAATAAAATCCATACCTACGCATCATAGCATATCAGATGGCTGGGTGAAGATCAGTGGATCGGTTTGAGGAGGTTTTTCTCAGAATGGCCCCCTAATTCTAAAAGGAAGACCCCCAAATTTATCCCATACACTCGATCGATAGACACTTTCGTCAATTAGATCCAGAAATCGACTACCCAGTTTGCCGGATCTGCAAGTAGTTGCTAGATTTGCAAGTAGTTGTCCGATTTCAAAAGGAATCCGACCGTATGTCGTCAAGAAAAAATGATTGATTTTCTTATATTTCGGTGAGTATCAGCCGATTTCAAAGGTGATTTGTCTCATCTTTGCCTATTAGATCCCCCAATAGAACGTCAAGTATTCGATTTTAAAGGGGATCCATCCTCATATCGTACAAAAAAAATGATTGATTTTATCATATTTCAGCGAGCATCGACCGATTTTGTGGGGGAGGATTACGGTCGTCGTACGTCCCTCTCCAATAGTTGATGAAAGGTGTTGACCTTCAAAATATGGCACGTTGTAGTGCGCTATGCTGTCACGTGCTGAGTTGTCATGCTAACACTGTTGACTGTAGAAAGAAGAAAGACGTAGACAATAAAGGGGGAGAGAGAGAGTCGACAAAGGATGTGGTGACGGAGTTCGGCCGAAGCCTATGTCTTCGAGCGGTAAGATGCAACCCTTTGAATCCACTAACTCTGAGAATAGTAGAGCTACTCTCGACATGACAGGGAGTGTTTATACCAATAGGCAAAGGGTGGAGCTGGCTTGACTAGAGTTTGATGGCCAGAAGTGTAAAGATCTTATTTTTCCTTGTAATAAAATAATACTAGTATAATAATTTTCTTCTGTGGAACATTAGTGAAATATTCTGTGGCACGTGTGGGACTATCCATGGTGCTTACGAGAATTTAAGTGCACAAGGGTTAAGTCTGAGAGATGGTACGCATAGGCTGCACACGAAAAAATATGGACTTTTCGTCCGATCAGGACTGTTAGGCCCAAACTCCGGAACTCAGATGTATCTTATAGGAGTGATTTAAAATCACTTCAGGGGTAGGAAACATTATCCCTAGGTACGTTTTTACTTTGTCTAGGATCTGGGCTCACGTACATAGAAACCGGGTTCCTTTCGCACATGAAGGGTAAAATTATTATTTAAAAAAAAAGATTTTTTGTAACTAAATAAAAATTTATTTTGGACCTAAAGTTAATAAAAAATTGGTGTTTTAGGGATTAATTATATTTTTTTGGGTTTTTAGTGCTAAAGCTAATCCAGGATCAATTAGCCCTAACCAAAGTTACTAAACAGAATTAGTTCGCGTTAATCATGATTAGCACTAACCTAAACCAATTGGCACTACAAGATGAACCTTGTGGGGTACTCATGATATCATCCTACCTCATCCATGTGGTTGTCATTATGAGAGGATTAGTAAAATCCTAATTGGACCCTAACTAGCTAACCAAACCTAACCTAAACAAAAACCAAACCCCATAGATGCAAGGTGGGGCCCATTAGGGAGCATCCCACCTCCTCCAAGTGCCCCCACTTGGTGGATAAGCCCTCCCCCAAGGGGAGGTGTGGCCGGCCACTTCAAAGGGATGAAAATCCCTTTGGTTTGGGTTGTTATTCTATTTCCTTCATCTTCCCCTCTAAGCCAAATCCTCCCCCACCCTTGGCAGCCCAATTCAGGTCCTTAGAACCCATATAATCTATCAAAAACCCTTTTGAAGGCCATAAATTAAAAGGAGCAAGCTTACTAGTTCGATTCGGAAAAAAAAAAGAAAGAAGAAAGAATGAGAAGAAGAGAAGGAGAAGGAGGGGTGGGCCAAAGCTAGGGAGGAACTTCATCCAACCTTGCAAGGTAAGCTACAAAGGATAGGGTTAGTGGCATGATAGGTTAGGGCCATGATCTTGAGGTTTCATCCATGAATTTTCATGTTTAATCCATGAATTTCAAGCTTTGAAATCCATGCCTCATGTTTTTCAAATTTCGAACCACCTAGCATGTTTTAAATTAAATTTTGATGCCATGAGCTTGTTCTTACACTCAATGCCATCAACCTTCATGTTTTACAAGTTTGATTCGGGGTTGATTCGACCCCCGAATCTCATATTTTTTGAAAACACATCGTGTTATTCGGCTTTTCAAAAATTTACGATCAAAACCTCAAACCCTCGGATTTTGATCCAAATATTTACATAAGTTTAGTTCAAAAATTATTAGGCATGATGATGGTGATGCTAGAAATATTTTTAGTTCTTGGTGGGATTCGATTCGGCGTGAATCGCATCCCTGAATTAACAGATTTACGAGAAATGAAGCATTCTTTCGCGTTCTTGAAGCTCGAGATGAAAATCTCGAAAATGGTGGTTTTCGATCCGATATTTTATAAATCTTTCATCCAAACATATTTGTGAATAATTAAATAAATTATTTATGATATCATAATATCATATTTAAATAAATACTAAATAATCTAATTATGACATCATTATGACATCATAATGACATAATAATTTAAATAAACCCTTTCTGACATCATAATGATATCATTTAAATAAGTAATTAATAAAATATGTTATTAAATAAATAAATAAATAATTGAATTTTTATTTATTTAACTATTAGTTTTGAAAATAAAAATTAAAATATTATTTACCTGAGTCGTGAACAGTCGGCTTAGTATATGGGAGACCAGTTAGAACGATGAAATAGGATGTTCGGCCTGAGAGAGAATTAGGGTTTGAACCCGTAAACGTTAAGGCATGTGGTCAAACTGTCGTTTGCAAAGGTTGAACCCACCACATAACCTAACATTAAGGATAATCCTGTAGAATCTAAGGACAGGTACGGCTTACCTATAGCCGATGAACGACCTTCGAACTAGGGACCGCTTTAATATCCAGGAAAGGGGGCGGAAGCTCTGCCCGTTTTTTCTCAAAGTATTGAGTCAAATCCCTTACTTATCTAAATACGTTTTTCCACTCTCTTTATAGAGTGTGACACCTGTAGGTCTAAGATTAGGTATGACCTGACCACAATCGAGGAATGACCTTCAGGCTGAAAAATATTTCAATATGCTGGAAAGGGGACGGAAACTATACCCGTTTTTTCAAGTTATATTGAGCTAAACTCCCTGGATCTATCAAAGTTTGTCAAGGTTAGGGTTAGTTTCTATCTGTCGTTTAGACCTCTCGGGATGCCTTTATAGGTCATCCGGGTGTTAGTCCTAGTTAGTGAAAGCAATAACCACACGTTGTTCCAATTAAGTCCAACTCATAATATCGCTTGTAGCGTAGTATGAGGTGGATTTGGTTACCTTGGACTTACATGGTTAGTGTATTTGACTCAGTAAGTTCTCATGACCCTTTGGGCAGGATGAGTCATTTGAATAATGGTGGTTCCTTACGGGTACCCTAGACTAGTAGTGTTTGGTATTTTAAGGACTTTTTTTTCTAATAAGATGAATAGTTAGGATTGAGGTACCTTTACAGCATATAGAGGATTTATCCTCTACCGTGTTTGGATTAAAAGATATCGTATTGCCCTCTCCCCAGGATAACACATTATGTTATGATTAAAGTTAGGATAAATGAGTCGTACATTAGCATAGATAAAGCCTGGCATGCCTATGATATCGTTATCGTGCTGTAGAAGTCGTGTACCCTGTCCCTATTTGGTTAGGGGGATGGCTCTCTTGCTCATTGACGACAATATTTGGCAACGCGGGTGATTTAGAAAAGATAAATTGCAAGTAGCATAGGAGAAGCCTTGCAAGACCCTTGTACTATTATCATACTGTATGAGTCAAATTCCCTATCCTTGTTTGGTTGGGGGAGTGCCTCTCTTGCTCACCAATAAAGGTGCACTGACATGCAAGCAAATTAGGATAGTTGGATAGTGCAGGAGGATATGACATGCTTGACGTGATGGCGGTACCGCTATCGTGCTGTAGGAGTTGTGTTCCCTATTCTTGTTGGGTTAGGGGAATACCCCTCATGCTCACTGACGGTGGTGTACGATCACATGACCATTTTAAAATTTTTAAGTGTGGAATATTTTATACGGTTATACAGAGATATAAGGAGAAAAATCGATATTAGGTAGATTAGAAATTATTGGTATGGTAGAACGGTACCCGTCTTAGTTAGGGGGCGTGTCTCCTGTTCGATTTAGGTTGGGAGGATACGTCGTCTATTTATTGAAGGTATAGTCTAGTTAGGTGAGCAATAAGTTAATATTGTATCGAATGTATGATTGTATTCGCCTCAAGGGGAGATGTGGCCGGCCACTCCAAAGGGATGAAAATCCCTTTGGTTTGGCTTGTTATCCCATTTCCTTCATCTTCCCCAACAAGACAACTCCTCCCCCATACTTGTTAGCCCTATTCAGGTCCTTAGAACCCTTAGAATCTTTCAAAAACCCTTTTGAAGGCCATGGACTAAAGGGGGCAAGCTTACTAGTTCGATTCGGAAAAAAAAAAGTGAAGAAAGAGAAGGAGAAGGAGGGGTGGGCCAATGCTAGAGAGGAACTTCATCCAACCTTTCAAGGTAAGCTACAAAGGATAGGGTTAGTGGCATGATAGGTTAGGGCCATCATCTTGAGATTTTATCAATGAATTTTCATGTTTAATCCATGAATTTCAAGCTTTGAAATCCATGACTCATGTTTTTCAAATTTCGAACCACCTAGCATGTTTTAAATTAAATTTTGATGTCATGAGCTTGTTCCATGCCATCAACCTTTATGTTTTACGAAGTTCGATTAGGGGTTTATTTGACTCCCGAATCTTGTATTTTTCGAAGAACACGTCATATTCTTTGAGGTTTTAAAAATTTACGATCAAAATCTCAAACACTTGGATTTTGATCCAAATATTTACATAGGTTTAGTTAAAAACTTGTTAGGCATGATGATAGTGATGCTAGAAATATTTTTTGTTCTTGGTATGATTCAATTCGGCATGAATTGCACCCTTAAATCGGTGGATTTTTGAGAAACAAAGTTTTTCTTCGCGTTCTTAAAATTCAAGATGAAAACCTTAAAAATGATGGTTTTCGATCCAAAATTTTATAAATCTTTCATCCAAAAATATTTATAAATAATTAAATAAATTATTTATGATATCATAATACTATATTTAAATAACTAATCTAATTATGATATCATCGTGACATCATAATGACATAATAATTTAAATAGACCCTTTATTACATCATAATAAAACCATTAAATAATTAATTATTAAATAAATATATATATATATTATTAATTAATTATTTTGAAAATTAAAAATAAAAATATTATTTGTTCGAGTCGTGCGTAGTCGGCTTAGTATAGTAGGGGGCCAATTAGAACGATAAAATAGGCTGTTCAAGCCTGGGAAAGAATTATGGTTTGAACCTATAGATATTAGGGTAGGTGGTCAAACCGTCGTTTGCAAAGATTGAACCCACCATGTAACCTAACATTAAGGATAACCTTATACATTCTAAGGACAGGTGTGTCTTGACTGTAGCCGATAAACAACCTTCGGGTCGAGGACCGCTTCAATATCCAGGAAAGTGGGTGGAAGCTCTGCCCGTTTTTCCTCCAAGTATTGAGTCAAGTCCCTGACCTATCTGAAGGCGTTATTCCACTCCCATTGTAGTGTGTGGCAACTGTAGGTCTAAGGATAGGTGTGGCCTTACCACAGTCGATGAACGACCTTTGAGCCGAGGAACGTTTCTATATGATGGAAAGAGGACAGAAGCTCTGTCCGTTTTTCTAGTTTATATTGATATGTACTTTCTGCATCTATCAAAATTTACCAAGGTTAGGATTAATTTATATATGTCATTTAGACGTCCCGGGATGCTTTTATAGGTAATCCGGATGGTAACCCTTGTTAGGAAAAGTAATGACCATACTTTGTTCTAGTTAAGTCCAACTTATAATATCGCTTGTAGCGTGGTATGAGGGTGGACTTGGTTACCTTGGACTTACACGATTAGTGTATTTACTCAAGAAGTCCTCGTGGCCCCTTGGACAAGGATGAGTCGTTTGGATGGTGGTGGTTCCTTGCAAGTACCTTAGACTAGTGATGTTTGGTATTTTAAGGACTTTTTCCTTATGAGATGAATAGTTAGAAATGAGGTACCTTTACAACTTATAGAGGATTTATCCTCTACCGTGTTTAGGTTAAAAGACATCATGTCACCCTCTTCCCAAGAGTGATGTATTATGTCATGGTTAAAGCTAGGATAGATGAGTTATACATTAGCATAGGCAAAGCCTGGTATACCTATGGTATCGTTATCGTGCTGTAGGAGTCGCGTACCATGTCCCTATTTGGTTAGGGGGATGCTTTTCCTGCCCACTGACGATAATACTTGGCAACGCGAGTGATTTAGAAAAGACAAATTACAAGTAGTATAGGAGAAGCCTTGCATGACCCTTGTATTGTTATCGTACTGTAGGAGTTATATTCCCTATCCTAGTTTGGTTGGGGGATTGCTTCTCCTGCTTACTGATGATGGTGTACTGATATGCAAGTAAATTAGGACAGTTGGATAGTGCAGGTGGATAGGAAATGCTTGATGTGATGGCGATACCGCTATCGTGCTGTAGGAGCCGTGTTCCCTATCCATGTTGTGTTAGGGGAATGCCCCTCCTGCTCACTAGCGGCAGTGCACGATCACATGGGTATTTTATAAATTTTAAGTGTGGAATATTGTGTATGGTTATACGGAGATATAAGGAGTAGAATCGATATTAGGTAGATTAAAAATTATTGGTATCTTAGAACGGTACCTGTCTTAGTTAGGGGGCGTATCTCTTGTCCGGTTTATGTTGGGAGGATACTTTGTCTATCTTTTGAAGGTATGGTATAGTTAGGTGAGTAATATGTTAGTATTGCATTGGATGTATGATTATATTCGCTATACCACGGTGGGTGACCAGACCCTCGGGTCTAGTATTGGTCTTTAGTCTATGACTTATACTAAGAGGGTAGGAGTTGCTTGTATCATAGTAGGTCCTAACTAAGCATGCGAAAAGCGAGGTGATAGCCACGTGCGGACAGGTGTAAACCTATATCGTACGCAGCTGGTGATCCAGTCCCCGCATGCTAGGGCAAAATCTACTATGGGTTATTTGTAAAGTAGTAGGTTCTAACTAAGCATATGGAAAGTGAGGTGATAGCCGCATGCGGACAGGTGTAAACCTATATTGCACACAATTGGTGATCTTGTCGTCGCATGCTAGGGCAAAATCTACTATAGAAAATGTTAGGAGTGGATTATACTTAGGCTCTTACGAGTGACTTAGAGGTAGGATTATCCCATACTCTCCTTGTTGTTTACACAGACACGTTGATGTGTGTTATGTGTTTTAGCTCTAGTTTAGTGGAATAGTGGCACCATAATCGTCGTCTAACTCGTAATCGTACCTTTGGCGTGGAGTTGAGATTGATATGATAGTGCCGGACTATTTTGGTTGGTATGGTTGACTCGTGTACAATCCTGACCAATTAGAGGATTAGTCTTTGGCCAAGTAGTGGTAGTCTCTTTCAAGTACCCCAATTCTAGTGTCGTTTAGCCTTTTAGGGTTTGATTTTGATTAAGATCAGACCGTTAGCTTGGCAATAGAAGTTAGGATTACTCCCTAACCATCGTTTAGATATTTCGATCACTGTTGTGATTATGGAATTAGCTATAGATTAGGAGAATAGTGACACTATAATCGTTGTCTAACTCGTAATGTCGCATTTGGCGTGGAGTTGAGATTGATATGGTAGCATCAGACCGGTTTGGTTGACATAATTGACTCATGCAAAATCCTGACCAATTGGGGGATGAGTCTTTGGATGGTAGTGGTCTCTTTCAAGTACCTTAAGTCTAGTGGTTAATGTTGTGATAGTATGAGCTATGGTTCTAGCCTTAGATTAAAAAAAACAGAGATATCATAATCATCGTCTAACTCGTAATACCGAACGTAGAGTTGAGATTGACTTGGTTGCGCTAGACCGGTATGGTTAGCATGGTTGACTTGAAAATCCGACCATTGTTCAGATAAGTCTTTGATTAGTGGCAGTTCTTCAGAGTACCCCAAGTCTAGTGGCTAATATTTTGAGATTGATTCTACGATAGGCTTCGGTTATAGAAGCATGTGCTAAATCATGAAGAGTGTGACAGTGTTAGTATAACTGATGAAGTTCTTAGTACAAGTCAAGACTCGACATTCTTCGAGAGATGATATTTCATGAGATTCGATATTATTCGAATAATGATATTCTTATAGCATTTAGAGTACAACCACTGTACCATGTATTTTTTATGTCATATATATATATATATATATATATATATATATATATATATATATATATATATATATATATATATATATAGAGAGAGAGAGAGAGAGAGAGAGAAATGCTATAATGTGGCATGCGGTAAGTACGGCACTGTATCGCAACCGTCTGATGCACTGCTGCGTGCATGTGATGCACGCAACACGTGCATCAGACGATTGCGGTACGGTGCCGCACGCACCGCATGCCGCAACATAGCATGCCCCTATATATATATATATATATATATATATATATATATATATATATATATATATATATATATATATATATATATATATATATATGGGGACGGGGAGCCTAGACCTCAAGTGCACGTGAACGCTGCACCTGAGCCTCTCCGCGGGCGCCATTTGTCCAGGAATCGGCGCATGATCCAGCCCCGATTTAAAAAAACATCCGCCCATCCGATTGCCTTGATCCAACGGCAGATCGGCCGTCTGGATTTACAAAACACGGGAGGCTTCTCAGCCGCCCGATCGCCTCGATCCAACGAAGCCTCAGCCGCCTGATCCCACAAGCAGCAGCCGCCTGCACCGCACCAGGCATACGCATGCACCGCACCAAGCATCAGCCGTTGGATCGAGGCAATCGGGCGGCTGAAAAAAATTTCACGGTTACTGTAGCCGCTACAGTAACCGCAATAATGCTTTCAGCCGTCCGATCGCATGGATCCAACGGCTCAAAACAATTTCGCGGTTACTGTAGCGGCTACAGTAACCGCGAAATTTTTTTGAACCGTTGGATCGAGGCGATCGGACGGCTGAAAGCATGGTGCGCTGCAGGAGGCTGATGCTTGTGGGATCAGGTGGCTGAGGCTTTCGTTGGATCGAGGCGATCGGGCGGCTGAGAAGCCTCCCGTGTTTTGTAAATCCGGACGGCCGATCTGCACCTGAGCCTCTCCGCGGGCACCATTTGTCCAGGAATCGGCGCATGATCTGGCCCCGATTTAAAAAAACGTCCGCCCGTCCGATTGCCTTGATCCAACGACAGATCGGCCGTCCGGATTTACAAAACACGGGAGGCTTCTCAGCCGCCCGATCGCCTCGATCCAACGAAGCCTCAGCCGCCTGATCCCACAAGCAGCAGCCGCCTGCACCGCACCAGGCATACGCATGCACCGCACCAAGCATCAGCCGTTGGATCGAGGCAATCGGGCGGTGAAAAAAATTTCACGGTTACTGTAGCCGCTACAGTAACCGCGATAATGCTTTCAGCCGTCCGATCGCATGGATCCAACGGCTCAAAACAATTTCGCGGTTACTGTAGCGGCTACAGTAACCGCGAAATTTTTTTGAACCGTTGGATCGAGGCGATCGGACGGCTAAAAGCATGGTGCGGTGCAGGAGGCTGATGCTTGTGGGATCAGGCGGCTGAGGCTTTCGTTGGATCGAGGCGATCGGGCGGCTGAGAAGCCTCCCGTGTTTCGTAAATCCGGACGGCCGATCTCCCGTTGGATCAAGGCAATCGGACGGGCGGACGTTTTTTTAAATCGGGGCCGGATCATGCGCCGATTCCTGGACAGATGGCGCCCGCGGAAAGGCTCAGGTGCAGCGTTCATGCTGCACCTGAGGTCCAGGCTCCCCGCCCCCTATATATATATATATATATATATATATATATATATATATATATATATATATATATATATATATATATATATATATATATATATATATATATATATATATATATATATATATATATAGGGTCATGCTATAATGCGGCATGCGGTAAGTGCGGCACCGCATAGTAGCCGTCTGATGCACCGCTGCGTGCATCGCATGCACGCAATGCGTGCATCAGACGGCTGCGGTGTAGTGCCGCACGTACCGCATGCCGTATTATAGCATGCCCCTATATATATATATATATATATATATATATATATATATATATATATATATATATATATATATATATATATATATATATATATATATATATGAGAAATGCTATAATGCGGCATGCGGTAAGTGCGGCACCGCACCGCAGCCGTCTGATGCATCGCTGCGTGCATGCGATGCATGCAGCGCGTGCATCAGACGGCTGCGACACCGTGCCGCACGTACCGCATGTCGCATTATAGCATGCCCCATATATATATATATATATATATATATATATATATATATATATATATATATATATATATATATATATATATATATATATATATATATATATATATATATATATATATATATATATATATATATATATATATATATATATATATATATATATATATATATATATATATATATATATATATATATATAGGGAAGTGCTAGAATGCGGCATGCGGTGCGTGCGGCATCGCACCGCAGCCGTCTGATGCACTGCTGCGTGCATCGCATGCACGCAGCGCGTGCATCAGACGGCTGCGGTGCGATGCCGCACGCACCGCATGCCGCATTTTAGCATACCCCTATATATATATATATATATATATATATATATATATATATATATATATATATATATATATATATATATATATATATATATATATATATATATATATATATATATATATATATATATATATATATATATATATATAGGGGGCTGCTATAATGCGGCATGCGGTGCGTGCGGCATCGCACCGCAGCCGTGTGATGCACTGCTGCGTGCATCGCATGCACGCAGCGCGTGCATCACACGGCTGCGGTGCGATGCCGCACGCACCGCATGCCGCATTCTAGCACTTCCCTATATATATATATATATATATATATATATATATATATATATATATATATATATATATATATATATATATATATATATATATATATATATATATATATATATATATATATATATATATATATAGGCTTGTTAGGTTGCGTTGTGCGCTGCCCGCGCTGGAAAATGCGCTGCCAATTATCAGCCGTCCGATCGCGCGGATCGGGTGCGAAACACTTCGGAATCCCCGGCCTCGTCTGATCCTCCGCTGATCCAGTGCAGCGCACGCTCGCCCAGCCGTCTGATCGCTCGGATCGGACGCTGGACGTCTGATCTCGTATTTTGCACCCCCGGCCGGCTGTTATTGCTCGGTTCGATTTCCATCCGTTGGATCGATGGGAATCGAACGGGCAAAAATGATTTTTGCTGTTACTATAGCCGCTACAGTAACAGCAAAAATTGATTTTGTCCGTTCGATTCCCATCGATCCAACGGATGGGAATCGAACCGACCTTTTATATGCCGGCTGGGGGTGCAAAACAGGGGATCAGACATCCAGCGTCCGATCCGAGAGATCAGATGGCTGGGCGAGTGTGCGCTGCACTGGATCAGCGGAGGATCAGACGGGGCCGGGGATTCCGAAGTGTTTCGCACCCGATCCGCCCGATCGGACGGCTGATAATTGGCAGCGCATTTTCCAGCGCGGGCAGCGCACAACGCAACCTAACAAGCCTATATATATATATATATATATATATATATATATATATATATATATATATATATATATATATATATATATATATATATATATATATATATATATATATATATATATATATATATATATATATATATATATATATATATATATATATATATATATATATAGGGGCATGCTAGAATGCGGCATGCGATACGCGCGGCACCGCACCGCAGCTGTCTGATGCACGTGCATGCGATGCACGCAGCAGTGCATCAGACGGCTGCGGTGAGATGTCGCACTTACCGCATGCCGCATTCAAGCATTTCTATATATATATATATATATATATATATATATATATATATATATATATATATATATATATATATATATATATATATATATATATATATATATATATATATAGAGCGAGAGAGAGAGAGAGAGAGAGAGAGAGAGAGAGAGAGAGAGAATACGGGGTATGAGCTGACAGCCCATTTCTTAATTTGGGTTGTCAGCTAACAGCCGTCCGATCCCCTTCATCAACCATTGATTTTAAAAAAAAAACACTGTAACTCTCTCTCTCTCTCTCTCCCTCTCCCACTCTCTCGCGAGCGACAGCCCCGTCCCCGACCACCTCCACCTCCCGCTCCGCTGCCCCTTCGGCACCGGCACCGGCTCCCCCCTCCGGCACCAGATCCGGCTCCCCCCTCCTGCACCGGCTCCCTCGCGGCTTCCTTCCCCTCCCCCTCCGGTGCCACCCCCTCTGATCTCCGGCAGCACCCTTCGGTGTGGATCCACCTTCCCCTCCCCGTTGAAGGTGGCTGCCGGCGGGGAAGGAGGAGATTGGGAAGGGGAGCAACGGGGACTGGAGGTCGGGGCTGATCCGCATCGAAGGGGGAGGGGAAGGTGGTCGGAGGGGGAAGGGAAGGTGGATCCGCGCCGAAGGGTGCTGCCGGAGATCGGAGGGGGTGACGCCGCCAGATAGGGAGTCGGTGCCGGAGGGGGGAGCCGGTGCCGGTGGGGGCAGCTGGAGCGGGAGGTGGAGGTGGTCGAGGACGGGGCTGCCGCTCGCGAGAGAGAGGGAGAGGGAGAGAAAGAGAGTTAAGGTGTTTTTTTTAAAAAAAAATCAATAGTTGAACCATGGGGTGAATGGGTCTAATTTAAACTAATGGCCTAGTTGAACCATGGGGTGAATGGGTCTAATTTAAACTAATGGCCTAGTTGAACCATGGGGTGCAATGGGTCCGATGTAAGCTAATGGCCTAGTTTAAACTAATGGCCGAGTTGCACCCCTAGTTTAAACTAATAGTCGAGTTTAAACTAATGGCCGAGTTGCACCCCTAGTATAAGGATCCGGGTCGGGTTGGTTCGGGTTTACCTGAGCCCTAACCCAGAACTGACCCGATTTAGTCAGGTCAAGATATATCAGAACCAAACCAACCAGAAATCTCATCAATGTGGGACTATTCGTTAACACTCCCACTAACGTGGAGCACGCGTGACAAGGATCCTCCCACGCGGAGCATGCGTGGCAAGGCATGATCGGTGGGGAGCACCCGGAGCGGAAGTAGGAGCAGGAGACGGTGAACCCAGCTCTGATACCATGTTAGATACCCTCACACCTCAAAACCCGAGTTGTAAGGGGAGGTCCACAGCGACAGTGGCGGAGCCAGGATTTCACTCTAGTGGGGGCAAGAAAATTTAAAACCCTAAAAGTTATCTCTTTTCATGATAGTGCAAGCATGGGTAGGACTTAACAAGCTATTGCTTTAAGTGACACTGGATGCAGTTAAGCAAATCGATGCTCAGGAGTCAGTCTAGCAAAGTAGCAGGTCGTGTGGTGCACCGGTGTGACACCTGCGAGACTCCGACTTGTGAGCAGCAAGCACTACAAGGTCGTCGTTGAGGTTGGTTACTGGAGATGAATTGTTTTTTTTTTTTCAGATGCACTAATTGTATCTGGCGGCCATTCTTGGTTTTAGATTTAGTGGGGTGAGATTCCATAGGGATGGACTGACACATGCCTCTAAGGGGTATAAAATTTGGATAAATTATACTTTGCCCCCTAAAGTTTAGCTCAAAAAATCTTAACCCCTCTATAGTTAAAAAACTACATTTTTTACCCTTCAATTCAGTTTTTTATCAGATAAACATTACCAAATGAGGGGGTTTTTTTTTTAGTGGAACCAAATGAGTGCTATCAAATAAGGAAATTAAGTAGTTGACAAAAGGGGTAATGTGCTAATATTTCAAACGTTGGGAATCGATTTGGGAAAAAATTAACTAAAGGGGGTTAAATGTTTTTTGTGCTAAACTTTAGGGGGGTAAAGGATAATTGACCTTAAACATTTCAAATCCCAGTGGGGGCAAGTGCCCCCACTAGGCCTTAGTTGGTTCCGCCTCTGATAGCGGGTATATTAAGCGGGTGATGGGTGCCTCCCTCACCAATGTGGGATTATTCGTTAACACTCCCCCTCGCGTGGAGCACGCGTGGCAAGGATCCTCTCACCCGGAGCACGTGTGGCAAGGCACGATCTGTGGGGAGCACCCGGAGCGGGAGTAGGAGCAGGAAACGGTGAACCCAGTTCTGATACCACGTTAGATACCCTCACACCTCAAAACTTGGGTTGTAAGGGGAGGTCCACAACGGGTATATTAAGCGGGTGATGGTTGCCTCCCTCACCAACGTGGGACTATCCGTTAACAGGCTTAATGAGTTCCCTTGGTCTTCTGTGCACTGCTTGCCTTCGGGCACTAGCGATCACTCTCCCCTTGTTGTATGGTGGGAGGCCAGGAATTGTTGGGGCCATATTCCATTTAAGTTCCTTTAAAGCACAAGAAGTGAGCTTCCTGACACAGTGAAGACCTGTTGGTCCAAATCTGTGGTGGGCCTCCCACAATTTAAACTTGTGTCCAAGCTGAAGGCCCTAAACAAATCCCTTAAAATCTTCCTGTTGACATTCAGAAGGAGACTGAGGCATTTTTTCTGGACCTCTATTCCATGGAGGAAGAAGCTCTTCTATTCAGAAAAGTTAAGTATAAACGCTCTCTTACCCCTGCTGCTGTTGAATGGGTTGCTGCTCCTATTACTAGAGAAGAGTTGGAGTATGTCGTGATGATGACAAGTCTCCCAGGCCAGATGGTTTCACTGCCCACTTCTTCAAGTCCTGCTGGCCTACTATCAAGAATGATGCGTGGGAGGCGATCAATGACTTCTTCGTGTTTGGGGAATTACTTAAAGAGGTCAATCATACCTTCATTGCCCTTATTCCCAAAGTCCTTAATACTTGTCATCTTAAGAATTTCAGGCCCATGTCCTTATGCAACTATCTCTACAAACTTATTGCAAAGATACTAGCTAATCGGCTGCAGGTCTTCATGGGAGATCTCATTTCTCCTAACCAGTCAGCTTGTATTCCGGGTTGACGAATTACTGATAATATCCTCCTGCCTCATGAGCTGATCAGAGGGTTTGAAGTGCATAGAAGTCCTAAGCGGGCTTGTGTCAAAAATTGATATTGCAAAGGCTTATGATTAAGTGAATAGAAATTTTATTCTCCATGCCTTTGAGGAGCTTGGGTTCCCTAATAGGTGGATTGGCTAGATAAGAGAGTGCATTTCTAGTACTTCTTAATGGCGCTCCTTGTGGGTTTATTAAATCCTCTAGGGGTATTAGACAAGGAGATCCTTTGTTCCCGTACTTGTTCTCTATAGTTATGGAAGGCCTCACCCTCAAACTAGAGAAAGGGCTCAGATCTAATAAGTGCATGGAAGAGTTTCACTGTGGGTAATGCTCCTTACATCTCACATCTTATGTTTGCTAAATGCTATTTACTATAGCCTCTGCTACATCTCTTCAAGGTCTTGGTATCATTTTGGAGGAATTTGGCAAGGATACTGGGCTCCATACCAATCGAGACAAAAGCACACTTTATGTCTTTAGTTCCGTTCCTGATGGTCAGAACCTTGCTCAAGAGTTGGGGATCTCCTTGGACACCCTTCCAGTCAAGTATTTAGGCCTGTGTTTATTCCCTTCTAAGAAAAGACTAAGCCTCTTTCTTCCTCTTTTGGAAAAATTCATAGTAAAGTTGGCATCCTGGGAGTCTAAGAATCTATCTTTTGGAGGTAGACTCACTATGATCAAATCAGTCCTTTATTCCTATCTGTATTACTGGGCTGTAGTTTTCTCTATTCCTAAGTGCATTCAGATAACACTGGAGCATTTGATGCGTAAGTTCTTGTGGGGCAGCTCCTCTATTCATGTTAAATGGCTAGAGGTTTGCAAACCTTTTAGTTCTGGTATTGGAAAAGCTTGCCATTTGAAGCTATGATGGATTTTGCAAGCCCATGAACAGGACCTATGGCCTACTTGGATGCGGGCTCGATATCTGGGAACTTAGTCCTTTTGGGATTCGTCTCCGCCTCATTCAGCTTCTAGTGTGTGGAAGGGTATTCTTTATAGAAGATTGGGAAGATCTTGCCCAGAACCTCATATACTCTATTGCTAATGATGGAGGTATTGATCGTTGGAAGGACCCATGGATTCAAGGCAGGAGCCCTATCCAACTTGTGGGTATCCATTCCTTGGTGAATCTGGATAGGGGGTGGCCTACACTAAGCAATTGGATCCTAGATGGTTAGTGGTGCCTCCCTCATCCCGCAAATCAGGCCTTAGCTGAATTATTTGTGCATATCAAAGAGATTCCTATTGATTGTGAGGCGGTGGTTGACTCTGTTAGATGGAGTAAAACTTACTCTGGTCGATTCTCTTTGAGATCAGCTTGGGAATTTGTAAGGGATAGTGGGGAACATAAGGAGTGGGCAGAAGTTATTTGGAATCCGTACTCTCCCCCGAACCATAGCTTCTGTACCTGGAGGGCCGTGAGAAATCGCCTTCCTACTATCCCTTGAATTCAGAAGAAAGACATCTCTCTAGGTAATGCTTGTTGTTTGTGCCTTCAAGATGTGGAGAATGTGAAGCATCTCTTCTTCAGATGTAGCTTTTCTAAATATATTTGGGATAATTGTTGTATGAAGATGGGGTGGAGTTCAGGTTGTAGTGGCTATTCCATAAAGAAGACTTGCAGATTTATCCTTAACCTTCATACTAAATCGGAGAAGCTTATGAGTAAATCCTTACTTACTACTTCTGTTTTTTCGGTTTGGCTTGAGAGAAACTGTAGAATGTATGAGAATGTGGCCTTGACTACAACTGAAGTTCTTGCTAAAGTTGCCTTGCGATTCGTAGAAATTATCCAAACTATCTCCCAGATAAATAATGTTGTACGTTGACATCGAGACAATGGTCTCTAGTTGGATTTCAGGAGGTTGATCTGCTGCGGGCTATTTGCTACAGCTTGGGGTGCTGCGTCTAGCTACTGAGGAAACTTGGGAGGTTTTCAGACTTCTAGCAGATTGTTGGTCATGTCTACTAGTGAAGTCTTATCGGTTGGGGGTTCAAGCCCTTCTTATGCTCTACTCTCTCTTCTTGTGGAGGGCTCTTGATTTTGTTGCAGAGGAGTTAGTTTTGAGCCCTTTCCCTTCTAGTGCTCACATCTGACTTCTTTTTTTTGGAAGGCGACGGGATTGGATGACAGGAGCGATGCAACATGCATGGACTTTAGGTACCTTGTTTAGATGGTATGTTGTTGTTTTTTCTCCTGTGTGGGCTTTGATGTGCATGTGGCCCATTGTTTAGGCCGTGCTTTTGGTTCGTTTGGTCTCAGGGTTTAGAACCTCTCAGTAGCTCCGTATTTGCTTGCTATCTTTGGGATCTTTTTCCTATTTTGTTTGTGGTTTACTTTTATTAATTCTTTTTTACCTCTCAAAAAAAAATCTGCGGGGGAGTTTCGTCTTTATCGTCAATTACGAGGTGCGAGTTCCACGTGGAGAAGGAATCCATGCATCCGCATGACACGTCACTGTTCACTGAGGCCCCCTGGGGTTCTGTATAAGTGACTACAAACCCTGCACCCTCCGGCCTGACGACTCCAAAGCCCAAACCCATGACCTTTGTCATGGCTTTGCATCTCTGCTCCCCTCTCCTTCCCCCCTGCAGCTCCACTCGCTTCCACCGGAGGCTCAGCTGCTCAAACCCTCCATCCCGGCGCCATGCCCGGCGGTCATCCGCGACGGCTCGAAGCGCCCCCCCATCACCCCTGCAGAAATCGGCCGCTTACCAACTAAACATATGGGACTACGACTGCATCCAATCCTTGAGGAGCGACCCTACGGTTGTGCGCACGATGAGCGCTGGCTCGATGACGAGCTAGCAATCGAGCTAACCGATGGCGTTGTTCGTGCAGGATGAGACACAAGCGGCCCAAAGGGTTGAGGTGCTGAAGGAGGAGGTGAGGCGCATGATCAACGACGAGAGATCGGCGGTGGATCGGCTCGAGCTAGTCGACGATCTTCGACAGCTTGGAGTGGCGTATCACTTTGAGATGGAGATCAAGGAGGCCTTGGGAGCTATGGCGGATTCGATTGACGACACAAGGATGGTGCTGAAGGATGACCTTCATGCTACCGCCCTACTCTTTCGGATTCTTAGAGATCATGGTTTTTTTGTCTCGCAAGGTACAACCAAATTGCTAATGCTTTTGTTAGAGAACATCGATCGATGTTATTCATACTTGATATCTAATTAATTTGAAGCCGGTTGATCATAGCTCACTACAACATAACAGTCCTTTATTCGGCGGCCAAAAATGGCCGATTATACCATTTTCCGACGGGTTGGTCGCAGGATATGGGGGTCTTATATGTACCGCTTTTTGCGACTGCCGACCAGACCGACGATTAGGTGAACCTTTTGCATGGGATAACATGGTTGTCGAATTTGGTTAAGAAATATTTTTTTTAAAACAATTTGGGGCACCGCACACCCGATCTGAGCCCACTGGTGCTTCTGGCTCAAGCCGCTCAAAAAATAGCCGGTTATACCTTTTTTTTGGTAGGTTGGCCGCCGGATATGGGGGGCGTATATGTACCGCTTTTTGCGGCTGCCGACCAGTCCGACGGATTAGGTGAACCTTTTGCGGGGGCTAACATGGCAGTCGAATTTAGTTAAGAAATATTTTTTAAAAATTTTTTTGGGGCACCGCACACCCGACCTATATAAGCCCGCGCTAGTGCTTCTAGCTCAAGCCGCTCAACTACAACATAACAGTCTTTTTTCCGGCAGCCAAAAATAGCCGATTATATCTTTTTCTGGTGGGTTGGCTTTCGGATATGGGTGCCGTATATGTACCGCTTTTTGCGATTGCCGATCAGACCGATGGATTAGGTGAACCTTTTGATCGAGGGGACTAACATGGCCGCCGATTTTGGTTAAGCAATATTTTTGAAATTTTTTTTGGGGAACTACACACCCAACCTAAGCCCGCTAGTGCTTCTGGCTCAAGCCACTCAACTACAACATAACAGTCTTTTTTCCGGCGACCAAAAATAGCCGGTTATACCTTTTTCCGATGGGTTGGCCGCCGGATATGGGGGTCGTATATGTACCGCTTTTTGCGGCTGCCAACCAGACCAACGGATTAGGTGAACCTTTTGCTGGGGCTAACATGGCAGCCGAATTTGGTTAAGAAATATTTTTTAAAAAAAAAATTGGGGCACCGCACGCCCGACCTAAGCCCGCTAGTGCTTCTGGCTCAAGCCACTCAACTACAACATAACAGTCTTTTACCCACCAGGGGATTGGAGAGTTGGCAAGCAACTGATGCTTTGGTGATGAGGTTGTGGGTTCAACTCTTCCTCCCCTCGATTTACCCAGGAGTGAAGTGGGAATTGCCGAGTGGGTCGGGCTTCACTCCCGGAGGGATTAGTCCGAGCCTGAAGTGGGCCATTGCCCGAAAGGTTTCGGGACACCCGCCGATGTCAAAAAAAAAAAAAAAAAAAAAAAAAAAAAAAAAAAAAAAAAAAAAAAAAAAAAAAAAAAAAGTCTTTCTTCTAGCGGCCAAAAATAATCGATTATATATTTTTTGGCTAGTTGGCCGCTAGATATGCAGGCCGTATATGTGCCGCTTTTTGCAGCTGTCGACCAGACCGACGGATTAGGTGAACCTTTTGCGGGGACTAACATGGCCGCTGAATTTGGTTAAGAAATATTTTTTAAAAAAATTTTTGGGGCACCGCACACCCGACCTAAGCCCGCTAGTGCTTCTAGCTCAAGCCACTCAACTACAACATAACAGTCTTTTTTTCCGGCGGCCAAAAATAGCCAATTATACATTTTTTGACAGGTTGGCCGTCGGATATGGGGGCCATATATGTACCGCTTTTTGCGGCTGCCGACCGATCCGACGGATTAGGTGAACCTTTTGCTGGGACTAACATGGCTGTGGAATTTGGTTAAGAATTTTTTTAAAAAAAAATTCTGACTCAAGCCGCTCAACTACAACATAACAGTCTTTTTTCCGGTGCCCAAAAATAGCGACTATACCTTTTTAGGGGGGGTTGGCCGCCGGAAATGAGGGCCGTATATGTACCGTTTTTTGCGGCTGCAAACCAGACCGACGGATTCGGTGAACCTTTTGCGGGGGCTAACATGGCCGCTAAATTTGGTTAAGAAATATTTTTTAAAAAAAAATTGGGACAGTACAGTGCAAACCCGCCCTAAGCCCGCTAGGGCTTCTGGCTCAAACTCAACCAATTGGTCGAGCTAGCCTGGACTCGAAATATCCCACGCAAGGATATATAATACCATAGGGGTTTTATCGAACCCAGATCTCACCGAGAAACTCGAGCCCGTGCGACCACTGTGCTAGCAAGAAATGCTATTCAGCCCGAAGATTTCTTACAAATTTGCCGGTCCGATTGATGTGGCAGCGCACAACTGGTGGCTGAAACTCGATCACCAACAATTTTTAAATCTTTTCAGCCACCAGTTGTGTACTGCCACATCAATCGCGACGAATTTGCTCCTGTGCTAGCTGTTACATGCATTAGATATAGGAAAGAATTGGGTTTTGATTGATAAACTTTTCTTTTTTTTTTCGAAAAATGATTGATAAACTACTTTACCAGCAAATGCGACCGTCGAGCCCCTGCAAATACCTTACCATATTCGCCAGCTGAGTTGGCCAAGGTATCTGGTCTTCCCACTTGTGAATTACAATGACCTACAGTACGCTTTTAGGCGGCTTGGCTAGGGGTGGCAATGGGTCGTGTCGGGTCGGGTTCGTGTCGGATCTAATTTTGGGTCATGTCCAAAACTCCTCGACCCGGGCCCGACCCGTTTAACTAATCATGTCTAGACCCTAAACCCGTACCCGACCCGCTTAAAACAGGTAGACCTGATAAGATCCGTTAGGCCCGTTTACCACACAGACCTATTCAGTTGACCCGATCCGACCTGTTCCGATAAGACCCGTTGGTACTACATAATACAGTATCGGAATGTGGATAGACCCGACCCGACCCGACACGACCCGTTGAATTTTAAACGGGTCTTATCAGATCTACCGTGTCCAGACCCTAAACCCGGACCCGACCTGTTTATTAAACGAGTCTACTGTGTAGACCCTTTTACGACCCAAACCCGTTTAACCCAGACCCAGACCCGCTAACTTTGTGTCGGGTCCAGAATTGCCAGCCCTAGGCTTGGCCGCTGCGTTTGCTCGACCAAATACGGTGGTCAGGCAAACCGCCGCTTATGTTGTTAATTCCCACAGGTGGGTTGCGATAACCGACAATTTTTACGAGGGCTTGACCGCCAAGAAAAGGTTATTAGTTTTTTAAAAAAATCAAGACATAATCGTCCATTTGTTGATGGGCCGCCGATTATACCGCTGCTAATTGTTGTTTCTGTTGTAGCAGCTTTTTTCTTTGATCATATAGTGAAATTTCTTTATCAGTACTTTGATTATTTTGGCTAATAATATGTGCTTTAAAAATGCATGCAATTTCCTATATAAAGCTCTTCCTCTACCCTATACATTTTTCCAGTATAGGAGAACCTTGGAGGGTTGCTCCATTGTTGCGTGAGCTTAACAATTTTACAAATAAGGTCGATCTCTACCCGCGAACCGGCCTCTCATGTTTTTAGCCTTGCGCCTCTCTTTCCAACTTGCCTTGGCAAGGTTTCGGAACCAATTTTAAAGGTTGAAAGGTTGGTATCTAACAATCAAGCAAAAAATTTGTACCATTATTACTACATAAGACTATCATTTTTATGTTGGAGGATTAGTCCCACCTCGGTAAAGTAGGGGGCGGAAACGACCCTTATATGTCTGATGGGACCTCATCTCAATACCTGGGTTTTGGGATAGAGGAAATCTTACATAGTATCAGAGCCAGACCAGTTCCGGGAGCTCTTCCCGATAGTGTCCTTGCCACGCGTGTCCCGCGTGAGAAGGGGTGTTGAGATGGTCATGCCTCACATGGGTTAGTCTCACATCGGTAATGGGAGCGGGTGATGAGCTGCTTATATACCCGTTTTGGACCTCCCCTTATAAGCCGATTTTGTGAGGAGGTGGGTATCCAAGATTGGGTTCTTCACACTTTTTTGTGGTTAGACTTGCATGATGAAGATTATTTTAAAATATATAGCAGTTGTTTGTTGTCTAACTCTGGTAGCACTGGGACCTAGATATTCTAGATGGCTTCAAAGATGAAACGGAAGATTTCAAGGCATGCCTTTGCGATGACATAAAAGGAATATTAAGCTTGTACGAAGCTTCCTATCTTGCTATAAAAGGAGAGGATACATTGGATGTGGCGAGGGCCTTCACAACCAAGCTTCTCAAAGGCTTAGCGAAGGAGTCCTTAGAGACTTGTCTTAGGGAGCATGTAACACATGCCTTGGAGCTTCCAATGAATTGGAGGGCACCAAGGGTACATACGCGATGGTTCATTGAAGTCTATGAGAAGGATGAGAGAAAGAATCAAATATTACTCGAATTATCGAAGCTAGATTTTAACATGGTCCAAAGCATCCACCAAAGTGAACTCAAGGAAATGTCAAGGTGAGAGCTTGTAATATTGTTTACTAGTCTTTTATCTATTATTTTCATTGTTAGTAGCATTGCTCAATACTCTAATGTAAATATTTACTAGGTTTTTATAGTAATTTAGTTCTTAAGAAACGTTTCTAATTTCATATCCATGACAAAAGTCACTACCCTTAAGTCATTATCTTGTAGGTGGTGGAATAATCTCGGTCTTGGAAAAAAGTTAGACTTTGCAAGAGACCGATTGATGGAGTGCTTCCTATATGCAGTCGGGTGGGCCTTCGAGCCAAAGTTTTATAGATTCCGGAAAGGTGCTACAAAGTATAATGCTCTAGTAACTACGGTTGACGATATATATGATCTATACGGGTCGATTGATGAACTTGGGCTCTTTACAAATGCTGTTGAAAGGTTATGGAAGTCTCCTATTTATAGTCACTAATTTTAAATTGAATACTTCCAAATATTATATAAACTATCATTAGTCTTTCTTCATTTAATTTCTATGTTGATTTAAATTTGTGGTATTTTGGTGCTTGATGATTAGTTGCTAAAAAGGTATGTGAAGTTGGTATGTGTATGTGTTGTGGGAGAGGGGAGGGGGGGATATTACAAACATTTAAAAATTTAACTCTTTAGTATATTTTTTATGCATAAAAGTTTCCTCTTACATACTTAAGGGACATCTTGGATTTTACAATAAACTAATGATACCTCATAGTATTCCTTGATAAAATCATGCAATGATACCATCGATCTCTTGTGTTTTTAATACATTTGAATTTTCCTTTGTATTATGAATATATAATACATTTAGTTCTTTTACACTCATATCATGAATTATGATGGATCTTTCAGATGGCATGTAGATGCATTGGAACAACTTCCAGAGTATATGAAGATATGTTATCTAGCACTCTTCAACTCAATTAATGAATTGGCTTATGATGTCCTGAGAGATATGGGATTGGACATCATACCTTACCTGAAGAAAGCAGTAATGCATCACCACATTATCCTATTTTATTATAAACCTTCGGGTAATGTATAATTCATCTTTTGAGAATATTGTTCATTTCAGTGGGCAAATCAATGCAATGCATACTTGGTAGAGGCGAAGTGGTACCACTCTGGATCTACGCCTATGTTCAAAGATTATATGGATAATGCATGGATTTCGATTGGAGTGCCTGTGACACTAACTTATGCATACTTTATTGTGAGCCAAGATATAACATCTGACGCTCAAGATTGCTTGAAATTTTATAATAATATCATATACAGTTCATCCAAGATTTTTCGGCTTTCCAATGATTTTGGAACTTCAACGGTATATATGCTAAACTATAATCATTATTTTTTCTTTTGCTATTGTATGTATTATTTATTTATCCTCGATATTTTCTGATATAATCATTCACTATACTTTTGTTTGATATAGGCTGAGCTCAGTCGAGGTGATGTTGCAAAATCTATCCAATGTCACATGCACGAGAGTGGCATCTCGGAGGTCATTGCTCGTAAAAATATAGAAGACATGATTATTGACACTTGGAAAGAGTTAAACCGGGATCGTTTTGCTATGTCCTATCTTGACGAACCATTGATAGACATTGCAGTAAATTTTCCACGAATGGCCCAATGTATGTATCACCATGGAGATGAATTTGGGAAACCAGATCAAAAAGCTAAGGATCGAGTAATATCACTGCTGATTGAACCCATTTCGCTAAAGAGATGTAGCTAAGGTTTGGTCTTAATCCACAACGGGTGCTATCTTGAATCTAAGATCCATATTGTTCAGAGGGGTATTAATCCACTATGGGCAGTGTATATTATTGATGGATGTATAAGAACTTTATTATTTAGATAAGACACAGTGCTATAATATATAATGAGTGTATATGAAGCATATATGCATGTGTATGTACATGATATATCTACCATTTTCTTATTTTTATCCTTCAAATAAAAGTTGATCACTAGAGGAGTCTAGTAATTATTAGCATGTACATGTGACATGACAAAGGAAACTATAACCCCATGGAAGACCAACATATGTACACGAGTGGTACGAGTCCACCATACACAAGAATATGTATAAGTCTATACGACTCTCTGCAATCATATATACAAGTGTATCTAGCATGTAACAATCAGTTAGTCAAATGTGAGTTACATGAGAGATCTTGAAGGAATTGTATGTGAAAGACCATTAGTGCATCCTGATCCGCTCGTCCCTAGCTCCAATAAGAAGGGCCTTCACTACACTCTCCAAAATTGGCTTAGCATTATAATTAATATAAAGAATAAGACCAATGTAGCAATTAACTCTCTTCAGACCGACTTATTCACGTCCATGAATCAAAGATTCCTCGTAGCGAGCTAGGTCATGTTGTGAATGTGAAGGAAAGAGAAAATTGAGGTTGCTTGCTCTCGGCCTTAGCCTCCTTTATAAAATATAATTTTTTTTCCACAAGACAAGTCCGATATGTTTCATAACAATCAAGGATTAGTTGATCTATTAAGTTCTTTGATTTCATTTGTTCAGAGTAGAGGAAACAAGAAATGAGACACCAGCCTATTTCCATCGAAATTGGCTTTCGGCTCATTTCCCACTTAGAGAGTTTTTATTTTTTTATTTTTTTTATTGATTATCTATCTACGGTTAGATGATCATTCTCACAAAAAAACATCAAATTTGAAACCTTGAAGGGGTCAAATATGTAAACGGCTTATAACTATCTATTTCATCCGTTAATATAAAATGCTAATTTGACGCCCCTAGAGGTTTTCAAAGTTGATGGTTTTTCGTGAGAATGATCATCTAACCATAGATAGATGATCCATATAAAAATTCAAAAAAAATCACTAGGTGGAAAATGAGTCGCAAGTTGATTTCGATGGAAATAATTTGGCAGTCCATATCCCGTATCCTCTCTCTCTCTCTCTCTCTCTCTCTCTCTCTCTCTCTCTCTCTCTCTCTCTCTCTCTCTCTCTCTCTCTCTCTCTCTCTCTCTCTCTCTCTGTGTGTGTGTGTGTGGGGGGGGGGGGGGGGGGGGGGATCCGTAGGCCTATCATTTTTTGACCCCTATTTTTACCCATCATCTAAACCATTAGATAGAGGCTTCAAACTTTACTGTTTTTTTTTTACGAGGAGGATCACATTGCCTTAGATTGCACATCCACAAAAAATAAGCACATTCTAAAACCTCTAAATGTATCAAATGTGTTCCTCAAGTTAACGGTTAAAATAGACGGTCGACAATATCTTTTAGATTTGATACACCTACAGATTTTAGAATGTACTGATTTTTTGGGATGTGTAATCTAAGACAATGTGATCCTCTTCGCATAAAATCTTCACATTCTGAAATCTCTATCCAAAGGTTTGGATAATGGGTAAAAATATATGGATCAAAAAACGATGGGTCATATATATATATATATATATATATATATATATATATATATATATATATATATATATATATATATATATATATATATATATATATATATATATAGGTCAGGATCGGATGACCCAGCAAATTTTGACCAACCAAATAACCGAGCACCCTTTGATGCACCTAGAGGTTTTAGAATAGGCTGATTTTTTGTAGACATGTTGTCTATGATATGTTGATCATCCTCACAAAAAATCAGCCCATTCTAAAACCTCTAGGTGCATCAAATGTGCTCTTCAAATCAATGGTTAAAATTGACAATCGAAAACCGTTGATTTCAAGAGCGCATTTGATGCACCTAGAGGTTTTAGAATGGGCTGATTTTTTGTGAGGATGATCAACATACCATAGACAACAACCCTACAAAAAATCAGCCCATTCTAAACCTTCTAGGTGCATCAAAGGGTGCTGGGTTATTGCTGGGTCAAAATTTGCTAGGTCAGCATATATATATATATATATATATATATATATATATATATATATATATATATATATATATATATATATATATATATATATATATATATATATATATATATATATATATATATATATATATATATATATATATATATATATATATATATATATATATAGGGGACGGGGAGCCTGGACCTCAGGTGCTGCGTCAACGCTGCACCCGGCTCTGCCCGCGCGCCACGTGTCAAAAATCCCATGAGATCGAAAGCCGCGCGAGACTCACGGACGGAGAAAACCCCCTGCAGCTTTCTGGCCGTCCGATCGGCATTGATCAGGCCGTCTGATCCCGTGCAGCATACTCCTCTCGGTTTGGTTCGATTCCCATCCGTTGGATCGATGGGAATAGAACGGACACAGACCTTTTTCGCAATTAATGTAGCGGCTACAGTAACAGCGAAAAACTGTTCTGTCTGTTCGATTCCGATCGATCCAACGTATGGGAATCGCCGGCCCAATTGAGTGTTAATTCGATTCCCATCCGTTGGATCGATGGGAATCGAACGGACATAACAGTTTTTTGCTGTTACTGTAGCCGCTATAGTAACAGCGAAAAAGGTCTGTGGTCATTCGATTTACATCGATCCAACGGAAGGGATTCGAACCGAACCGAGAGGAGTATGCTGCTGAGATTTATGGGGGGGACAAATGAACTGAGACAAAGGAGCGGCTGAGATTTATGCAGAGGAAAGGGATAAACTGGGAGACAAATCACAATCGTCCGTTTCTAGAAAAGTTTTTATTATGTGGAGACAAATATAGATATTATTAAGGGCTTTAATGTAAAAAATACAATTAAAGATACCCTGGTTTCGAGGCACACGCTCAACCTCTGTCTCCTGATTTAATCTCTCTCTCTCTCTCTTACTCTCTCTCTCCTGTTGTGCGTTTCATTACAACTGTCCGTTTCACTCATAGCTAGACCCCAACAATGAATCCCACTCAGGAGAATGCATGGCAGTCCCCTCTTTCATTCTCATTAAATGCCTAATCACAGCCATCCGTTTTACCCAATTTTGACCGGTGAATTGCACTCAGTCCGGAACGACAGCGAAGGACAGCTTGCTACCATCGAGCCCCGAGCCCTCAACCCTTTTCTTCTCCTTTGTTCTCCCCCACTCGAGCCCCGATCCATCAGCCCTTTCTTCTCCTCTGTTCTCCCCCACCCGAGCCTCTCTCTCAACCCTAATCTCCTCCACCTCTCTTTCTCTCTCTCTCAATCTCTCACTCTTGCTCTTCTCTTGACCTCTTACCCGTCCCCTTGATCCTCTGTTCCCGAAGCCGGTGGACGCGATCGCCGCCTGCGACTGGCCGAGTGTGATGCAGCCGGTGGGGGTTCCTGCCGCCATCGACGGTGCGAGGAGGAGCTCTGCCAGGTATGGTTTGCCTCCCCTTCCTTCTTCTCTCCCTCGATCTCAAAGAGTGAGAAAGAGAAAGAGAGATCCGATGCACAATCGTCCGATGCACACCCTAATCGCAGCCCCGTCCTCCCCGTCGCCCCCTAATTCCTGCACAGCCCGATCCCATCCTCCTGAAATCCTGTCCCCATTGCCCCCTAATTCCCGTCCCCATTGCCCCCTAATTCCCGCCCCTTCTCATTCCTCTCTTTCTCTCTCTCTGATCCCATCCTCTCATTCGACTTCGGCAAAGTGGAACTGTTAAAACCTGCTCCCCTCACTCTCAGCTCTCCACCGAATCCCCTCCTCTCCCCCTCTTCGTGCGGCCATCGTCGGGACTGGTCGAGTGTGATGCAGCCGGTGGGGGTTCCTGCCGCCATCGACGGTGCGAGGAGGAGCTCTGCCAGGTATGGTTCTGCGGCCATCGTCGGGACTGGTCGAGTGTGATGCAGCCGGTGGGGGTTCCTGCCGCCATCGACGGTGCGAGGAGGAGCTCTGCCAGGTATGGTTCTCCTCCCCTTCCTTCTTCTCTCCCTCAATCTCAGAGAGTGAGAAAGAGAAAGAGAGAGACAATCAAACCCGATCGATCCCCGATCTCACAGCCATGAGCCATCCGATGCACAATCGTCCGATGCACACCCTAATCACAGCCCCATCCTCCCCATCGCCCCCTAATTCCTGCACAACCTGATCCCATCCTCCTGAAATCCCGTCCCCATTGCCCCCTAATTCCCGTCCCCATTGCCCCCTAATTCCCGCCCCCTCTCATTCCTCTCTTTATCTCTCTCTGATCCCATCCTCTCATTCGACTTCGGCAAAGTGGAACTGTATAGGATACCTGCTGCGGCACACAGACCGAAGCTATCGGGTTGGCTGGCTAGCCGGTGGTTTCCGGACCATGGGATCTTGCCGCCATTGCCGGCCGATGAGAGATCACATGATGCACTCGGTGACTGCGCCCCTCCGAAGTGGGCGTTGCTCATTGGGTGCCTCCTCGGCCTTGACACCTGACTCTTTGTTGCGGCCTTCAATCCCAGGTTAAGAATTTATTTTTTCGGCCTTTTACCCATTCCATTTCTTAATAATTCTAGAAAAGAAAACCTACTTATTTTAATTCATCCGATATCAAAAAAAAAATTCTTTCAATATGGTTCTGATTTTAGAATTCTTTTATATAAGTTTTTTTTCTGTTATAACCTTTTTCATTGGGCGTGTGTATGGAATCTCTGAGCTGTGAATTGCTAAGGTTTGTATGTATATCCATATTACACCATGATTCTCTGAATCTGTTCAAAAGGGCTGATAAGCCAAATGTCAAGTGCTCAGGGTCCATTGCATTGATTATGTATCTTAAAACTGTAAAATCTGTCTTATTTTTTAAATTTGAAAGTTGTGAACTTTGAAGTGAATTGATATTGCAAGGACAGCTTCTGTTCCTGATTGTATTGATCATGTCAGGTTGAAAGCCATTGTTTCTGAACATTGTTTCTCAACATTAGATTTTGCAAATTGAAAGCCATTGTTTCTCCATTTTGCAAAATGAAAGCCATTGTAAATAATCCTCATCAGTTTACAAAGAGGAAAAACTCGGCCATTGTTTCTACATTTTGTATATCGCAACTGCTTTGTTAAGGTATCTAATCTAATGTTACGTTGTAATTTTCACCTTGAATGTAAGGGGGTAAATTACACTTTGTAATTTTCATATTGCATAAGCCAAATACTTATGCAAAAGCCAAATACTTTCATTTGTATTGCATAAGCCAAATGAAAGCCAAATTGAAAATTCGACACGGAGTTGTTACGACCACGATGAGTCCACAAATATGGATCGCACAAACAATCCTCCGACGGATCGAGTCAGTCTAAATTAGGAACAAATATGGTTCATAATATAATCTAACTATTTTAAAGATGAAACGACCGATTCGAGTTATAATGAACTACTAATCGAGTTGAATCGGTCCAAAATAACCTGAATCGACTTAAATCGGTCACGACTAGGGTCCACAATACAATCCAACTATTTTAGAGGCAAAATGACTTTTATATATATATATATATATATATATATATATATATACTAATGAAGCACGAATTGGGTTGATTTCTTTGATTTTTCTCTCGCGGATTTAGTTTTTGTTGTTGATTTCTTTTGGTAACAATTGTTGTTGATTTTTGTTTGCAGTTACCTCCACCATGTCGTCTGTTTCAACATGGGGAGTCTTGATGCAGGAGTACTTGCTCCCTGATTCCATAACAGATCAGTGTTCATCCAGCCTTCCAACTTCAACAGGCGATTTGCAGGAAAACATGAGACACTCGATGAAAAATTCAAACACATACTGTGTTGTCTGGGTTTGTCAATTCACATCTCTATTTTTCAGCAATTTTTTTTATCATTTGATTTGGGTCATTGAGCATTTTCTCCTATAATAGAATTCTTTTTGGTTTATCATTTTTTTTATCAATATTTGTTATTCTTTTAACACATATTTTATTGGCAAATGTTTAGATGCTAAAGGATATACCAGTTTTCATATTTCTTTTCAGTTTAGAGAAACTAGAAATAAAGCCTCCATATGAAAGGATCCATTTTTATTTTCAGAGAAACTGTGCCTTAGAGGACACAATAAACTGTATTTTTAGTAAAAATTATTTTCTCTCAAAGCGTACAAGAACGCATGTTACTGAGTGAGGCACAAGAACATAACGACGCAAAAAAAATTTTGGGTACAACATCAGCATTGATCTCGCGAGCATATTGGAAGTGCTCTCCTAACAATGAGAAAGTTCTTTAGTTATTAACCAGTGATCTTTTTTATTTGTAATGATTATTCTTGGATCACTTCTTTGGATTGATGATTTTTTTTTTATGATGAATAATGTTGGTTGATGGTAGGCGTTGAAGCGAGCAAAAGGGGTGGAGAAGCAACGGATGTCGATGCCTTCATAGTGCTGAAACTTCTCACTTTTGATTATCTTCCTCAAATGAAATGAGTGGCTCTAATGTAGCAATGATCAATTACTTTAATGAAAATATATTAACCAGTGATCTTTTCATCCATAATGATTCTTGGATCACAACTTTACATTTATTGGCCAACTCTTCCCTATTTTATAGAAATTATTAACATCACATTCATGGATTGTTTATGAATTATTTAATTTTTTTATGACATATATTGTTGGTTGATGTTATTCCTTGCTTCTGTCTTAATCGGTTGCATTGATTGTTTATAGAGGAGAGCTTTTGAGGGAAGCTGAAAAATTAACTCAGGTAAAGATTCACCCGATGACCATCATTGCTGGTTTGTGTTGAGCTTCTACACTGCAAGTGGCCCCCTCAAAGTTCCTTCTAAATGATTAGAAAGTGCTGTAATTAACTTTTCAAAGCCAAAGTTGGAAAATTATACCATCTGTTTATGGATTCCTCACCAATGCTTGCTTGATTTGTCTTTACAGCCATGTGTTAGGAATTATATGTTGATCAGTGCTATAGTTGGTCTACATTTTTGTTTCCTGTTTTAGTATCAAAAAATCAATTAGTGCTCTTTACTAACATTGTATACCTTAGAAATTCGACGTGCTGGGCTCGATGTGGCCGTTGCTACCATGCCTATGAACTATCATTGCCTCCCTTAAAATAATATAATTGCCTATGAATTATCATTACCTCCCTTGAAATATTGCTGCCATTCTCTAAATATTATCACCCTCAAAATGTTACCGGTGCCTTTCAAATTTTTTTCGTGGCCTTGGGCACGGGGTTTTTACTAGTATATATATATATATATATATATATAAAGAGAGAGAGAGAGAGAGAGAGAAAAAAAAAGGGCCGATCCAATGAGAAACTCTTTATTTGTGAAACCTTGTGCGAAACCCCCCTAGAGGTTTTAGAATTTGATGAAACTTGGTAGGCATACTACCTATGCCATGTTGATCATCCTCACAAAATTTCATTAAATTCTAAAACTTCTAGGGGCATCAAATGTTAGAAAATTTACCGACCGTTCATAAAAACCGTTAACTTGATTATCAAATTTGATGCCTCTAGAAGTTTTAGAATTTGATGAAAATCTGTGAGGATGATCAACATGGCATAGGTAGTATGCCTACCAAGTTTCATCAAATTCTGAAACCTCTTGCGGGGTTTCGCACAAGGTTTCGCAAATAAGGATTTTCTCACTGGATCGGGCCTATATATATATATATATATATATATATATATATATATATATATATATATATATATATATATATATATATATATATATATATATATATATATGTAGGGTCAGGTACAATGGACACTGTTTTTGCACTCAATTTTTTACACCAATTTTCAAAATCATTAGATAGAGGTTTCATAATTTCTTGATTTTTTGTGAGCATAATCACCTTAACCTAGATAGCATATCCACAAAAAATTAGAACATTCTAAAGCCTCTAAGTACATCAAAACTAAAAGGCTTTATCGACCGTCCATTTTAATCGTTAATTTGATGAGCACATTTAATAAGTCTAGAGGATTTAGAATGTGCTGATATTTTGTGGATGTGTTATCTAAGACAAGATGATTATGCTCACAAAAAATCAAGAAATTCTAAAAGCTCTATCTAATGGTTTGAAAATCGGTGTAAAAAATTGAGTGCAAAAACAGTGTCCATTGAACCTGACCCATATATGTATGTATATATATATATATATATATATATATATATATATATATATATATATATATATATATATATATATATATATATAGGGGCATGTTATAATGCGGCATGCAGTAAGTGTGGCCCCGCATTGTAGCCATCTGATGCACCACTGCGTGCATCACATGCACGCAACGCGTGCATCAGACGACAACGATGTAGTGCCGCACTTACCGCACGCCGCATTATAGCATGCCCCTATAGCATTTGATGAAAATTGGTGAGGATGATCAACATGGCATAGGTAGTATGCCTACCAAGTTTCATCAAATTCTGAAACTCTAGGGGTGTTTCACACAAGGTTTCGCAAATAAGGAGTTTCTCACTAGATCGGCCATATATATATATATATATATATATATATAGGGTCAGGTTCAATGGACAGTGTTTTTGCACTCAATATATAGGGTCAGGCTCCAGCCACCGCAACCGCACCCGTCTGCAACCGCGCCAGCCACCGCAGCCCGCGCCGGGCTTCGACCTCCCGACCTCCGGTCGGCCACCGCGTCGCCTTGCGCTGCACCCGCGCCAGCCACCCGCACCCTCAGCCGCTCAGTCGGCCTGCGCTGTGCCCGCGCCGGCCACCCGCAGCCACCGACGCCCGCGCCCGCGAGCCCCTCCGCCCGTTGCTACTGCACCACCCGCACCGCTCATGTCACCCATGATATACCAACCCGGCCCGGACATCGCCTATATGACCGTAGCCACAATCGCCATTGTTGCTGCCGTTGAACTCGCGAACTAAAAAAAAAAGAGAAAAAAAGAAAGAAGAAAAGAAACAGAAAAGGAAAGGAAGAAAGGAGCCACGATCCGAAAAACGGACCGCAGCCCCCTTTCTCCCATGGTGACCCGTAGCCCCCGTTTTCCTTTAAGAAGGCCTGCAACCTCCATGGAGAGGGAGGGGTCCCTCTCCTGCCCGACTCAGCCCCGTGCCCGAGCCCGACCTCTGTGTGCCGCGCCTACTCCCGGCCTCCACGCGCCGCTCCTGCGCCTGGCCTCCGCCCCGGCCTCCGCGCGCCGCTCCTGCGCCCGGCCTCCGCGCGTCGCTCCTGCTCCCGGCCTCCGCACGCCGCGCCTGCGCCCGGCCCGCGTCCATCGCCTGCCTGCGCCCCGGCCTCCACGCCCAAGCCTGGTCTCCGCGCGCCAAGCATGCGCCCTGGCCTCCATGCCCGCGCCTGTACCCGGTTGGATCCCACGACCCAACACCGCCGCCTGCCCCGCACCTCCCATGCCACGCCACCCGACAGGTTCCCGCGGCCCGACACCACCGCCTGCCTCACGCCCGGCCCGATCACCTCCCGCCGAGCCTGCGCCTCGCGCGTCGTACTACACCACCGGCGTCGCACCGCCCTCCTGGCCCATTGCCCGCAGCCGGACCTCGCACCATCGGAGCCTCTCCGCATGCCCTCTCCACCTACGTAGCGCCCGCACCGACCACTGTCGGCCTATGCTGCACCCGCCTGCGACCGCACCAGCCATCGCTGTTCTCCGCGCGCACAGAAGAGAAGAGACAGAAATAGAGAAAAAAAAAAGAAAGAAAGGAAAGAAAAAAAAAGGGAAAAAAAAGGAGAATAAAAGGAAAGAGAAGACGAAACCAATGAAAGAAAAAGAAAAGAAGAAAAGAAGAAGAAGAAAAGAAAAGAAAGAAGAAGACGAAGAAGTCACCCTATTTGGCCTTTGACGTCTCCGCATCGTCCTCGTGCCAATCAATTGTCACCACTCTTGGCTCCTCCCGCTGTGACTAGCCGCACCATTGTCACCATCCTTGGTCGTGACGGCTTGTTCCCGCCTGCATACTCCCGCGCTGAGAAGACGGCGATCCACCGACAAGATGCATCACCGTCATCCTCGTGCTCCCGCACCAAGGACACAATGATCCACCGACGCAATGCATCACCATCACCTTCACTCTCATATCTCTCCTGAGATGCTTCCGGACATCATGCAACAGCCGCCGTCGAAGTTCGTGCCATCTTCAAAGTAAGAGAAAGTCCACAATGGGAAAGGTGGTCAAAACCCTAGCAGGGGCCATCATCTCCAAGCCACCGAAGAGCCTTCATCTCTGCGAGCCGCCAGAGGAGCCTTCGTCTCTAAGCCGCCGAAGAATCCTTCGTCTCCAAGCTGCAGAAGAAGCCTTCGTCTTCAAACGCCACGCACCATCACCGTCGCCACCGACGAAAAAGGCGACACTAGGAACACGGAGCAAGTCACGTGCAACCCTAGGCATCCTCTTCCGATGGCGGTCTCCAAGCTCCATCCCTCCGCAAGAACGAAGCGATGGATAAAGGGGTACATGCCCTTAAATAAGCCTCAATCCCGCCCAAAAAAGGAATCAAGGACAAGTGCTATGTGTTTCCTACGTACACAAGTACTCCGTGTTTCCGCCGGCGCACTCATCCTTGAGGGGGCATTTGTAGACACACAAATTGTGTCTAACCCGGACCCGACTCCCATACACCAATGCGGAGGCGAACCCGACACGCACTCGGACCCGGACCCGACTCGCATGCACCAATACGGAGGCAAACCCGACACACAAACCGGACCCACCAAACAAGGGGCCGGGTGGGCCCATCCTCAAGTGGGGCCCACCCGGCCCCCTGCTAAATCCGAACCCCTTAAGGGGTGGCCGGCCATGCAAGAAAAAAAAGAAAGGAAAGAAAAGAAGAAAAAGGAAAGAAGAACCGCCATGCGCAGGGGGAGGTTGCGTATGACGTCTACATAAGCGTAGATCTGCACCGATCCCTTGATCCGACGGACAAGAAACGAAGACGGGTCGCCATCGACTTTATGTGCAAGATTTAAATAAATTCAAAAAGGATTGAGACATAACTACTCCGTCAGTAAAGAAAAGCAAATAAAGGTTTATTCCCCTCATCAATGGATGAATAAGTCATGGGTAATTATGGAAGAGATATTATAGGGATTCAAATAAATCTTCCCATATCTCTCCCCTCCTCTCCTTCACCTATAAATAAAGGGGGAGGGGAAAGGCTCAAGAGGTTGGATGGCAAGAAGCGAAGAAGCTCTGCAGAGGAGAAGATGTGCCCTTCATCGACCCAAAGCTTCACGAGGCACGAGCAAGCCAATCCCTTCGGGACCGGCTTAGTCCATTGAAAGTCCTCATCAAAGTGAAGACCCTTGCACAAGAAGATCACCCCTTCGACTCCGTGTCGGAGAAGAAGAACCCTTCGACTCCGATAACGCCGAAACCAAAGGCCGGAAAAGAAGATCGGAGTGGCATCACCCCGTCGTCTCCAACAACCCTTCAACTTCGAAGATGCCAGAAGCAAAGACCGGAGAAGAAGATCGGAGCGGCACTACCCCATCGTCTCCAACAAACCTTTGACTCCGATCATGCCCAAAAGCCCGAAGAAGAAGCCGACGACATAACTATCGAAGAGGTCGGATAGCAAGAAGCAAAGAAACTCTGTAGAGGAGAAGATATGCCCTTCATCGACCCAACGCTTCACGAGGCACGGACGAGCCTATCCCTTCGGGACCGGCTTAGTCCATTGAAAGTCCTCATCAAAGTGAAGACCCTTGCACAAGAAGATCACCCCTTCGACTTCGTGCACGAAGAAGAAAGCTCGGAGAAGAAGAACCCTTCGATACCGAAGACGCCAAAAGCAAAGGCCGGAGAAGAAAATCAGAGCAGCATCACCCCGTCGCCTCCAACAACCCTTTGACTCCGAAGACGCCAGAAGCAAAGGCCGAAGAAGAAGATCGAAGCGGCACTACCCTGTCATCTCCAACAAGCCTTCAACTCCGATCAAGCCCAAAAGCTCGGAGAAGAAGCCAAGGCCATAACCGTTGAAGAGGTCAAAAGCTGAAGACAAAACGAAGAAGCTCTGCAGAGGAAGAGACTCGCCCTTCATCGACCCAAGGCTTCACAAGGCACGAGCAAGTCTATCCCTTCGGGACTGGCTTAGTCCATTAAAAGCCCTCATCAAAGTGAAGACCCTTGCACAAGAAGATCATCCCTTCGACTCTGTGCACGAAGAAGAAAGCTCGGAGAAGAAGAACCCTTCGACCTCGAATACGCCAGAAGCAAAGGCCAGAAAAGAAGATTAGAACGGCACTACCCCGTCGTCTCCAACAAGCCTTCGACTCCGATCAAGCCCAAAAGCTTGGAGAAGAAGATTAAAGTGGCATCACCTCTTCGTCTTCAACAAGCATCCACTCTATTCATGAAGAAGAAAGGTTGGAGAAGGATACCCGAAGCAGTACTACACCCGTCGTCTTCAAAAAAGTCTTCAACTCCGATTACACCAAATATACCCAGAGAAGAAGCCGACGCCATTGTTAGATTTGATATGGTCTACAGCTCGTAAAACCCTAGGTTTGGCTGTATATGGTTGATAGTTTATTTAGGATTGTATAAAGGTACGTATTATTATACGTATTCTGTTTATAGAATTTAAGGAGCCATGGCTATATAGTAGTCCATCTGAGTGGGAGACTTAGTGGATCGGTCCTTTGAGCCTAAATCATTCGCAGCTCTGATTTGGGTTGGTCGCCCTATCAGGATAAGCTGTTGGGATGACAGAGCATGAGTATCTCCATAATAGTCATTACCAGGCACAGTGTCTATAGCCGAATGGAACCAACACAGTGCACAGATCGGGGAGCAGACACCGGTGCACATAGCCGTGTTTCTGCTTAGGGTAATTGGTCCTAAACCCTGAGGAACCATAACCGGTGGACTAACCAGTTGTGTGTAACTTTGGTTCACCAACGTGTGAGGGATCTAACCACGACCCAAAACCACGGTGCGCTGGGTTACCGGGCTGGCATTGCATCGGTACGCCACTATTGCAGGTCATCCACATCCTAACCGGGAGGTGTGTTCCTTGGTATAACATACACCGCACTAAAACCAGGCCTGGTGGTCAGCAGTTGAGCTGTTGACCGGATCCAGTTGCTTGGCCAAAGCGATCGGAGGTGCGATATGATAATCAACCTGGAAGGAACCTAGTCATATGGTCACTCGAGTTTGACGGTGCTCTCCACCGCTCGAGTTGACTCATGGCACCAAGTGGAGGGACATCGTATTACCAATACTAAGCGGAGAGCAGGGGTATGCGAGAGAGCTTAATAAGTCTGGGAGAATTAGAGTGCAGTCTGCGTCGCACTCTGAGTGGCCACGCAGGTTAACCGGGACCCAGAGGATTGACAGGGACACTTGGGTAGTGTGTCGATCGGGTTCGGTTGGAAGCCATAAATCCTAGTCCCTGAAGGTTCCACCCTATCCATGATCGTTACGGATCATTACTTTCTCCTTGTCTCACAACATATTATGAGTTGAAGAAATAATGCCTAATCGTCTTGTGTTCCGTGAGTGCATCGCACTGGAGCATGGTGGTTGCACAGGACTAAGTGTGTTCACTAGGGGGCAAACCCAGAGTACTGTAGAGACATACGATGTTGCCATTATAACATGAGGAGTCCATTCCATGTGTGCGTGTTGCACTAGAACGCAGAATGCGAGTTTAGTAATTTTTTACTATGGGGCACCCCACCTTTTACTAAGGGCACCCCAGTAAATAGTAAAAACATTATTCATCATCCTATGGTGTATTGACTTGTTGCTGATGCCGATGAGGTGCCCTAAGTGTTAGAATCGTGCATGTAGATAGGCCATATATAGTCCCGCATGAGGTGAACGACCACTAGATGCATGGGGGCATTTTGGTCATTTCAAAATATCCCGCATGCCCTAATGACCACCATCCTCACTAGGGCTAGCTTGCATGACCATCAAATTTATAATTAAGGGATTAATTCAGATTTAAAATATTTTGAATCATCTCCTTAATTGCAACAATTTTAATATGGCAACTAGTAATAAAAATGTGCATTGAATTTGAGAGTAATAAGATAGAGAGAGAGAGAGAGAGAGAGAGGAACGGCTTCAAATGACAAGGGAGAGTGAGGGGCACGAATTTTAAATCTGAAATAGTGCATCCTTCTCAAATTTTCATATGGAGAACTAATCCCCCTTCTCTTATGGTTCGGGTTTTTGCCATCTCTCTCTCTCGGGTTCATCTCATTTCTCTCCCTCATCTTCTTCTCCAAGTGTGTGTGTGAGATTGATGGAGATCACTTGCACTCTGAGGCACACAGAGATTAGAGTGCAAGGATCCAGGATGATATGTGAGATAGGATGAATTGAAGAGATTCATTTCTCTCTTGCGCAAGGATCTCGCTCGTGATTGCTGCCTAGATTTTACAGGCAAATCTGTACTGTTTTGATCACTGCAGGAGCTATAAAAGTCCAAATGACTTCAAACTAAATAAAAATTCTTGACATTGAAGTCTTCTTTTCGGCAAATCAAGTTTCACTCAATTTTGATGTTGAGACAGAAAGTTACAGCCTTCGCACTGAAGTGTGTTCGTGCAGATCCGAATTCATCTTCATCAACATTGAAGAAATTCTTCGCGGTGTTAAATCCCGCATGAAGGTATAACCTACTAACCCCTAGATCTATCATAATGCATACATATGAAATATGTTAATCATTTTGGTAGATGACTATAGGGGTTCGATTCGTATTCGTTTTACTATTTGCACATATGATTAATATGAATGAAAAATTTAAAATATACCGCACACCGAAACGATCCTCGGGATCAACTCTACCTTCCGTTGTGCCTCCGATATCATTCCAACAGCCATAACCGTCGAAGAGGTCGGAAGCTGAAGACGAAGCTAAGAAGCTCTGCAGAAGAGGAGATGCGCTCTTCATTGACCCAAGGCTTCACGAGGCATAGGCAAGCCTATCCCTTCGGGACCAACTTGGTCCCTTGAAAGTCCTCATCAAAGTGAAGACCCTTGCACAAGAAGATCAAGCCTTCAACTCCGTGAACAAAGAAGAAAGCTCGGAGAAGAAGAACCTTTCGACTTCGAAGACGTCAGAAGCAAAGGCCGGATAAGAAGATCGGAGCGGTACTACCCCGTCGGCTCCAACAAGCCTTTAACTCCAATCAAGCCCAAAATCCCGGAGAAGAAGACCGAAGCGTCATCACCACATCGCCTTCGACAAACGCCCCCTCTATCCACGAAGAAGAAAGCTTGGAGAGGAACACCCGAAGCGTCGCTACACCCGTCATCTTCAAAGCAAAGCCGGCGCTACAACCGTCGCATGGAGATCGGTGCTACCGCCGCTGTCTTCAAAAGAAGCCTTCGACTCCGATCACGCCAAAGAAGCCCAGAGAAGAAGAGAAGTCAAGCTGATGCCATAACCGTCATGGAAGCTAGAAGAACAAAGAAGTCTTGAAGAAGTAGCCATCGTTGTTCGAGAAGAAGATCGAGTCAACGCCAAAGCAAAAGCTAACGTAGGAAGCCGAAGCAAAAGCCCTGGTACAGCCCGTGCCAAAGCAACGCAAGTGTCAAAGCCAAGCAACTACGACTGTCACGAGCAAAGCACCGCACGTTCTAGCCAATACGACGTGAAGTCCGGAAGAACTAAAGCATCGCAAGCCTCTACCCGTTTACGTTCAAGTGCAAGTGCAAAAGCAAAGCAAAAGCTAGAGCTATGCCAAAGCAAAGCTAAAGCCGAAAGTCAAAGGCAAAGCCGACGCCAAAAGCATGATCGACGCCATGAACCGACGATCAAGGACGCCGAGGTCTAGCAAGGATCGAGGAAGACACGAAGACCGAGAAACGAAGCCGAAAACCCCCTAGCCGAGAAAGCACGAAGCACAGAAGGGACAAAAGCAGCGGTGGATATTCCTTAGCCTCTCAAAAACCCTCACCCTGTAAAGACCTCTGTCCTGGGCAACCCCTTTAGAGCTCTCGCACGAATACCACGTGGAGACGCGGATCAAAGGGACCCTCCAGAGGATCTCTCCCACAATCTCCCGATCGAATATTCACCACACCCAGCTCACCACCCCCGAGTCCCCGGGTCCCGGCATCTGTAATTTTCGTGTGTTTGCAATAAAGACGACCCGGATCTTTTTTCTGCGCATACAGCATCATCAAAAGCGGTTGTCAAATGACTTATTTCGTGCAAAACCGTGGACGATGATCACCCTTAAAAACTATTTTGATTTCGTGGACCTAGTCTTAGATGAAATCAATAGTTGTCATGAATATTTTCTTGATCCAATCTACAAGACTTGAACTTAATTTTTTTTCTTTTTAATATCTTTATAGTAGGTTTTTAATAGGATTTGTGAGAGAGCCGTATTCACACACACAGAAGAGAGGAACCAGTTTGAATCTTCACTTTCTCTCTCTCTCTCACTTCTTCTTCAAATCTTGATCAACGACTAGATCTATCACGTGCCTTTTTGTTTTAGTCAGCTTGTGGACTGCCCTACCATATTATATAGACAGGTTGATAGATACATAGCCTCTTGGATTTAAAGATTTGGTCAGATGGAGTCGTTATCAAACTTTTTTTTTTCAAGATAAAACAGAATCGGGTGACATGGAATAATATCATGTGGCTAAATACACCGGTGGCGTCCCGAACCCACGCTATCCCCCCTATCATGACCAGATTAGCAAAAGCATTGAATAGCATAGACTCCCATGGCGGTGTTTGGACCGCACCAACCACCCAGCTGTCGGTTCAAAGGAGGGTGCGGTGGAGGGGCTCACACGACCCACGAGGCCGTCGGCGTTGGTGGGACATTCCACCGTCGTAGTTTTAAGGAGGGGGGTTTCCCACATTTATGTTTGAAATTCGAGGTACACCCTCAATTTCCTAAAATTTGACTTTACGCCGAATCCGTCACCTGACCTGAGCAACCGTTAAAAGTGGAGTTTTTTTAGAAAAAAATTATTCATACCACAAAACTACTTCACATTATATGTTTTCTCCAAAAAATTGATTCTCATCTCATTCATCCCACCTGATTCCTTCCTCCCCTTCCAAAATGATGGAGTCACCACCCCACCACTTCCTCTCCTCCTTCCCCATCACCCTCGTCAAGCCGGCCGTCGAAACCACCTCCTCCCTCCTCCATCTTCTTCACCGCCACCAAAGCCCTAACCCACCCTGGAGCTCGGTGGCTCCAGGGTGGGTTAGGGCTTTGGTAGCGGTGAAGAAGATGGAGGGAGGAAGTGGCTTCGATGATGGGCTCAACGAGCTCTGGCGGTGGCTCCGACAGTGATGGGGATGGAGGAGGAGGGGAAGTGGTGGTGGTGGGGAAGATGGAGGTGGGAGGAGGTGGTTTCAACAGCGGGCAACGAGCTCCGGTGTTGATGGGGAAGAAGGAGTAGGGGATATGGTGGGGTTACATGCTCAACGAGCTCCGGTGGTGACTCTGGCGGTGATGGGGAAAGAGGAGGAGGGGAAGTGGTGGGTAGGGATGGCAACGATGCGGTTTAAAACCGCAAACTGCGGAAAACCGCACCGCATGGTGCGGTTTTGATTTGCCAAAATATAAAACCGTCGCGGTGCGGTTTCGGTTTTACCCAAAACCGCAAAAAACCGCACCGTTTAGACCATTATAACGTTAAACTGCGGTGCACCGCACCGCATGGTGCGGTTTCGGTTTTACATACGGTACACCGTCGTGGTTTTGGTGTGGCGGTTCGGTGTTGTGGTGCGGTTTCAGTTTTGCCCAAAACCACACTGCTGCCATCCCTAGTGGTGGGGTGGCAGGCTCTAGCGGTTTGAAAGGGGAGGAAGAGACTAGGTGGGGGGGGGGGGGGGGGGGTATGAGGTGGGAATCGACGGGGTATGTGAAGTAGTTTTGGGATATGAATAAAATTTGAAAAATTTTATTCATACCCAAAGTATCTGTAACTAGCCCCCGTCTCCCAACCATTTCACAGTAACTTACTCATAATTTTTTAAATACCATTTCTACCCTTATCTTATACCCCACATACAACTAAAACTTAAAACAAAAACATTTTTAATAAAGAGACATCGACTGCAATTGGGCAGAAATTGGCGTGGTTGTGGCGTCAGTGGTGGCGACATCGACAACAGGTCTCGAAGATCCTATCTCCCCCCCGATTTGATTCCTCCATAGGCGGCAACAGGGCTCGAAAACCCACTTTCCCCGGATTCCTCCAAAGGAAATCAAACCCATTAAGCAATGGGGGAAGAAGAATCTCTCTCTCTCTCTCTCTCTCATCCCTATTCTCATGGGGCTTCAACATCTGAAAGAAATGGGGTATGATCAAGATATATCAAGTCATTTAACTATGGTGTATTCAATGTGGGGTGTAAGGGGAAAGGATATTTTTTGGATAGGAATGGGGTATGATTAAAAAAATTTGAGGTGTGTTAAGTTTGTTAGAAATGGGGGGCTTAGCTCAAATTTTGAAATGGGGGGCTTAGCTCAAATTTTTGAAGTCGGGGGCTTAGCTCAAATTTTGACATAAAAATGGAGCTGTAAAGTCAAAGAAAACCCTATATTTTAGGCTCGATCGAACGAAATTTCAAAAGGGGGAATCGGTAATGAACCCATTACAGGGAAATGAAGTCTGTGTCAGAGAAACAGGGTGCTGACCGTGCTGTCGCTGAAACTCCCCCCCTCTCTCTCTAAGACCTCCCCGCCTCTCTCTCTCTCTCTCTCTCTCTCTCTCTCTCTCTCTCTTATCCTTCTTTAATTGTTGGATTCACCTAAAATAGAAGCAGAGGAGGGATCACGATGAATGGAAAAGAGATCTTGCACAAGATGAAAGTAAGCTCATCCACTTTTCAGGCTTTTTATTTTAATACTTGCAATATATTTGATGGGGATCAATTATTATCTACCATGCATCTGCCTTATTTTGTTATTTATTATTTGTAAAAAGGGTTCTTTGATTTTCAAGTGTTGGGTATTCTGGTTGAGCCCTTTTAAAGATTCAGAAGACCCTGTTAAGCATCAAAGGAGATCAACAAGACCATGATGTCTTTTCCTATTGGACGGTGATTAATGATGAAAACCCTAATATTGTAAGCCAAAATGGTGTGAATCACAAGCCAAGGAGACCCATTTTCACACTAATTGGGGAGCTGCGACAATACGCTTTCCAGCCGTTCAAGAATCGCCCTAAATCGCCATCGGGCGGAGGAGATATGGGTCAAATACTAAGTCATTGGGTAGGTACTCGAATTAGTGCAGTTTGAGGTGGCAGGATTGTGAAATTCCCATCAACATACCCTATAGTTCATCAAAGGTTGCTCTAGAAGAAAGGTTCAGTCATGTTCCTTACCTAATTTGAGTTGTCCGATATGAGCTCAGGATGGATCGTCAGCAAGGGTTTGATGATTGGTTTGTAAAATTAATTTCAGAAACAAGCATGCATCTCTACATAATCTAAAAACATTGGCTTTGAGATCGATCAACATATAGATAGTAAAGTGGAAGCGAGGAATCGAGTTTTACCTCTGGCCATAACGCTCCGCGGATAATGATCCGAAGATTGCTTGATGATGTTGTTGACACGATCTTCCTCGGATAAGATCTGAACTGCGATCGATGTTCCTTGGGAACGAAGAAGACGACGCTCGAGAAGAAGAGAAGAGGAGATCCAAGATCTCGGGTAGGACGTAGGAGACTTCAAACTCGGTCCTTCTTGGTGCACAAATACGTGAACAAGAACCTATAGAAGATTGAAGAGATGAGAGGAGTCGCAAACCCTAATCGCGCTCTCTATTTCGGTGATGAACGAGCAAGACGGGAGGAGGGGGTGTGCAGTGTTTCTTGATGTCGTGCACCTCTCTCTCTCTCTTATTTTGTTTCGGTGAAACACACGACACGAGGAGGGGGGGGGGGTTCCCATATACCACGCCCCCTCCCTTTCCTTTTGGGTTTCACATGCAAGTTCGTAAGAGGCAAACACAAGGGTTTCTCAACCCCATTCGACCGTGGTTGGGACCCATACCCCCCCTAAATCCCTAAACCTAATCCTAACACCTAAAGGATTAGGGGTTGGATTTAAGGATTATTAACCACTATGCCCTTGAACCTATTAATTACCCCTGGGTTGGATTTAGGGATTAATTACGACCGAGGGGGTTGCGGTTCCTATATGTCGTTCCCCTTTCCTTTCCTTTTGGGTTTCACATGCAAGGGGCAAACACGAGGGGGTTGCGCAATGTGTGGCGCAACCCCATTCGACCGTGGTTGGGACCCATACCCCCCCTAAAACCTTAGACATAATCCTAACACCTTTAAGATTGAGGGTTGGATTTAGGGATTATTAACCACTATACCCCTGGGCTTATTAATTACCCACTAGTCCACTTAAAAGCCCAAGACTATAAGGGTGTAGTTAAGCCATAAACACAACACTCTTCCACTTGGCCCATATCCTTATAAGATATTCTTCACTTAGAGATTCATAGTCACATGAATCGTGGCATTCATAGTCACATGAATCACTTAGATATCCTTATAAGATTGCCTCCTCTTCCTCCACATTGTGTGGTTCCTAAATTTGATCAAAGGGAAGTATAAATTTCAGTGCTATGCTACCCAAATAAGAGAGTAGGGACATTATGCAAAACTATTCACAAATAGGCAGACAGTTATGTGGTATCAAAATAATGCATGTTGTGACTGTAAAATTACGGTAGAATTTCAGTGTTACGCTAAAAGAGTAGGGACAAGATGCAAAACTCATGAAGCAAACTTGGGGTATAGAAAATAAACTTCCCATGTTTGGACTCATTTGATTATAACTCTTTCGATCAACATGCAAAAACTATTCACAAATAGGCAAACAGTTCTGTCACTTCTGTGGTATAAAAATAATGCCTATTGTGACTGTAAAATTACGGTAAAATTTCAGTGTTATGCTAAAAGAGTAGGGACAAGATGCAAAACTCATGAAGCAAACTTGGGGTATAGAAAATAAACTTCCCATGTTTGGACTTTGGACTCATTTGATTAGTAACCCTTCCAATCAACAGTTTTTCTAAAAACATTTAGAAAACAACAAAAAACATTTGATATAATCTACATCATTAGTGGTTAGTTTTACTTTCTTTATTATATATTCATCTTCTGCCAAAATTTCCTTGTCTTTCCTTACTTAAATCTATGCCACATATTTCGAATGAAGCATATGACAATACTATGAGACATACTTTGATAAGACATATAGAATGTGAATATCAACACTATTATAGATCTTTGAGGGAGCAGAGAGGTAGAAATCTACACCCAGAACAGGAGTAGCAATTGCCATTCTAAGCTAGTTCTTTATGGATGTATAGGTGTTATAGAAGAGTAGCCGTTGGTCTACGCATTCTGACAATGGTAACATGTTTTTTTAAGAGAATGGAGAAGCGATGCATGTTAAATTGGAAGGGGAAAGTTTACAAATTAGTCAAGCCAAGAAGTAAACACATATGTTACGCATAAATGTGTAGTTGACAATTAGTTAGAATTGAGGGGCTATAAGTTCCCTTAGGAGATTCTTTTCAGTCCATTCTTTTGTCTTCCTTTAGATTGGATGGAAAGATAGGTGAGGTTGTCTCGACTCTCGAGTAGGATTTAAATAAGCTGGTTGAATTGATGATGTTGATTTCTTTACTACAATCAAATTTAAAGATTTTATTTTTTCGTCTGCAGATTGCGGTGTATATGTCATTGTTTGTATTATGTTTTGGTTCTTTTGAAATTTGAATGCATCATTATTCATATTCTAGTTTGGGTTATGGGTCTAGGCCTTCGATTAGTTTATATTTCTGAATATGGACCACGTAAAAAGTGTACAAAATTCTTACAGGTTAAAGCTGGGTTTGGGTCATCTTCATCAGAAACTGGAAAAGGAAAGTCCAAGATGTCAGGCAAGCATATCAAGCACGGATATCACTTGGTGAAGGGTAAATCTACCCATCCAATGGAGGATTATGTGGTGGCAGAGTTCAGGCATTTGGGTGACTCGGAATTGGGTTTGTATGCTATATTTGATGGACACTTGGGCCATAATGTTCCAGATTACCTGCAATCTCATTTATTTGACAACATCCTAAAAGAGGTAAGGCTCAATAAATATAGTTTCCTGTTTATTTCCATTTGGTCGTCTAAATTCTAGATATAGATCAGTTTTATTTCATAGTTCAGGTTAATACTCCAATGCTAAAGTAGTTGAACAATCTTCACTGAATTATTATTGTTTTCATGTTGCAGCCTGACTTCTGGACTGATACAAAAAGTGCAATCAGGAAAGCATATAAAACAACTGACAACCAAATTTTGGAGAAAGCACGTGACTTGGGAAAAGGAGGTTCTACTGCAGTCACAGCCATACTGATAGATGGTGTGAAGCTTGTGGTAGGCAATGTTGGAGATTCTCGAGCAGTGATTTGCAACAATGGTGTAGCAAAGCAACTCTCAGTTGATCATGAACCAATCAAGGAGAAACAAATAATTGAGGAGAAGGGTGGTTTTGTGTTAAAAATCCCAGGTAGTTAACTGTCTCTACTGTTGTTGAAATACAATAAAATGCTGTCATGAATTACTGACATAATATTTCTCTAAAAACTTTGCGCATAGTTGTCATAACAATTGTATTAGTTTCGTGTGGACAAACCTCAGCTGTTAAGGGACTGCATATAAATATCTATGTGGGCAACGGATCTTCCTTTTGGCCGTCAGTTTCATCTCATGTGGGAAAATTGCAACACTTGTTTGGAATTCTTGTTCACCATATCTATATAATCAGTTTGGAACGATAAGCCATAGAAAAATGTAGTTTAACAACAACAATAACAAAGCCTTTTCCCATAACATGGGTTCAGCTATGGAGCACACTTCAATGTTCAAAGTTAAGTATGCTCCAAAGAGGATCAAACAGTGTTTTCCGACCGGCATTCAACCTAATTCCAACCATCTGGAAAATTGTGACGAGGATCTTGGTACATACCAGTTTGTTGGGGGAGAGAGAGAGCGGTAAAACGAAGTTAATAAAAAGTAGTAAGATGAGAATGTCAATAAGAAATAACAGATGATAGATAAAAATAATAATTGTATACCATGATAAAAGACAACTTCCACTTAACCCATAATCATATGATCCTTCGTTTCCATTCATGCCTGTTTAAGGCTATATTTTTTATTAAATCAAGCATCTTGAGGTCCTTCCGTGACCTTCCTACCATCTATGTAATCCTAGGTCTATTTATTCTCCTTCGTCCTTTTACCTTTCTCCAGTCCTCTCCCTATAGATGCCTCCTCTCGCCGACTTCGGATTTGTCCAACGATCGCAAACAATGTCTTACAAGCTCGTCCTCTACCGATGCATAATTCAACCGTTTCTTGGATGTCCTCTGTTTCGATCATCTTTTATAATCTAATGACATACCCACCTTTGCATCCTCATCTATTACTTTCTTTATTGTCCAACATGCCAAACCAAAGAAAACTAGTCTAGTAATAATCTTACCTCTGATATAGATGGTTCTATAGAAAGAAGTTGTTAGGAGATGACGGCTAGGGTTTGGAGAGGAATAGAATGCATTCTATTGAGGGACTCAAGCCCAATATATGTACATGTATCACTATACAATCCGACCCGACTATACAGTGAACCCGACCCATCTATATGTACATTAACACTCCCCCTCAAACTCACGGTGGATCATGAACCGAGAGTTTGCCTAGAAAATGCTGGAAGCGAGCAATCGTCAGGGGCTTCGTCAGAAAATCAGCAGTCTGCTCCGATGAGGAAATGAAAGGCAGGGAGATGGTGTGGTCGATAAATGCCTGGCGAACATAATGACAATCAACTTCAATATGCTTTGTTCGCTCATGGAAGACCGGGTTGCTAGCAATCTGAATAGCACTCCGGTTGTCACAGAAGAGAGGAGTGGGCCCGGATATCACGACTCCTAAGTCGAGCAGAAGACGGCGAAGCCAGAAAATCTCGGCGGTGGTGGAAGCCATAGCCCTGTATTCGGCTTTGGTGCTGGAGCGAGCAACAGACTCCTGCTTCTTGCTGCGCCACGAAATCAGTGAATCACCCAGAAACACACAGTATCCTGTAGTCAAGCGACGAGTGGCTACATCTCCTGCCCAATCTGCATCGGAGTAGGCACGCAGCACCAACGGAGAGGTGGAGGGAAACAGTAGTGAACGGGTGATGGTGCCCCGGAGGTAGCGGATAATCCGAAGAACTGCATAATGTACTGACCGTGGAGCCTGAGCAAACTGACTGACAATGCCAACTGCATGGGCAATGTCTGGCCGGGTCATGGTGAGATAGACGAGCATCCCAACCAGCCTCTGGTAGCGGGAGACATCCTGGAGCGGCTCACCGTCTGTAACGAGAAGCTTCAAATTGAGCTCCATGGGTGTATCAGCAGTGCGCGTGTCCGTAAGAGCAGCATCACAAGAATGTCGGAGATGTACTTCTGCTGGGAGACCAACAGACCACGAGCTGACCGGGCAATCTCAAGGCCCAAAAAGTAGCGAAGAGATCCCAGATCTTTCATCTCAAACTGACTCTGGAGGTGCCGCTGGAGAGAGGCGATGGTGGCACTGTCATCCCTAGTGATGATCATATCATCCACATAGAGGAGAAGAACTGCAATGCCCTGACTGGAGGAGCGAGTGAACAAGGCATAGTCGGAGTGACGCTCAACAAACCCGACGGCCAGAACTGCACTGCGAAATCGCTCAAACCAGGCACGAGGGGCCTGCTTGAGCCCATAGATGGCTCGGCGCAACCGACACACGTGCCCTGGAGGAACTGAAGTGCCCGGAGGAGGAGCCATGTAGACTTCCTCGGAGAGATCACCGTGGAGAAACGCATTGGTGACATCCATCTGATGGAGAGGCCACCCTAGAGCAGCTGCCACAGCTAAGAGGGTGCGCACAGTAGTCATTCGAGCAACTAGAGCAAACGTCTCCTCGTAGTCAATCCCATACTCCTGGGAGAAGCCGCGAGCAATGAGGCGAGCCTTGTGCCGCTCAATGGATCCGTCAGGTCGAGTCTTGACCTTGAATATCCACTTGCAGCTAACAGGCACCACCCCGGAGGGACAAGGCACCAACTCCCAGGTCTTGGTTCGCTGAAAAGCCTCAAGCTCAACTGACATGGCTTGCCGTCACTCTGGATGTAACGCTGCCTCACGGTACGACTGGGGCTCCCGATGGGTGTGTATAGCAGTAAGAAAAGCCTGAAAGGATGGTGAATAGGAGACACTGACAGAGTAGCCAGAAGAGTCAGGAGAGTCAGAAGGAAAAGCAGAGTAGCCAAACCTGTCAGAAGAGTAGTCATATCTGTCAGGAGGGTGATGTTCGCGCGTCGGGTAGCGTCGAACAGGAGCAGGATCCACGACCGGGGAGGAGGGGGCAGCAGCATCAGGCGAGGGAGTACCAGTGTGAACCGACTCTGGAGGAGGAGCTGCAGATCGACGTACATAGACACGAGTAACGGGTGGTGGTGGAGGTGGCGAGGGAGACTGAGGAGGTGGTGGTGGTGGTGGAGGTGGTGGTGGTGAGGGAGACTGAGGAGGTGGTGGTGGTGGTGGTGGCGGGGAAGATGGAGGTGGAGTAGGCGTGGGTGGGGCAACAGAAAACGGGGGTAAAACGGGGATGTGGAGAGGTCATGAAGGCGAGGAGGGTGACGCAGGAGGCAAGGAAATATCTCGAGACTCAGGGGAAAAGTACGGGACATCCTCAACAAAGGAAACGTGACGGGAGACACGGATCCGGCGAGCCAAGGGATCGTAACAACGATACCCCTTGTGCTCCCGACTGAGCCCCAAGTGAACACACCGAACAGATCTCGCAGAGAGTTTGGTGCGCTCATGGGGAGGAAGAAGAACGAAGCACGTGTAGCCAAACGTGCGAAGAAGGGAGTAGTCAGGTGAGCTGGAGTAAAGGCGCTCATATGGGGTGGCACCGGACAGAGCAGATGACAGAGTGATATTGATTAGGTGGACAGCCGTCATGACAGCTTCAGCCCAGTAAGAGTGAGGAACAGACGCAGAGAGGAGCAAGGCTCGTGCGGTCTCAAGGACATGACGATGCTTGCGTTCGGCAACGCCGTTCTGTTCATGGGTGTGGGGACAGGACTGCTGGTGAAGAGTGCCGTGAGACTGAAGAATCTCACGCATCTCGGAGGAGAGGTACTCCTTGGCACAATCAGACCGAAAGGTCTTAATGCGCCGACCAAACTGAGTGTGTATCATAGTGGTGAATCTCCTAAAGATGTGAGGGACTTCAGACCGATGACGCATAAGATAAACCCAGGTGCACCTAGAGTAGTCATCGATGAAACACACATAGTACATGTAACCCGAAATGGATGCAACAGGTGCAGGACCCCAAATGTCCGAATGTACTAAATCAAATAACGCATCAGATTGGGAAGCACTAGCAGAGAATGGAAGAGCTAGATGCTTTGCTAGTCTACAACCCGTACAAACAGAGAGAGGGGAGAAGGACGCTCGACCCAAAGCGCCCGAACGGAATACGCTTTTGAGTCGATCACTCGATATGTGACCTAACCTTCTATGCCACAGGTCGGCATCGGAGGTAACATACATGACAGACACAACAGGAACGGAAGACACATGGAGATTGTCCAGCTGGTAAAGTCCTCCTGCTCTACGGCCCAGCCCAATCCTCTGACCCGTCCGCGAATCCTGCACAACACAAACAGAAGGGGTGAAGGTGACAGTCAGACCAGAGTCGCAAAGAGAACTGATAGAGATCAGATTAATGTTAAGACGGGGGGCATGATGGACATGGGGTAGGGTCAGGCGACCAGAAGGGTCAGAGGTAGTAGTGACGGATCCACATTGCGGAATAGGGACGAGAGTCCCATCCGCAGTGCGAACCTCCTGGTGGGTGGTAGTGGGAGAACAGTCAGTGAGGACAGTGGAGTCAAAGGTGAGGTGACAGGAGGCACCCGAGTCGAATATCCATGGAGCAGTAGTACCCGGAGTGGCAGAGAGACTGTGAGTTGTCGAAGAGCTGGTGGAGGCGAGGTACCGAAGCAGTAATTCCTCAAAGCGCTGGAGGCGGTCGGAGTAAGACCGAGACTGAGCAGAAGTACCCGGAGTGGTAGAGAGACCGTGATCTGTCGAAGAGCTGGTGGAGGCGAGGTATCGCAACAGTAACTCCTCAAAGCGCTGGAGGCGGTCGGAGTAAGACCGAGACGGAGCAGGAGTGGTGGCAGGCGGTGCTGGAGTAGGGAGATCAGCAGCAGCAGCAGTCTCGCCATCATGGCGGAGGAGACCCTGACGACGTCCGCAGTCAACTGATGTGGTGGAGGGACGTGGCCCGAGAATACCAGCAAAACGAGAAGACGGAGGGACCCGACGATCAGCGACGGTGTGCAGGCAATATGGGAGCCGAGAGATGCTGGAGGAAGCCATATCTCGGAAGTACGGGGGCGAACCGGCACAAGGAAGGTCTGAGGCAGTCCGTACAGAGGAGACGGGCAGTTCGGTACAAAGGAGAAGGTGGGGCGGTGGGGCAGCAGGGGGTGCAGGAGCTGGCGAGGTTGCAGGGGAGGGGGCGGGTGAGCTGTCGGGGCAGAGGAAGGGGGGCGGGGTGTCTGGGAGGTGTTGGGTGGGCTGCTGGAGCAAAGGAGGACGGAGGGGGGCGGAGGGGGTAGCCGGGTGGTGCGGAGGGGGCTACGGGTGGTGCGGAGGGGGGCTGTAGGGTGTCGGGAGGGGATCGGGGGGGGGGGGCTGTAGGGTGTCGGGGGGTCGGGGGGGGGGGGGGGGGGGGGGGGCGAAGGGGGTTGTAGGAGGGTCGGGGGGGGTCGGGGGGGATGTAGGGGGGTCGGCGGGGTGCTGTAGGGCGGAGGCGGGGCCGGGGGGGGGGTGGGGGTGGGCGGGTGGAGAAGGGGGGGCCGGCGGGATGCTGGAGGGCGGAGGAGGGGTGCCGGGGGTTGGGCGGGTGGAGAAGGGGGGGGCCGGCGGTGGCTGTAGGCCGGAAGGGGGGGGGGGCGGGGTGTTGGAGGCCAGAAGGGGGGCCGGGGGGGTGCTGGAGGCCGGAAGGGGGGGGCCGACGGTGGCTGTAGACCGGAAGGGGGGCCGGCGGGGTGCTGGAGGCCGGAAAGGGGGGCCGGGGGGGTGCTGGAGGCCGGAAGGGGGGCCGGGGGACTGCCGATCAGGTGAAAGGAGGCCGGAGGAGATGACCGTCGTCGACGTCGCCGCGAGGGAGAACCCTAGTGCTCTGATACCATGTTAGGAGATGACGGCTAGGGTTTGGAGAGGAATATAATGTATTCCATTGAGGGACTCAAGCCCAATATATGTACATGTATCACTATACAATCCGACCCGACTATACAGTGAACCCGACCCATCTATATGTACATTAACAGAAGTTAAAGTAGAAAGAAGCGAGGACTGAGGAGATTACCTAGCCAAGTTGAGTGGCAACCGGCCATCCAAGGAAGCGGAGAGGAAGAGGGCATCCAACCATGCAATTTCCTTTTCTTTTGAACTTTGAAATTGACCAATTTTAGATGTATTAGGAGTTTCGTATGATGGACTCCCAGTTCTATTTCTATTGAACTTAGGTCCTATTGGAAGTGATAAGGGAATCCAGCCTCCTAGATTGGAGAAATAGGAGGGCTTTCCTGACGGGACCTTTTTCCACATGGATTGTTGTCTGATCCAAGTGAGAAGGCAACAATGAAGTTTGCAAAAGTGATGTACTATAAGGGGTCTATGGCCAGCAATTTCAATCATCTGGCGGTCTCCTTTCATTCTTGTATCATCTTTCTGCTGAAATTGGCTTCATGCCCCAGATCTTTAGTGTAATGCTTAGGAAATACTAAGATGTGATTCCAGTACCTATTTGGATTTGAGTTTTATCCGCCAGCTTCTGATTCTTGATTCTGTTGGAATTAGATTCCCTCAAAAACTTGTTTGGATACAGTGCCAAAAGCTTATTCTCATAGACGCTAGACTCAGTTTTGTATGGAAAATAGGATTCCCATAGACGTTCCTAAGAGCAACTTCTAGCTTTTAGTTCTTGATTCTATATGAATCTAATTCTGTAAGAATCTAGTTGGCATAGAATCAAATCCAAATAGGCTTGCTATAAAATCGATGCTTCTAATTGTCTTGGTATCTTAATTTCATTTTGAGAGTTACTAGTTTTGAGTTTCTACATGTCATACCTAAGTAGATGCATCTACATTATTTTATCTTCGTAGATGTTAGTTTAGATTGTCTTCTAGGTTCGTCAATAAGCCTAGATCTACCTCTAAGCTGCACATAATTCATCCTATGTCTTGAACTTCTGCTACAAAATTTATTTCCACAAGCCTCTTTTATAGTGTTTAGCCCTATGAGTTTTCAAAAGCGAAATTTATTTAGATCCAAACCCTCCTTGATAGTAGACTTTTCTACTTAAATTTTTAAGTTTTATACACCACTTCTTTAATGTGGTTTCAAATCAAGTTTTGATCTGATTTCACTTTTTAAATGTTGTAACTTTCCCCTCATCAAACTCCTAAATCCACCAGTCTTTTTTCTTGCTACACTAGTTTCCTTTCAGACAAGATATTATGCTTTTATCATACAACACTCTTGTAGTTGTTTCCTCTATTTTGGCAAACCTATTTTAATTGTACTTGAGATATTTAGGTCTACTTCACTATCTTTTAGTATAATAGAGCAATTTGTTAGTTTTTTAGGGGGCGTAGAGCCCCCTACAACCCCCAACCCCTCCTCCACACATTAAAATTAATTTTTATACAAGGTATTTAAACAAAACAAAGAAAAGACAGGGGTATATATACCATAGATCATTCCAGGGTGAAACCAGTCCTTGGGTCAAGATCTAACGGTTCAAAACCAAGTCAACCTTGGTGGACCATAATTTGGGTACTAGCTGTCTGAATAGTTGTTTGGACAGCTTTGTTCCGGTCCGAACAGTTGTTTGGACGGTAGACCCATTCTTCATTGGATGAGGTGAAGATAGTCTGAACAGTCATTCGGACGTCCTGTGTCAAAAAGTCCTTAATGGTTCGAACCATTAGCGAACAGTCCGACCGTATGTCTAGGAGTTCGAACAGTTGTTTGAACCCAAAACACTAAGTGTCCGAACATCTGTTCAGACACCTAGTGTAGTAGTGTGGCCTTCCAACACTTAGAAAAATTCTAAGTGTTGGATCCTCTCGCCTTGGAACTAAACAACCAAAAATGTTTTCGAGAATGCAATGTTTTATTTTGAAGCATGATTATTCTAAAACAAAAATAATATAAAACTCGCATCGAAACCTCAAAAAGCGTGAATAGTGAAACAATGCAAACACATGCATAACGATGCAATCAAGTGACTCTATCTATCCCAGTAAACCCACTCATCGCACAACTCTCAGGTGAGCAACTAAAACCATGCGATGGACTGCTGAGACTTCTACTGATCTTGAAATGCTGACTCAACAGTAAAGGACTTACATGTAATTTTGCGTAGATTGGTTTGAACTCACAAATTAAGCCAAACAATGGAGACCCCACAAGCGGTAACAGTAGTGTTGCTAGATGGTTAAAGACTAACCAACATTTCATTACACTATCTTTATCCAGAATTTGTTTTGGATGAGGTTTGGTTCAGCTAGGCTAAAATCCGAACGAGCATTTTCGGTTTGGGGCGGCTGAATCCCTAACTCATAATTTAACCTCGAGTGTGTAGCACATAGGTATGATCATGCACTCATGCACGTACAACCATGTGTAGTGTGAGTCCGTGTGTAGGGTTGCTACCTTTTTTTGTTTTGAGCACCCCTTAGCATTTCAACTAAGGAGGGTTAAAGCAGACTCTTACCGGTTACCTACTAGAGATGTAGGCTTGCTACCCCCTTTTTTTTAAGCAACCCGTTGTATCTCAACTAAGGAGGGTTAAGGCACTCTTACCAGTTACCTACTAGAGATGTAGGGTTGCTACCCTTCTCGATGGATTTTGTGTGTATTCGTGTGTTGTATGCATGCGTGTGTTCAGGGGTGGATGCCTAATTAATGTACATTGTTGCATTATTGCAACATTTTATCATGTTCTCATGTCAAAGATGAACGACTATGCTTTGGTCACATCTCAGTTAAGTGACCGTACGACGAGTCTAATGAGAAACTCCTATTAGCAAGAACTATATAACTATACCAATTTAATAGTTTTAATTAAATTTTAAGGATAAATTACACCTAGACTCCCTTTTACTTTGATTATCACTTTCACCTCCTCATGTTTAAAGCCCTACAAACGACCCTGTAGTTTCAATTTATCTTGCACAAACACCCCATCGTGTTGGGCTGAAAGTGACACGTATTTTCAACTATGGATAATGGGGAGAGCATTTGTACGATTTTAAACATGAGGGGGTGAAAGTAAAAATCGGCCAAACTAAGATGGGCTGTGTAATTTATCCTTAAAATTTGTAACTTGATCTAGATCTGAATTTGCATCATGTGGTTGATCAGGAGACGTGCCGCGTGTTGATGGGCAGCTGGCGGTTGCGAGAGCATTTGGAGATCGTAGCTTAAAGGCACACCTAAGTTCCGAACCGGATGTGGTCGAGGAGGTCATAGACGAAGACACCGAGTGTATAATCCTAGCAAGCGACGGGTTATGGTTGGTAAGCTCTTCTTTACTGAACTCTAGATGGAAATTGCATCATGGCTCATTACTCAATATCTTGCATGGTTCTCACATATTGTCTTTTATTTCATAGCTTTAAATCATCACTGTGTGTGTAGGTCATGTCAAACCAAGAGGCGGTTGACTCGATCAGAGATATAAAGGATGCACAGGCAGCGGCGAAGCATCTGACGGAGGAGGCCCTCTCCAGGAAGAGCAAGGATGATATTTCTTGTATCGTCGTAAAGTTTTATTGACTCCCTCCAGCTCATTCCAAAATCGGAGCCTAGTGTGCTTTGTATCTCTCACAAATATGGCTTGATTTGTTGTGAATAACGCTTGCGACGAGATCGATCGATCGATCATGGTGGTTCAGGGTACACGGAAATGTAGAATTTCTATGTAATAACTTTTCTTTTATTGTCACTTTTGGGATTCAAACAATGTATCTCTCTTCAGAAACCATCTCTTTAGTGCTCAATGTACAGCACTCCAGAAGCCATCACAAGCCCAGCTTGACGCTGAAGACCCGAAAGGTCTGATGAAGCAGTGCTCAAACTCATTATATTGTTCTGTACATGTGTCTATGCATTCTCAGAAACAGAGATCAACTGACAAATTGATATGTTTGATTCAATGACCATTTCACTTTGTTTCCAGCAGGTCATATCTACATGTCTCAGATTGCGAAGCACACAATCTGAAAACTTATATGACCTTTTGGTTTTTCTCTTTTGAAGGCCGAAAGACAAATAGGTTTACATTTTGGAGAAGGGTGGGGCTACTTGCTGCCCACAACTTACCTAAGGGTGCTTAACTTAAATTTGAAAAACATATCTTATGTGTTTTAGTTTTAGCTCTAACTTAAATTTGAAAAACATTTCTTGTTGTTTTGCTTTTGTATGTGGATGATATGGTCATTACCGGACAGTGACAACATAGCGTACCTTAGTGTTAGCTCCAGAGTCGGTTCGAAATGAAGGATCTGGGCCTTCTTCGCTCTTTTATTGGCCTTGAGATTGCCCAGTCAGCTCATGGATTGTTGATCTCTCAGGATAAGTACATCTTCGACATCTTTGTTGATACTACTCTCACAGACTCTCGCACTGCTGACACACTCATGGAGTTCAACTTGAAGCTCCTTTCTACAGATGGTGAATCTCTCCAGGATGTCTCTCGATGCCAGTGGTTGTGGGGGATGATCTTCATGCCGACCCAAAGACTCCGCCCAACCAGTCAATCGAGTCGAGTCGAAAATCCGATCGGATGTTTGTCTAGTTGTAGGTTTGGATATTGATGGTTTCAAGTTGAACTTCTGAATAGTCAAAAGGTTATTGACACGAGATGTGATCTCGGAGTTCAGCTGAAGCCTACGTCTCTGTGCTATAAGGAGCAACCTGAATTCACTAACACTTGAACTGAAGTGACCTCGACAGGCTGAGTGTCACTGATGTATCTTCGAAAAGAAAATCGATATGTTAAGATGTCTGAGCTCTGGATTTTTCGGAAGTCTGATTCAGAAATCAGATATTCGATTCTATTACACTTGTCGGGTCTGCTATTTATAGAATTTTTGGACGGGAACCGGGGTAAAAGACGGTTTTCTATAGCTGTCGTCTAGGTTCCGGCGGAGGGCCGGTGGGTCCCACTGTCGCCTCTGTGGACCCCCAGGCAGGGCTGGTGGGTCCCGCTGTCGTCTCTGTGGACCCCCAGGCAGGGCTGGTGGGTCTCGTTGTCGTCTCTGTGGACCCCTAGGCAGGGCTGGTGGGTCCCGCTGTCGTCGCTGTGGAACCCCAAGCAAGGCTGGTGGGTCCCGCTGTCGTCTCCGTGGACCCCCAAGCAGGGCTGGTGGGTTCCGTTGAGGGGTGTTGGCCAAAATTTGCACCCACAGTTACTCCCTCCAAGTTAGTTAGAGATTGATTTGGATGACTTGGAACCCAGGTGCAAAATTCAAACCCCCTGCCAAGGGTTGGTGTCATCGAGTTCTCATTTAAGCGGTGCTGGCTGATAGGGCACCGGCGACCGACTGAACAAAACCCATCGATAGATTGTTTGTTGATCGATCAGTCAGGATTTTCGATCGGCCATCTTCGAATGATCGGACAAACTTGTCCGATCGGTCAATTTGTTCGATCGGTCTCAACCAGTAGAGCATGGGACGATCGGGCAAAAAACTATGTTTTTTGCCCAATCCTTTGGAAAATCACTCGATCGTCTGCCTGTCGATTGGGTGAAGCCTTTTGGGCTATCGGTGAAATTTGTTCGATCGGTCAATTTCAACCGGGGGAGCTTGGGGTGATCGGGCAAAAAACTTGTTTTTTGCCCGATCCTTTGGGAAATCACCTGATCGTCTACCTGTCGATCGGGTGAAGTCTTTTGGGCGATTAGTCAAAATTATTTGATCAGCCAAATTTGTTTGATCGGTCAATTTCAACCGATGGAGCTTGGGGTGATTGGGCAAAAAACAATATTTTTTGCCCGAGCCTTTGGAAAATCACCCGATCGTCTGCCTGTCGATTGGGTGAAGTCTTTTGGACGATTGGTCAAAATTGTCCGATCAATCAAATTTGTCCAGTCGGTCAATTTCAACCGGTGGAGCTTGGGGCGATCGGGCAAAAAACCATGTTTATTGCCCGATCCTTTGGAAAATCACCCGATCGTCTGCCTATCAATTGGGTGAAGTCTTTTGGGGGATCGGTCAAAATTGTCCGATCGGTCAAACTTGTCTGATCGGTCAATTTCAACCGGTAGAGCTTGGGGCGATCGGGCAAAAAACCATGTTTTTTGCCCGATCCTTTGGAAAATCACCCGATCGTCTGCCTGTTGATTGGGTGAAGTCTTTTGGGCGATCGGTCAAAATTGTCCGATCGGTCAAATTTGTCCGATCGGTCAAATTTGTCCGATCAGTCAATTTCAACCGGTGGAGCTTGGGGCGATCGGGCAAAAAACCATATTTTTTCCCCCGGTCCTTTGGAAAATCACCCAATCGTGTGCCTGTCGATTGGCTGAAGTCTTTTGGGCGATCGGTCAATTTCAACCTATGGAGTTTGGGACGATCGAGCAAAAAGCTATGTTTATTGCCAATCCTTTGGAAAATCACCCGATTGTCTGCCTGTTGATTGGGTGAAGACTTTTGGGTGATCGGTCAAAATTGTCAGATCGGTCAATTTCAACCGGTGGAGCTTGGGGCGATCGAGCAACAAACCATGTTTTTTGCCCGATCCTTTGGAAAATCACCCGATCGTTGACCTGTCGATTGGGTGAAGTCTTTTGAGCGATCGGTCAAAATTGTCCAATTGGTCAATTTCAACCGGTGGAGCTTGGGGCGATCGGGCAAAAAACCATGTTTTTTGCGTGATCCTTGGAAAAATCACCCGATCGTCTGCCTGTCGATTGGGTGAAGACTTTTGGGTGATCGGTCAAAATTGTCCGATCGATCAATTTCAACCGGTGGAGCTTGAGGCGATCGAGCAAAAAGCCATGTTTTTTGCCCGATCCTTTGGAAAATCACTCGATCGTCTATTTGTCGATTGGGTGAAGTCTTTTGGGCGATCGGTTAAAATTGTCCGATCGGTCAATTTCAACCGGTAGAGCTTGGGGTGATCGGGCAAAAAACCATGTTTTTTGCTCGATCCTTTGGAAAATCACCCGATCGTCTGCCTGTCGATTGGGTGAAGTCTTTTGGGCGATCGGTCAAAATTGTTCGATCAGTCAAATTTATCCGATCGGTCAATTTCAACCGGTGGAGCTTGGGGCGATTGGGCAAAAAATCATGTTTTTTGCCCGATCCTTTGTAAAATCACCCGATCGTCTATCTGTCGATTAGGTGAACTCTTTTGGCCGATCGGTTAAAAATGTCCGATCAGTCAATTTCAACCGATGGAGCTTGGGGCGATCGGGCAAAAAACCATGTTTTTTGCCCGATCCTTTGGAAAATCACCCAATTTCGTATGTTTGTCGATTGGGTGAAGTCTTTTGGCAAATCACCCGATCGTCTGCCCGTCGATCGGGTGAGGTGGAGTTGGTGCTTCGCATTCCTGTCGTTTTGTCTGGTCAGTCATTTCATCTGCCCTATCGCTTCGCTATCCACCATTCTGGTGGTGCCACGTGTCGCATAGGTTTTCCCGCCAAGGTTTTCGGGGCATAAAAATCCCGTCCCTGAGTTCATTTTTCCCTCACGCTGTTAGAAATTTTCTGACTTCTCTATTTTTTCTCCCGAGTCCTTGCTTTCTATTTTCCCTGTTCTTCCGTTCGATTGCGATGGCATCTGCTAGCTGCACCAAGAATATTGTGCCTCCTAAGGTGAGGTCATTGAAGAAGGGGAAGGCCAGTGGGATCTGGCCTGGCTGGGTCAGATCGTCGATCTACCTTTGGGGAATCCTAAACTCCCTTAACTGCTCCCCCAAAATCTCTCATCTTCCTTATATAATCGTAAGAGATATTAACTGAGAGAAATATAGGGCTTATTTCTTTGCGTTTTCAAATGGTAAAAGGGCAAAGAATAATAGAAGCAGCGGCTTAGAGGAGGGGATCGATGACAGCACAACGACGAGGGATGCGAGTGACGACCCTCGGTGTCGAGATGACAGATAGGCGAGACTTCTCCTTCTTTTTGTTTTTTTTTACCTTTTTTATTTCCTTCTTCCTTATGTCCTTCTCCTTGACCTTTGTTGTGCTGGTGGAACGAAAGTGATGGTGGCAGCGATGGGCTATGAGTGGTGCATTAAGGAGTTGATGGCCGTGGATATGCTTAATAAAATCTATACTATATACTAAAATGGAAGCCTCTCTTCCGTGTTGTGACACGTGGACGTCTTTTAAAGAGTAAGAATTTTTCTTTCGTGTGTGAACGTGGCTTTCTTTTAAATCCATTTAAAAATCTGTCATAAAGATGATAAATTTTCATTCAATGACATTTAATGGTCATTTGATGCTAACTCTCTCTCTCTCTCTCTCTCTCTCTCTCTCTCTAACAAGTGGATCACACTCACTTCATATTTCACACTTCTCCGAACAGTTGCGATGTCGTATTTACCAAATAGCGTGCATCAAGAACATTCGGGCATTGCCCGGGTTTCTTACTAGTAAATATACTAAAATGGAAGCCTCTCTCCCGTGTTGTGACACGTGGACGTCTATTAAAGAGCTATAATTCTTCTTTCGTGTGTGAACACGGCTTTCTTTTAAATCCATTTAAAAACCTTCCATAAAGATGATAAGTTTTCATTCAATGATATTTAATAGTCATTTGATGTTAATCTCTCTCTCTCTCTCTCTCTCTCTCTCTCTCTCTCTCTCTCTCTCTCTCTCTCTCTCTCTCTCTCTCTCTCTCTCACGAGTGAATCACACTCACTTCAGATTTCACATTTCTTCGAACAGTTGCGATGTCGTATTTGTCAAATGTTGTGCATTAAGCACATTCGGGCATTACCCGGGTTTCTTACTAGTTCTTATAAAATGGAGGCCTTTGGTGCCACATGGCAGCCTCCCCATCCCCCCTCTCTTACCTATCTCTCCCCTCTACCTTCAAGTTTTTTTTTATAATTAAAACATGTTCCCCCCCCTCTCTCTCTGTAACACCCGGTATTCTTGAGTTCACTCCTGCTAAGGCCCCCCTGTTTATTATTATTATTACTATTACTATTATCTTTGTTGCTGGAAGAATAAATGAATGAATATCTTTTCAAATTGCTACTCCGATTTGGTGATGGTTGAGCTATGTGACATGGTTGAACTTGAGTTGGATAGGACCCTGGGTCTTGGGTCCGAGGCACAAGATGACAGTGAAAGATTGGTATTTGATGCTTGGTCATGTGCGTGCGTGAATCAGTGCATAATAATTTTAATTAATATAATTACATAATGTAATTGTTGCCATAGCAAGCCAATTGGACTCGATGAGATCCATGTACTAGTGTATCATGGCGCGATGTGGGTTCGAGTGCAGATCACACAAGGTAGTTATTAAGAGATAGGTACACTTTGAATAAATTTTTTTTCTGATCTCGCGAGCCCGCAGCACCGTCGGTCTCAGCCCTCGCGCTCGCCGGCTACGTCGAGGCCTACTCCCTACAGTAGCCGTCGAGCTCCCCTTGCACTGCTGCCGAGCCACCGTCGCTGCAGCAACTGTGGCACGGTGCAGCAACCCCTTTTCTCTCTGGCGCTGCAGCAGCTGTGGACTCCGGGATCGCCATCACCCGCCTCCAGATCGCCGCCTATGCCGCCCTCCGCGACGCCTTCTCCAAGGGGATGAAGGACCTGCCGCCGGCGTCGGGGGTGGCGCTGTTCGACACGTGCTACGATCTGTCGTCGAGGACGACTGTGGATGTGCCGACGGTGTCGTTATACTTCCCCGGCGGGGGGGGGGGGGGGGGGAGCTGAAGCTGCCAGCGAAGAACTACCTCATCCCCGTCGACTAGGAGGGGACCTTCTGCCTCGCGTTCGCGCCGACGTCGTCCCCGCTGTCCATCATCGGCAACGTGCAGCAGCAGGGGACGGCACGGATCGGTTGTTCCCGGCCCGAATCTGCGCCGCATCCACCGGCCCTGCACCGACCTCCCACCGGCCCGGCCCTGCGCCGCACCCGTCGTCTCCACCGGTGCCCAGATCCGGCCTCTGCCTCAGTCTCCACAGGTGCCCAGACCCGGCCACCTGCTCCCCCGCGCCTGGCTCAAGCCCTTGCCGCCGGCCTCGAGCTCACGACCCGCCCGGATCTGCCGCGCCGGTCCAGCGCCCGCCGGCCGCCGGATCGTTGCTCGCCGGACCGCCGGCGCCCACCGTCCCGCCGCTCCCGCCTTGCCCGGCCGATCTCCGGATCTCTCTCTCCCGTCTCCGCCTTTCTCTCCTCCATTCTCTCTCTTTCCTTATCTGCTCTCTCTCTCTCTCATCCGATAATCTCTTATCCCCTTTTTTTTTTCTTTCCTTATCCGCGCCGGCCAGTGTGTGTCCCCTGCATCCTGTGTGTCCCCTCCAGCCTGTTGTCCCTACTCCATGTGAGTGTGTGTCCCTGCATGTCCATGCAAGTATACCCACATGTGCGTCTCTATCGTGTGTTCCTATGTGTGTCCTAGATGACTTGGCCGTGAGACATCTCGTTGTGTGTGTCCCTACACATGAGTCCGGGTAGTGCACACCTTGCCTAAGGACCTATTGTCTACTTCTCGTCCTTGTGCACCGCGCCGGCTTTTTCGATGCCGCCGTCTTCAACCCTTGCGTCGGACTATCTGCTTCAGCCCCTATCTCGCCTTGTCAACCTCTTCCTTAGTCACTAGCTAGATCCCCTACTCCTCAGATCTGGTGACATCAGCGCTCCAACCTTCTCTGCTACACCTGGTTGCCTGATCCTGGTCCTGCCACACCTGGGTGCTTGTCTCATGCCTGCAGCCCGTCAGGCTCCACCTTCCTCGTACCGACCACTGCTTGTGTTCTTCCGGACTGGCGGCTATGATCTGTTGCATCGGATGGCTTGACACCCGATCCGGCCCTTCCGTACCAGACCGGCTCTTCGCATTTTCGCCTTGCGCTCTGATCTGCTGCACTCTGTCAGTCAGCCCGCTGCGCCTTGCGCTTTGTCAGCCCGCCTTGCACCCTATGCCCTTGCGCTTTGCCGATTCGGCTGCCCCATCGCCCTGCTCTGTGCCCTTGCGCCTTGGTATTTTTGCGCTCTGCGCCCTACCGATCCATCTTGCACCATTTGATCCCCTCTAGTTCCGGTCACACTTGTTTTGTGCCGGCTTTTGGATCTTTTTCTCGTTCCGGTCACACTTGTCTTGTGCCGGCTTTTAGATCCTCTCTAGTTTCGGTCACACTTGTTTTGTGCCGGCTTTTGGATCTTTTTCTCGTTCCGGTCACACTTGTCTTGTGCCGGCTTTTAGATCCTCTCTAGTTCTGGTCACACTTGTTTTGTGCCGTCTTTTGGATCCTTTCTCATTCCGGTCACATTTGTCTTGTGCCGGCTTTTAGATCCTCTCTAGTTCCGGTCACACTTGTTTTGTGCCGGCTTTCGGATCCTCTTCATTTCCTTGGTTTTGTGACCCTATCAGAGCTACGACTCTTTATCTTCTCCTTTTTTCTTTATCTGTGATGATTGAGATATTCTAAGAGGTGTCAAGTACTTGCTTCGGTCGGGTGCTTGCCTCTTATGAGGTCTCACGCATTCACATATTTTTTTAGCCGCTCTCTCTCCTTTCGGCCTCCGTTATTGCCGGCTTCCATCACCGTCGGCTTCCTTCGCTCCGATCCTTAGTGATCATTGCCAATTCCCCCGGTTGACCTGCTTACAGGTTGGCCGGGTTCCCCCGGTTGTCCTGCTTGCAGGTCAATCGGGTTTTTCAGGACGACTTGCTTGCAGGTCGTCCTGACACTATCTTTACTTTTCAGCATAAAAAAAAAATGGGTTATTTGATATAATTTTTTTTATTTTTTTTTCTTTCTTTCTCCTTCCTTTTATTAAGCAAACTGATGTCGGTTTATACCTTACATCAGTTTGACGAGGGGTATTAGATGTAGTGTGTTAGTATTCTATTAGTCCCACCTCGGTTGTGGTAACATAATGGTGTGCGTACTCTCTCTATATAAAGAGAGGTAGTCTTATGTAATGAAGTGTGTGATTAATGAGATAATACAAGGAGATTTTCTCCCCAATCCTATTCTCTCTCCCCCTCTCTTCGTAACACAGATCACACAAGGTAGATATTAAGAGATAGGAACACCTATATACAGCCCCATGAATCCTAGACTATTCGATCGGAATTGGTTCACCCTAAATACCCCAACCAACCTGATCGGCTACTATTACAACCCTGAATAAGATCTTAAGATAATGATGTAAATCCCTTATATAAGTTCCCATGAATCAGGGTCATCTGATGGAACCAGATCTCAAGAGATCAATGAAATCCCTCGTATATCTCTTTTTCCCTCGATCCCATTTTTCCCTCTTTCCTTTTAAGGCCAAACCACAATTGGATCCTAATCCTAACTCCCTCTCCTTCTCAATCGCCCTTTTTTTTTCGAAACCATTTCAATCCCCCCCCCCCTCTCTCTCTCTCTCCTAAATCCCTATCTCCCTCTATCTCTCCCGGTCGCCCCCCTCTTCATCCCTCTCGATTTCTATCTCTTTAGCCACCGCCCCATTCCCCTATAAACCGAACCCTAAACGCGATCCCCCCTCCATCCCTCTCTCCCGATCTTATCTCATCCCTCTATCTTTGTGTGGTGGTCTGTGCGTAGCGCCTAGAGCAAGGACCAAGGGAGGAGGTTTGCGTCAAAGCGATGAAAGGAGGAGGAGCTGCAGCCAATGGCCCCTCCCCACTGAGCAGGTCAGCATCCCCCCTCTCTTTTTTTCCTTTTTCCCCTTTCATGTGGATTTGACCAGACCGACCCCCCTATGGCTTGCTTTCGAAGCAGTCATGGCCGCCGAAGATGTGGCTGGTAGCTGTAACATCAGCCCCAAACACAAGATATTGTCCGCTTTTCCTGTGCCCGTGCGAGGACTTCCTAGGGAGGTCACCCATCCTAGTACTACTCTCGCCCGAGCACTCTTAACTACGAAGTTCTTACGAATTTCGTAACGGCACACAGTTTTAAAACGTGTTTTCTATGTTTGGGAGGGGAAATTATATAAGTAGCTTAGGATCTCCTTCTCTCCAGGCGATGTGGGGCTAGCTCGTGACCTTGTACACCTCACCTCACCTCATCCATCTTGGCATCACAGTCTCAGGAGTCTTGGCTATTGGCTATTGGCTCTTGGTCATCACAGTAGCTATGCAACCGGTGAGGCCTGACCCAGCCAGGCCAGATCCCACTTTACCCGTTCGACAAGCAGACGATCGGGTAATTTGCCAAAGGATCGGGCAGAAAACAGGCTCTTTTGCCCGATCGCCTCGACCTCGACCGGTTGAATTTAACCGATCAGTCAACCTTGACCGATCAGTCAAGTTCAACCGATTGGTCAAATTTCTACTGGATCGGACGAAAAACTTAGATTTTTGCCCGATCGCCTCGTCCTCGATCGGTTGAATTTAACCGATCGGTCAACCTTGACCGATCGGTCAAGTTCAACCGATCGGTCAAATTTCTACTGGATCAAGCGAAAAACTTAGGTTTTTGCCCGATCGCCTCGACCTTGACCGGTTAAATTTAACCGATCGGTCAAGTTCAACCGATCAGTCAAATTTCTACTGGATCGGGCGAAAAACTTAGGTTTTTGCCCGATCACCTCGACCTCGACCGGTTGAATTTAACCGATGGGTCAACCTTGACCGATCGGTCAACCTTGACCAATCGATCAAGTTCAACCGATCGGTCAAATTTCTACTGGATCGGGCAAAAAACTTAGGTTTTTGCCCGATCGCCTCGACCTCGACCGATTGAATTTAACCGATCGGCCAACCTTGACCGATCAGTCAAGTTCAACCGATCGGTCAAATTTCTACTGGATCGGGCGAACAACTTAGGTTTTTGCCCGATCGCCTCGACCTCGACCGACTGAATTTAACCGATCGGTCAAGTTCAGCCGATCGGTCATATTTCTACTGGATCGGGCGAAAAACTTAGGTTTTTGCCCGATCGCCTCGACCTCGACCGGTTGAATTTAACCGATCGGTCAAGTTCAACCGATCGGTCAAATTTCTACTGGATCGGGCGAAAAACTTAGGTTTTTGCCCGATCGCCTTGACCTCGACCAGTTGAATTTAACTGATCGGTCAACCTTGACCGATCGGTCAAGTTCAACCGATCAGTCAAAGTTCTACTGGATCGGGCGAAAAACTTAGGTTTTTGACCAATCACCTCGACCTCCACTGGTTGAATTTAACCGATCGGTCAACTTTGACCGATCGGTCAAATTCAACCGATCGGTCAAATTCAACCGATCGGTCAAATTCAACCAATCGGTCAACTTTGACCGATTGGTCAAATTCAACCGATCGGTCAAATTCAACCGATCGGTCATCTTTGACCGATCAGTCGGAATTGGCCGATCAGTCCAACCATGCTAACGCTCAACGTATTTCTTTGTAGTAATTACAGGGGGTTGTTTGTTTTGCACCAAGAATCCAAGCCAGCCAGGATGATCTCTAGCTAACTTAGAGGGGTTAACTGTGGGTGCAAATTTTGGCAAGAAGTTTAACAAACCGCGGGACCCACCAGCCCTGTCTAGTGAGTCCACAAAGGCTATCGCAATACCCACCGGCCCTGCCTGGTGGGCCCCTAGAGACTACTGCGGGACCCACCAGCCCTGCCTGGTGGGCCCACGAGGACTACCGCAGGACCCACCGAGACTACCGCAGGACCCACCGACCCTGCCTGGTGGGCCCACGGGGACTACCGCGGGACCCACCGGCCCTGCCTGTGGAATCCCCAGAGATAATAGTGGGACCCACCAGCCCTGCCTGGAGAATCCCCAGATACGACAGCAAAAACCGCCATTTGCCCCTAGATTTTCTCCCAGGAAATCCTATAAATAGCAGAGCTTTCAAATGTAAAAGGATCCAGATCCCAGTTTCAAATCTGAAATTTGATATCAGAAACCAGAGCTCTGGAAATTCTAGCTTTCCATTCTCCAACTCTCCTCGATCTTCTTCTTGTCTCTGAAGAGATCGGAGATACTTCAGTGACACTCGGCCTTTCGAGGTCACTTCAAGCAAAGTGATAGTAAATTCGGGTTGCTCCCTATATCATGGAGACGTAGGCTTCGGCTGAACTCCGAGATCACATCTCGCGTCAATCTTCTCTCTGTTTGCATAGCGTAAGCGGTAACTTAAAGTCACCAGGACATCAACTTTTAAACCTACCTTCCAATCAACAGATCGACCAACGATCTCCGACTCAACTTCAATTCAATTGACTGGTGAGGTGAAGTCTTCGGATTGGCACGAAGATTTTTTCCCCACAGGCCCAAGATCTGCCACACCATCACCGGGTGCCGGAGTGAGCCGAGGTTCAGCAACGAAGTCCAGCGGCAAGTGAGAGAGGTGGAGCGCGCTCAAAAGGTACACTCAGTCTCTCTAACCCCTATTTTGCTCCAAACGCCAAGAGTGGAAGCTCGAGACTTCTTATGGTTCTCTGAGGACGATATAGCCGGGGTTGTTATGCCCTATAATGACCCCCTCGTCATACGCCTCATGATGGCCAATATAGAGGTACGACGAATATTAGTGGACTCTGGGAGTGCCGTCAATATTCTCTTTTTGTCAGCTTTCTAACTTATGGGATTGCGACAAATCGACTTGTCTCCATCAATGGGCTCCCTCAGTGGCTTCACCGGCGAGGTCACTAAGGTGGTTGGGGATATCACCCTAACTGTGACAGCGGGCCCCGAAGTGCGACAAGCCCGCTTTACGGTGGTGGAGGGGCAGTCCACGTTCAATGCCATCCTAGGGTGGCCTTGGTTGAGGCAGATGAACGCGTTGTCTTCTCCCAATCACCAGGCCCTCGAATTCCCCATAGCAAGCGGGGTCATGGTTATTCGGGGTGATCAAGTCGCTGCTACTAGATGAGAGTAGGACGTTCATCACCTCGCCAATGCTGGAGTTTCAGAGGCCAAGAGGCCAGCGCCATCCTAGCAGTTAGCAGCCGCCTCAGGCGAGCTTCCCGGCAATCCAATGATGACTCCCCCTTGCGGGTCACCCACTCAAACCCTGGGTGGGAGCGGCATGGATTCAGAGCAGGGTACGGGAGGTCGCCTGGAAGGTATTGTTAAGGAAAATTTTCTTGTGGCGGAGCCCCTCCAAGAGATTGACATTGGAGATAATGGGATTCCAAAGGTAATTTGCCTTGGGACATCATTGACTGAAGGCGAGGTGTTGGCCCTGACCAATCTCCTCAGAGATTATCGCGACGTATTTGCCTGGAGCTTCGCCGACATACCGGGAATCGACCCAAAGATCGCTTGTCATCGTCTACACACACTGCACGACTTTCCTCCGATCAAGCAGAAAGCTCGACACATATCAGCCGCAAAGTCTGCAGCAGTTACGGCAGAGATAGAGAAGCTAGAGCGAGTTGGCTTTATTCGAGAGGCCCATTTTCCCGAGTGGATCTCTAACGTCGTGGTGGTACCAAAGAAGAGTGGGGCGGTCAGGGTATGCATTGACTTCTCCGACCTCAACAAGGCATGTTCGAAAGACGGATTTCCCCTCCCCAAAATCGGGGACCTAGTCGATGCGGAAATCGGGTTTCGAGCCCTATCATTCATGGATAGATATTCTGGATACAATCAGAAACCCCTCCACGTCGACGATCAAGAGAAAACCGCTTTCTACTCTGGGGTAGGGCATCAGAAGCGTTTTTGCTATCGGGTGATGCCATTTGGACTCAAGAATGCCGGAGCGACCTACTAAAGGTTAGTCACTCACATGTTTAAAGATCAAATTGGCAAGAATATTGAGATTTATGTAGACGACCTCCTGGTGAAAAGCCGGGAGCGGGAGGGGCATACCGCCGACCTCCGAGAGATCTTCGATGTTTTGAGAAAAATTCAGATGAGGCTGAACCCGACGAAGTGCGCACTCGGAGTGACCTCTGGAATGTTATTGGGATACCTGGTCACCTATCGTGGGATCGAGGCTGACCCCGGACAAATCAGAGCACTCATCGAGATACCCGCACCAAGGACACGGCAGAAGATCCAAATATTGAGCGGGCGAATTGTGGCGTTAAGCCGCTCCATCTCGAAATCTTCTGACAGTTGCCGACCTTTGTTCGAGTTACTTCACAAGGGGGTCGACATCTGCTGGGATGAGAAGTGTGAGCTTGCTTTCAAGAAAATTAAGAATTACTTGACTAGCCCGCCTATTTTGGCCACACCCAAAGAGGGAGCCGAGCTCGGCGTATACCTCTCCGTCACCAAGAATGCAGTAAGCGGGGTCCTCGAGGTGGAAGAAGCTAAAATAGAGCGCCCTATATACTTCGTAAGCCACACGATGCTCCCTACCGAGCTCCGGTATCGACCAATCGAGAAGGTTGCTTTGGCCTTGGTTATTAACGTGAGGAAACTCCATCCATACTTCTCGGCACACCTTATCAAAATCATCACGGAGCATCCCTTGAAAAGCGCACTTTCGAAGCCCGCGGTGGCCGAAAGACTTTATCGGTGGTCTGTCGAGCTTGCCGCCTATGGGCTAGAGTACGTCTCGCGAACTGCAATTAAAGGGCAAGCCATTGCCGACTTCTTAGTGGACTTCCCCTTGGAAGAGCCAATCCTTTACCAGGAGGATGAGCCGACCGAGGCACACCCTAGAAAGGCGAGGTTCCTGGGCGAGCTGGAGGAACCTTCCCTGACCAAGCGAGCATCTGTGGAAGATTGGGAGCTTTTCGTCGATGGCTCATCCAATACCTCCGAAGCTGGGATCGGGGTCGCACTGATCACCAAGGAGGTACTCCTTGAGAAATCCATCCGTCTTGACTTCACCGCTACCAATAATGAAGCCGAATACGAGGCGCTCTTGGCGGGACTAGAGCTTGCCGAAGAAATTGGCGCCAGGAAGCTGAGGGTTTTCAATGACTCCCAGTTGATTGTTTGTCAAGTCAACAGAGATTATGCCTCTCGAGACGCGTGCATGGCGAGCTACGTCGACCTGGTAAAGGGCAAAGCCATAATGTTCGAGAGAATTTCTTTCGAGCAAATCCCCCGAGTTGACAATAAGCGAGCTGATGCCTTGGCCAACGCAGCCTCTCTACTAGGAGGATTAGAAGCTCGGCAGATACTCATTAACAGGACCAATCCAGGATCCAACTTGATGAGACTGCCATTAATCAAATCACGCATGGGGCATTGCCTGATGGTTGGACCATGCCTATCCTCCGTTACCTCCAGAAAGGCGAGCTTCCCGAGGATAGAGAAGAAGCCCGGCGAGTGGAGAACCGCACTGGTCACTATCTCATTCGCTGGGACTGCATCTTCTGAAAATCTTTCGGCGGGCCAAATCTCTGTTGTGTCGAGCCACCTGAAACCGAGGAGGTATTTGGTCGTATCTACTCCGGCGAGCTCGAAAACCATGCTGGTGGGTGGTCTCTCGTTGGAAATGTGAGGAGACAAGGATACTGGTGGCCCACCCTCGAACAGTACGCCTTGAAGGTAGCTCAAAAATGCATTCAGTGCCAGGAGCACACCACCATCAATCACATGCCCGCAGAAGAGCTGCATCCATTGGTGAGCCCCTGGTCGTTTCAACAGTGGGGGCTCGACATCGTGGGACTCTTCCCCATCTCGACACAACAAAGAAGGTTTATCTTGGTGGCAACGGACTACTTCACCAAGTGGGTGGAAGCGGTCCAGTTGGCCAAGATCGACGAAAAACAAGTAAGGGATTTCCTTTGGAAGAACATTTTTTGCAGGTTCGGCCTACCACAAGTACTCATCACCGATAACGGTCGCCGGTTCGATAGTCACTTGATCAGGAGTTTTTGTGCTGAATATGGAGTCGACCTAAGATTTTTCTCTCCAAGATACCCCCAAAGCAACGGGCACAACAAACCGAATAATCCTGGACAACCTCAAGAAAAGGTTAGAAGGAAAGAAGGGCTTGTGGGAGAAGGAGATCGACGGAGTGCTGTGGGCTTATCGGGCCACCCCGTGCTGCTCAACGAACGAATCACCTTTTAGCCTCGCTTACGGGTGCGAGGCCGTTCTACCTGTGGAAGCCGAGCTGCCAACAGAGCGAAGGCTTGCCACAGGCAAAGTCAACAATGACGATCTGCTCGCTGATTCTCTCGATCAGCTTGAAGAACAAAGAGAGTGCGCCAACCTGCACCTTGCCGGGTACAGGCAAGAAATGAAGCGCACCTACGACAAGAAAGTTCACCATTGAACATTCAAAACTGGTGATCTGGTTATGTGAAAGGTGTTAGTCAATACGCAGGAACCCAATGCCGGAAAGCTCGCGGCGAACTGGGAAGGCCCCTACAAAGTGCATGAAGCACGAGGATCCGGGGCCTACCAGTTGCTATTGGAGCGACCTTGGAACGCCCTTCATCTCCGAAAGTACTACGCATAATGCTTGGGCGACCTCTTGTAAATCGTATTTTGGGAATAAATGTTTGAGATGGTTTGTTTCTATGCTTGGAGTAAACTAGAGCTCGGAAGACCCATCGAGAAATAGCTCGCCCGGAGTTAGCTCGCGGGTAGCACCAACAAGGTACAGTCCGCCGTCGTGCGGACTTAAAGCAGGACCGGGGTTCTCAGAGGCCGTATTAAGCGACCTTCAGATTGCTAGGGTAGTCCGTCGCTGAGAGGACTCTAAGCATAACCGGGGTCCTTCGTGTTCATATGCCATGAACGGGAGCACCCCGGGGTGATCGAGGGAAACCTGAAAGAGCAACCACCCACTCAAGTAACCCGAACATCCCTTGGTAACCCCTCCGAGCTCAAACTTGGCAAAATCGCGGGCAAGTGCGAGATACCCAAGTCGAGCTGAGGGCATGTTCAGTAACCAGGATCTCAAGGGGTAGTTAACCGGGCAGGGGGGCAGCTAGCAATTTAATCTTTTAAAAATAAAATTTTGAATATCTGAGCTTAGGAAGTTTTCAAGATATTTGGTTTATCGTTTTATGTTTTTCTGGGCTCAAAGGTCATGTTGGGATTCATCGTGCATATCGAGTTTTCCGCTGGCATTCTTTTTAAAAAATTGAAACTTATTTGAAACGAATTAGCTGCCTCGCCCGGGGTGCGGCCCTCGAGATCGCTGAGACAGTTGAAACAGACTCATTGACAGAGAAAGAGAGCAATGCAAACAAGGGCGAGCTTTAAGACTTCATTCATTGAAAGATTTTATAGAAAGCAGGATTACATTCAATGAGCGAGCGGGCTTAGGGCTGCTTGTATCAGCTCCGCTGTCATCTCCGCGTCACCTTTTCTTTGACCTTTCGGTCTTATATCGCTCTATTGCGTTGAGCGCGCCCTTCTGGAGAAGCTCGTCGAGTTGCGCCTGGAGGCGACTTTTCTGGGCGCGCAGGTCGCAAAGGTGCGCCTCCTTCATCACGGCGATCTCATCTCTGGCTGTGATTGCTTCACTCCGGAGCCAGGCCGCCTCTGCTTGGGCTGCCTTCTGGGATTGCCGGGCCTCTTGTAGTTCGGCGATAGAACAAGTGCGGGCTTCCTCAGTAGAAGCTCGCTCGGAGGATATGGTGGCAACTTGCTGGCGTAGCTGGTCAGCCTCGGAGATCAAGGAGGCGACTTGCTGGCGTAGCTCGCTCACCTCGGTGCGTAGCTCGCCCGACCGATCCGCTTGGCGGAGTCAGTGAATGTGCTCGTCAATCTGACGCTCCGAGCCCAAAAAAGAGTCATCGTAGAGGGCGACCAAGTCCCCCCCGGTAGCAGCGACTTCATCAGCCAAAGCCCGAGTGGCCTTCCCCACCTACAGTAAGGAAAGCGGTCAGAGAACTGGAAAAAGACAAGAGATGATTCAAGCGATTACCTCGGAGAGCTTGTTGAAGATCACCAAGTCCGGAGATTTGGCGAAGATGTTGCGGCCGAATATCTCGCGCACCTAGTGGGGAACTCTTGCCGGCTCACCCACAGGAAAGATCGCCTGAGCCCCCTGCTCGTCGGATCCCACCATGGGAGAGGCGGCGGCTGTGCCGGGCTCGGCCATCGGAGGGACAGCGCCCCCTTCCCCACCGATCGGGCCCGGCCCGCTAGCCTCTCCGTCGCCGGGCGAATATGAGAATGAGGCCTCTGAGCCTGAGCTCGAGGACTCCGGCCTGACAGCCCCAGAGTCGGGGGCCTTATAGACCAGCCCACCCAGGTCCCCAGTAGGGTCGGCGATCGCTGGAATGCCCGCAGCGGGTGGGGCTAGAGATGCAGCGGGTGAGGTCGTATGGGCGCTCGAAGGAGCGGGTCCCTCCAGAGGGAGTGAGGGCGCAGCCATGGCAGGGGTCTGAGCGGTGGCAGTGGCCGCTACCCCCCCACCCCCTGGGGGTCAGTGACCTCAAAGTGGCAGCGCCAGCTGGGGTCTGCGGTCTTGGAGGCGGGGTGGCTACTATCTCCCTGGAAGCCGGCCCCTCGAAGGGCGAAGGAGGTACCAACAAGGCAAAGGCGAGCTCCACGGTACGGACCGGAGGAATCTCCTCCTCTGAGCTGAGGTCAGCATTCGACCCTAAGCCCGCTTCCTCCAGGACGGCCTTCTTCCGCTCCGCCAGCACCTGCTCGTAGGCTTCTCGAGCCAGGCGAATGGTGTCGTCCTACCCCGTTGGGCGGGAAGAAGGTTTCCACGTCTTCTTCCTCTTGGAGAAACTTCTCTCCATTTCTAGAGTCATCACTGCAACAAAAAGGGGTTTAGATAGGTTGCCTGGGAATTCGTGCATCAGGACTTCGGCCATTGGGATTCAACTTCCGCCATGCCTATTAAGAGCTCGACGCGCGGATCCTCAGGTTTGACCATGACGATTTGACGTCGCCGCACGAGAGGCTCCGAGGCTGAGCCTGTTGTAGAAGTTGTAGGAACAGTGGGGGGAGCGTGGGCCTGACCTTGAGCCATGGTGCCGGCAGGCGGGGGTGGGGCGTTCTCCTCGCCGAGCATCTCTAGTGTGTCGGCGTCGACTACTCGGATCAGGAAAGCCCGCTTCTTGCCCTTCTTTAGTGAAGGGCTAGCTGCGGAGCTCGTGCCCTGAGTTTCCTGCGTCGCTTCGGCACAGCGGGAGACAATGACCTTCTTCTTTCGAGCCACATTCTGTCTGGTGGTGACGGCGCTGGTCTTCGCGTCCTTTAGTTGGAAGGCGAAGTCGGGGGCGATGATTTTCTCAAGAGTTCATCCCCCAAGAAAGTCCAAGATTGCCGCATCAAGGGACTTCTCCCTCACCTCCATGATGCATTTCTTCGCCCCTGCACGATCTGGGCGATCTCCTTGAAGGTGGACACGGGCAGCCTGCCAAGGTGGCACGGGACGCCCACGTGGCGACCTCTCCATTCTCCGCCAATCACAAACGGGTACTCCTTCCAGTACCTGTCTTTATTCTCGACGACGGAGAAGGGCAACACCTCGCCAGGACGCCCAGTGAGGTAGAAGACCCCGCAGCCAACCTCGCTAAAGGTTGGGCCCGCCTTGATGAACCACTTCTTCAGGAGGTAGGCAAGCAGGATCCTCACGTTCAGGGCTTCCTCGATCCGAGAAAGCCCATAGAGAATCCCCCATTAGTTGCCTGTGAGTTGGGCAGGGCACAAGCCCACCATCTCCAGCAGCTCACCGGCCAGGCGGCTTAGAGGGAGTCTGAGCCCTGACCAGAGCAAACCCACTAAGACCGTCGTCCCGGTGGGCGATCTCCCCGAGCGCGGCAGGGGCAAGATTGGGAGCTCCGAGGGGATGCCGGCGGCCGCACGTAGGCTCTCCGGGACCGGCTCGCCGCCGACATCGTGGAGCCAAACCACCACGGGCTCGTTCAGAGAAGCCTCTTTGGCGCCGGGAAGGATCACCGAGATCGGAATCACGTCAATAGGTTCCTCTCGGGAGGTCGCGGCAGCAGCGGCGGGAGCAGCAGAGAAGGAAGCCATGGGAGCATAAATTGGAAGCTTGGGCGAGCTAGAAAGGAGAGTTGTCTTAACGATGAGGGGTAAAAATCCTCACCCCCCCTATTTATAGGAAAATGGAAGGCAGGTGAATCGGGCAACATTTAATGCTCGAGCGTGCCGAGCGAGGTGACACAGTGGCGACCGATGCGACATTTTTTGCCTCCCAATCAAGGTGCGACACGTGTCCCCGTGGTGAAAAGCTGCGGCGGCGCCAGAAACATCCCCTCTGTCGGACCACCGGCCATTCGGGGAGTGACACATGGCTCTGCGCCGCTTCAGATCTCATGATGAGATTTGGCCCCTCAGGCCCTGAACACAAACCGCATTTAATATAATGCAACGGGTGGAGATACGAATCCAGAGCAAGTGCAGTCTCACCCCGCCCGGAGTGGACCCCGACCGCGTGCGACTAGCTCGCACAGGAAGGAGGTCACCCACGGCTGGTGCTCCTGGCCCGCCCGGTGCTTGTTGTGACAGATAGCTACGTCCCTTGGACAAAGTAGCATCGTCCTCGAGGTCTCACTCATGAGACATTGCGAGTCAAAACCCCCTACACAAGGTTGTCTGCGGCTGGTGCCTGCAGCCAGCCCGAAGTGGACCTCGACCGCGTGCGACTAGCTCGCACAGAAAGGAGGTCGCCCGCGGCTGGTGCTCCTGGCCCGCCCGACGCTTGTTATGATAGATAGCTACGTCCCTTGGACAAAGCAACGTCGTCCTCGAGGTCTCACTCATGAGACACTGTGAGTCAAAACCCCTTACGCAAGGTCGCCTGCGGTTGGTGCCTGCAGCCCGCCCGTAGTGGACCCCGACCGAGTGCGACTAGCTCGCACAGGAAGGAGGTCACCCACGGCTGGTCCTCCTGGCCCACCCGGCGCTTGTTGTGACAGATAGCTGCGTCCCTTGGACAAAGCAGCATCGTCCTCAAGGTCTCACTCATGAGACACTGCGAGTCAAAACCCCCTACGCAAGGTCGCCTGCGGCTGGCGCCTGCAGCCCGCCCGGAGTAGACCCCGACTGCGTGCGACTAGCACGCATAGGAAGGAGGTCGCTCACAGCTGGTGCTCCGGGCCCGCCTGGCGCTTGTTGTGACAGATAGCTATGTCCCTTGGACAAAGCAGCATCATCCTCGAGATCTCACTCATGAGACACTGTGAGTCAAATCCCTTTACGCAAGGTTGCTTGCGGCTGGTGCCTGCAGTCCGCCCAGAGTAGACCCCGAACGTGTGCGACTAGCTTGCATAGGAAGGAGGTCGCCTGTGGCTGGAGCCATAACCCTCGATACAGGGCCACCTACAGCTGGTGCTAATAGCCCGCCGGAGCTAACCTCGGTCGCATACGAAGGAATGCGCCCGCGGTTCCAGAGGATGCGATCAGATCTTCTGACAATAAATTCTTCAGAAGTCAGGATCACAAGATTGCCTCATTGGTTGTTCGCCGATCGGAAGCATGATTTGGAGTGGGGCCTTCTTTCTAATCTCCTGAGCGAGCGGCACGATTTCTTAGCTACTCCCTCAGGGTAATGATGGACCCTAAGAAATACTAGTTGCGGAAGGAATCGGAAGAGTCAGAAGAGCAGCACGACGAGACAGTAGGAGCCCCCAGGGAGATCGCCCCTGCTTCGGGGTGCGCCCAGGGTGACCTTCAGTAAACAAAACAAGAACCATTCCTTCCGAGGGTACGAGACTTGAGGCCAACCTTGATTTTTGGGCAAATAGCTAGGTGGCCTGAGCAGGTCTTGGAGTTTAAAGAACATTGCAAGAGAGCCCGCCCTGACCATCGCAACTAGCCCGCTCGCCAAGAGATCGACAAGGCCGAACACCCACAGCCCGCCCAGGAGCTCGCCAAGTCCCACACCCACAGCTTGCACAGGAGCTCGCCAAGGCCTGACACCCATAGCTCGCTCAGGAGCTCGCCAAGGCACGATACCCCCAGCTCGCTGAAGAGCTCGCCTGATCAGGCAAACGATTGAAGAGCTCGCCTATTCTCCTTCAGAGGTCGTCTGAGGCTATGGCCTACAGGCCGCCTAGGGCTGACCATCACCACGCGTGATTAGCTCGCACGTGGTAGAGGTCGCCCAATAGCTGGTGATAACAGCCCGCCTGGCGACCAGCTCGCACACCAAGATATCGCCCCCTTCTGCTAATAAGAAACTTAGAATGATATCTATGAACACCCACAGCTCACTTGGGAACTCGCCAAGGCCCAACACCCATAGCTCGCTCAGGATCTCGCCAAGGCACGACGCCCCCAACTCGCTCAGGAGCTCGCCTGATCAGGCAAACAGGTTGAAGAGCTCGCCTATTCGCCTTCAGAGGTCGTCTGTGGCTGTGGCCTACAGCCCGCCCAGGGCTGACCCTTTCCAAGCGTGATTAGCTCGCACGTGGTAGAGGTCGCCTAGTGGCTGGTGATAATAGCCCGCCGGGCGACCAGCTTGCACGCCAAGAGATCGCCCCCTTTCTGCTAATAAAAAACTTAGAATGATCTACAAACACCCACAACTCGCTCAGGAGCTCACCAAACCCAACACCCACAGCTCGCTCAGGAGCTCACCTGATTGTGCCAAGCAGCTAAGGAGCTCGCCCTTTTTTTCCTCAGAGGTCGCCTATAGTAAGGTGATACCAAGCTGCCAGCAGTCATCGCCCCTGTGAAGCTACGTGGACGATTGCAGTCCACGGAAGTCGGTCAAAGTCAGTCTGGGACCCTCCAGACTTGAACTTTCCAGAACCACTACCTGGCAAAGACAAGACCGGTGCGTCCCCCTTTTCTACCACCTGGCAGGCTAAACGATAAAAGTTGTCAGAGCCCACGTGGGCTGGTACATGGGGGCATGGAAGGTGCGGGAAGGCCCTGCCACGTGTCAGGCTTTGACGGGCTGCAAAAGGCTATAAAGGTACCACCCCCAGCTCCAAAGTACAGGTTTGAAACCCAAAACCCTACCACTTTCTCACTTCTACAGCTCTCCCATGTTCGTACCTGTTCTGACTTGAGCGTCGGAGGGTCTGCGCTTCGGAGGGAGCCAGCCGTTCTCACGCTTTTTCTGTCTTGCAGGGCATCCGCTTGGACCATCGAAAAATATCCCCCAATAATCCGCTCACTGCTTTTCCCCCCCACCTCTCCGCTAGCACGCTGCGTGCTTACTCCGATGCAGACTGGGCAGGAGATGTTGTTACTCGCCGTTCTACTATCGGCTACTGTGTTCCTTAGTGACTCCCTCATTTCTTGGCATAGTAAGAAACATGATTCTGTCCTCACCCCAGCACTAAAGCCGAATACAGGGCTATCGCTTCTACCACAGCAGAGATTGTCTGGCTATGCCGCCTCCTCTCGACTTGGGCGTTGTGATATCCGAGCCTACTCTCTTTTGTAACAACTGGAGTGCTATTCAGATTGCTAGCAACCCGGTCATTCATGAGCGCACCAAACACATTGAGGTTGACTGTCACTATGTTCGCCAGGAGTTTCTCATTCACACCGTCTCCTTACCATTCATTCACTTGATGGAACAGACTGCTGACTTCCTCACAAAGCCCCTGACTCTTAGTTCATGATTGGGCTTAGTCCCTTAATGAAGAGCATTCCATTCTCTCCAAACCCTACCCGTCATCTCCCAACAGTCAGTAACCATCGCGACAATTCTCCTCCTAACAACCTCATTTCTTTTACTTCTGAAGCCCCTCCATACCTTAGTTCATGAGCGTCTCTTTCGTACAACTTGCTTGTGCTATGGATCGCCGCAATAACTCCAAAATCTTGACACTCCAAAGGTAAGCTCAAGACAAAACTTGGCACCTCTGATGATGTGGTGGTCTTTGTAAAGAACAAGAAGATGCAAATATGCAACGAGAAACCATAGCAACAAGTAAAGATCTTTAAAAAACTTGTATCCGGATCAAAAATCTTCTCTAATGAATTAATCACATATAGAACGTCGCGTTGAGAAAGAAACTCAAGAATAAAGCAAAACCCAAAAATTATCCTCCACGCTTTAAAATAATACATTTGGATGGCCTATTTATATATAGAAACATAGTCTAAACCTTCACACACATGTAGAAACAAATCTGGGACGTTTAACAAGCCACAACAATATCAATACGTAGTCTCCCCGAGCAAACCAAACAAAATTGGTTTTTGAAGACATCCACTTGACCCGTCGGATGTGTCTGGGGTCTCTGTCCGTTGGTGAGGACCGGGAGTGATCATGCCAAGGTCACCATCAGAGCTCACAAAGTAAGTATGAACTAAGGTCCGTTGGTGAGGACCGGGAGTGAGCTAAGGTCGTTCGCTCCACTCCTTCCTTCGTGAACTGCAAGAAGACTGAGGCTCTCTTCAAGCCAAGATCCCTCCGACACTCATGTACTGCATTACATACTTGGCCCTCTGGGAAATGACGTGTATTTATAGAGGTAGAAGGATTGTCGGTGATCCCATGGTTCTTTGTCATCATTCTCCTGATCCACGGGTTTCATATTGTACATACAAGTCTGAAATCATGATGATAAGCTCACCAAAGATGCTAATTTATTATTAAGAAACAGGCAAGCACCACCATGATGATGTGCTACATACATACATACATGGTGGCAACAGAGTACTGGTTGCTCCTAACTAGGCCACGGTAATATCCCACACCGGGTTCATTCTCCGGCGCTCCTTTTGGATGAACGCCTCTGCCCTCCTGTTGATATCCGTCTCCGCCGCCGCCGCCGCTGCCGCGGCGTAGTCGTCGCCTGGTGGAACCTTCGCCGGGGGCCTCGGCCCGGCTTCCGCCTCACCGCCTCCCCCGTTGCTGCGGTCCCTCTTGAGGCTGCTGCGGTCCCTTTTGAGGCTGAAGAGAGAGGTCAAGGAGTTCATCACTCCTGCCATCTCTCTCTAGGAAACTTGGCTTGGCTTGCAGCAGTGAGGGAGGGGGTTCAGACTTATAGTGAGTCCGACCCACCCAATGAAGAGGAATGGGTTGGTGGATGACTTGGGGTCTCCTCCGCTTTGGACTTTGACCCACCCAGTCAAGAGGAATGCCTATTCATACCGTTAGCTTTCACCGATTCTTTCACATTCTTTCACACAGGATGGGGTGGCATCCGATCACAGCTTCTCCTTGCCCGCCGGTCCGGGCTGAGTGAGATTCATCGGCCGGGGCTGGGTGAAACAGACGGCCGTGAACACAACATGTCATTCTGTGTGAAAGAATCGGTAAAAGCTATGGTGTCTTTGGTTGTGTTTGAAGGAAAGGAACAGAAAATGTAACTTTTTTAATAAATTTTGATTCCCCACTTAATAGTCAGTGTCTTTCATTGTGTTTGGTTGATGGGAATGAGAAGGAAAGGAAAATAAAATGTAATTTTTTTTATAAATTTTGTTGTTTGACACCATAAAATTTGGAAAATAAAATTTGTTGAAGGACACCATAAAATATTTCTGTATTGCTGGTGGCATCATCTCCCTTTACCTGAACACCGTAGTTTTGCGTTTTTCTACACAATTGAGACGCTTCTGTTGAAAATCTATAACCATTTACATTGTAGGTATCATAAATTTTCGCTTCACGATGAGGGCCCTTTGCAAGTTATTTGATTTCGTCACTTACGTCTGATTTCTCTACCTGTTTCAGATTATGATTAATTAATATATATCATATAAGTACTAGGAAGCTTATTATAGTTTTAATGAAGTTAATATGAATATTTACCATCTCTTTAAACTATTCAGCAAATTTGTTCATGTGCTCCCGCTCAATGTTATTCACACCAGATCTCGTAATCTCCTCTGCGTGCTGACTATAAACATAAAACATAGTGCTCAAGCATTTAGATGAATTAAGAATATTATTTAATGTAGTATGCTAAGTTTTTAAACAAAACTTACTCAATATATGGAAAGAGTTCCATGCAATTCTGTAGCACATAGAAGTGAGCCTGATTTATTTCAGCATTGGTAAGGAAGTACGTGCGGCCTCCTCCTATCGGACGACCGGTGGAGGAAAAAATAGACAAGGTTGCTTCAGGGTGTATCTGACCTCCATCAAAATTCCTTTCTGGCCGATTAAATCGGGTCTCGATACCACTAAGATACCTTGAACAGAATGTTAAACATTCTTCCGCGATATACCCTTCGGCAATAGATCCTTCTGGATGAGCCTTATTCCGTACGTATGACTTGAATGTACGTAAATACCTGATAAATAAATACTTAAATTATTTACGTCCAATATATAACGGTAAAAAACAAAAATAAACTAACGATGATTGCATAAATATATAGATTTATTAAATAACTCACCTCTCAATAAAATACATCCATCTGTATTGAACTGGTCCACCAAGCTTAGCTTCTGCTGCTAGATGAATAGGAAGGTGCATCATAATAACGAATAATGCTGGCGGAAATATTCTCTCGAGCTTGCAAAGAGTCAGAGCTATTTGGTTCTCAAGTTTTTCGAGGATGTCTAACCGCAATGCTTTTGAGCATAACTCCTTAAAGAAAATGCAAAGTTCAATTATGGCTTCATATATGTTTTCTGGCATGAGGTCAAGTACTGCAATAGGCATGAGTTGTTGTAATGGCACATGACAATCATGACACTTTAGACCCGAAATCTTCCGTTCGTCAAACTTGACAGAACGGGATATGTTTGATGAATAGCCGTCCGGAAATCTTATGTCCATGACAAACTGACAAAAGACACGCTTCTCCTTTGAATTCATCGTATAACATGCAGCTGGTACTTTATATACATCCCCAGATTTTATTGGATGCAGATTTTTCCTAACGCCCATATCTTCCAGGTCGAAACGAGCGTTTAAATTATCCTTTGTTTTATCTGCTATGTTCATCATTGTTCCGAGGATAATTTCACACACATTCTTCTCTATATGCATAACGTCGAGGTTGTGCCGCAACAAATTGCTGCTCCAATATGGCAATTCGAAAAAAATACTTTTCTTCGTCCACCCTAAGTATTTTTCTCTAGATGTCCCTTTCTTTTTCTTCCCTGGTATTTTTCCGAATGTCACATGCGGAAGGTGCGTAACTGCTGCAATACATCGACACCAGACAACTTTTTTGGTGGAGGTCTTCTATCTGGATTGTCGTCAAATGATTTTTTCAACAAGCGCCACCTATGATTAATTGGTAGGAATCTACGATGACCCAAGTAACATTGTTTTCTACTACTTTTTAGTTGTCGTGACGTAGTTTTCTCGTTACAGATCGGGCAAGCCATCTTACCATTGGTGCTCCATCCGGATAGATTACCATATGCTGGGAAGTCATTAATTGTCCACATTAAAGCGGCACGCAATCGAAAGTTGTTCCTAGTGTATGCATTATATATTTCAATGCCGATTTCCCACATATCCTTCAACTCCTCAACTAAAGGCTGCATATATACATCAATTTTATTTCCAGGAGCACGAGGACCAGAAATAATCATAGATAATATAAAATTAGTCTGCTTCATGCACACCCACGGTGGTAAATTATATGGAATGAGGACGACCGGCCATGTGCTGTAAGAAACACTCATGTTCCCAAATGGATTCATCCCGTCACTTGCTAGACCAAGTCTAACGTTTCGTGAATCAGAAGCAAACTGGTCATGAAGTTGATCAAAATTCTTCCATGCCTCTGAGTCTGCTGGATGTCTCATTACACCATCATCAACACGTTGTTTCTTATGCCATCGCATATCTTCAGCTGTCTTTTCTGACATAAATAGTCGTTGCAGTCTCAGTTTCAATGGAAAATAACGTAGAGATTTGTCTGCGATTTTTTTACCATTCTCTTTTCATCTGCATTGATTACATGTTGGACAATGGGTCTTTGAGGCATTATCCTTCTAGTACAGTATGCAATCATTTTTGCATGCATCTATTTTAATGTAATCAAGGCCAAGGTCACGGATTATCTTCTGACACTGGTTGTAATCAGAAGGCAGTGTGTGACCATCAGGGAGAGCATCGGTAAGCAGCTCAAGCAGCATCTTAAAGGATTTAATGCTCCAACCATTTAGACATTTTATGTGTAGTAGTTTAACGATGAATGACAATGTCGTGAATTTATTACAACCAGGGTATAGCTTCTGAGATGCACTATTAAGAATTCTTGTATACATATCTGTATCTGCATCTATCCGATCTTCACCATGTACAGCGGGTTCATCGTCCATGTCATCTTCAAATATACTTGGCAATCCTAAGGCAGCATCTATTAACCCATACATGTCATCTATTTCTATTTCAGTTTCAATAGATTTTTGAGGTGGAACATAAGTTTCCTCTGGCATCTTCTATGTTCTATAACCTGGTTCTATACCAAATTGAAATAAATAAGCAATTACATCATCCCGTGATTGATATTGGACAGTTCTGTGGCGTTTACAAGGACAACGAATCATATCCCCAAGTGTTTCTCTGCTAAATAGATAGTTGACAAAATGATTGACCCCATTCCTATAATCCGCACTGGCTCTATTACTGTCAACCCAACTCATATCCATAGCGTAAGGTACCTTCAATTAAAATGTAAAGATTAATAACAATTAGAGATAGAACCATGTGCGATACATCAGCTGAAGTTTATACAATGTGATTAAAAATAGCAAACATAATTCAATGAGATTTCACACAAATAACCCAAAAAGGTGGCGCTTTCCTTCTATCAAAAAGTCAAATCCATAAAACCCTAGTATCCATATTTACAAGAAAACTAAATATCGACTATATGAAAGAACCTGCTTTGTTGAATCATCAGATATTATCAATTGCTATGTAATATATTTTGTAGCTGTATAGGTTTAACTACAATATACTACACTTCAAAATTCGGATTTAATTTATGGAAAAGTAAAGCATTAAGTGATAATAACTTTCAACTTGTAAAGGACTATAGGCCATGTGGCGAGTAATACATAGGCCATGTAGACCAAAATCAGACTTCCATGTGCAGCTTAACTAGGCAGAAAATGACTTGACAGTTAATTACTGCATTATCATTGCTAGTCCATTACATGAAACATGCCATCTTTCCATAGGGAGTTGAAAAGGACTTGCATAACTTATTATATGGAGTTGGCGTAGATTGGGTGGCATGTCATGTATGTCATGCTTTTTTGATAAAACAGAAATGACAAATTAGTAACTGAGTTCGCGATCGAGCAAATACTTAAAAGATGAAAAAAAAATCTTAATAATTTCGACCACGACCATTACAGACTCAGCCAGAGACTCATCTTACACCCCATAATATGAATGTCATAGAGTATGAAATCTATAAGTCATTATTGAGTATTTAGACTCATCTTATAGCCATAATAGTGCATGTTATAGCCTATCAAATCTAGCAGATGTTAGAAAGTATCTGGAAATCAGCTGCCTTATGCTCAACTATAGGATAATAGGTACAAAATTAATTATCAAATATGCATAATCATTTTCCTGCAAAAAAAATATGCATAATCATACAAATATCCAAATATGACAACATTACATGTTCTTTGCAAGTACTATAGTTCTTTAATATTTTACCTTAACTTAGTAAGTAACTGCATGAGCTTATATTGCGTAACCAATAAGATGGGTCAGTCAAAACTTCTATAACAGTTTTTTTTTAGCCTCTTTATTAGAGTGTGCTCCACAATCGATGCCGTCTGAATCAAATAACAATGGATTATACCTCCATTTCATAATTCATAGTTAACTAACTAGCATTTCTAACCATAATAACTGATATAAACGTAAAGTTTTACATTTAGACGCACAAATGAAAAAAAAAAAAGTTAACTCGTGGAAATTACGTAAATAACCTAAACAATAAGGAACAAAATATATTTACGAACACAAAACAAAATAAAGAAAAGTTACACTTTTCTTTTCTGGAAGCATCAAGACATTTTGGATTATTCTTGTGTGGCCTTTCAGAATTCTTAGAGAAGTATCATCTTATATGATGGAGACTCCAAGAATCCGAAACTTTCTGCATGGAGAGATGAAGTATTCAAAAACAGAAGAGCAGGAATCTATGCCAAGGAAATTTGAAAATACTATTCTTCTTCTATTAGAAATAATGGAATGCAATTTTTGGGCCAACTACAAAAACCATTTCAACATGCCAAAAACCCATCTCAATTGTACTGTTGAGAAGATGAGAAAAGATGCACATTTCACAACATATCCATGTGAAATTTACTATGCACGATACATATGCAATCTCAAAAGGCCTAATAAGCAAACAAAAAAACATAAAATTTACGATGCAAATGCTTTTAGGATCCAAAGTTGAAGGTTCGGCTACCATTTAAAACGATATCGTCTTGGAGTATCTCAACTCCAAATTAGGATCGAGATGTTTAAAGATCTGTCAAACAAAAAAGAAGGAAGCAACATAATCCAGACATACCTCAAGCGGCAAAATGGGAATGAGATCGATGGGGCTCTCAAATCAACGGCAGGGTCAGCAGGAGAGGGATCGGCATCGATAGAACTCTATCGCGACCAGCAGTACGATCGGCAGCCGCGACCGGGACGGTGTTCTGGACCTAGGGTTTAGGCAAACCTCGAGACGATCGTGCAGCCATAGGGGAGGATCGCGATCGTGCAGGCCTAGGGGAGGATCGCGCGCGAATGCAGATAGATTAGGAAAATTTGTAACAAATTCGCGCGCGCGGGTTATTAAAGCAGATATGGAAAGATCCGGCGCCCTTGATTTGCGGCAGACTCCATCTCACCGCCGGTTTCGCCCTCTTTTGCGGCAGCATCCAGATGGCCGCCGAATTCCACCTCCAATTGAGGTGGGACGAACCTGGCCGCCGGAATCCCACCATCATTTGCGGCGGAGCGATGATGGCCGCCGAATTCCAGCTCCATTTGAGGTCGATTGAAGCTCGCCGCCGGATTCCCACCCTCATATGCGGCAGAGACGAGATGGCCTCCGGTTCCGGCTTCTTTTGTGGCGTAGCGGGGATGGCCGCCGGTTCCACCGCCGTTTATATCGCGTTCTGTTGTAGTGGATTCACATGAAAATGATGAAATTGTTTGTCTACATGGAAATGGTTTTCATAACTATATATTTTTTCATTAAAATTTTTCTTGTCAAAACCAAGGAAAAACATAGGCGGAGGGAGAAAATTTAAAAAAGGACTTAGTGAACGCAAGGTGGATCCACGGGGGGTGTGTGGGGGCGATCACTCTCCCTTGATTCGAAAGACAACCCCTTATTATTGTAGTATTAACTAGGATTATTTTAAAATTATGTAAGTTCGCCTCCCTTGAACTTTGAACTAAATTTAAGACCCCACCCCCCCCCCCCCAAAGATTTTTCTAACATTCACCCCTCCCCCCCCCCCCCCCCCCGGTTCGATTCCTAGATTTGTCCTTGGTGAACAGTCCAAAACAAGAGATCAGTTTAAGCCAAAGGATAGAGGACAAAAATACCCCTTAATGTACTTCAAATTTTCATGACACTCCTTTCCAAACTAAATTGAATCCTAAAGCCTAAGATCTATAGGGCATGGGATGAACCCTAGACCTAATTCTAAATCTAATTCGAACTAAACCGCGTATGCCACCCACCTCTTATCTCAGTTTCTTGCTGTCGCTGCTACTCGCGCCGTTGAGGAGGAATGAGGAGACGTCAGGGACCCAGGGAGTGGGAGGCGGAGGCTGAGATCGCCATTGTTGCTGGTGCTCGTCGTCGCTGCTCGAGAGAGAACATGGGGAAGGGGGAGAAGGGGATGGTGTTTTTAGGTTTATGAAATGATTTTGGGACATTCCCTTACATCTTATCAGTGTCCTGGTCATCAAACAGATCTACCGTGTCAAGACCCTAAACATGGACCCGACCCATTTATTAAACGGTCTATCGTGTCGACCCATTTACGACCCTAACCCGTTTAGCCCTGACCCAGACCCGCTAACTTCGTGTCGGGTCCGAAATTACCAGCCCTACATACAAGTCTCAAATCATGATGATAAGCTAACCTAAAATGCTAATTAATTATGGGAAATTTTATTCATACCCCATAAATCTGTAATTAGCCCCCATTTCCAACAAACTTGAACACACCCCTTTTTTTTCATATCCCAAAAATACCCTTCTCCCTTACACCCCACCTTCAATACACCCCAGTTAAATGGACCGCCCCAACTTGATTATACCCCAATCAAACACATACCCCCTTAAATATATTTCAATTATATGCACTCTTGAATACACCCCACTCTTAAATAAACCCCATGCAGTTGGTTGGTACTTGAAGGCACAAGTAGGGCTGCAACTTGGGCAGACCAACCCGAGCCCAACCCGAATTTTGGCGGGCTAACCCGAGCCCAACCCGAATTATTTCTCCTCTACCCTATTGAAGCCAGTCAACCCACCCCGCACAACCCGATCAACCCGGCAAACCCGACGGGTTGGGCTTGGGCTAAGGAAGTTCAAAGAGACCTTGGGCTGGGTTGGGTTGGGGGTACAAAAGATCTTGAGTTAAGGCTTTGGGGTTTGGGGTACAAAAGAAAAGGCATTGTTGGTATTAAAAGATTGTTGAGTAAGATATTGAGAAACGGTAGGGAAACGTGGGCTAATTACAGATTTTTGGGGTACGAATAAAATTTCCCTTAATTATTAAGAAACAAGCAATCACCACCATGATGATGAGCTACATATACATGGTGGCAACAGAATACTGGTTGCTCCTAACTAAGCCACGGTAATATCCCGCACCGGGTTCATTCTCCGGCGCTCCTTTTCGATGAACTCCTCTGCCCTCCGGTTGATATCCGTCTCCGCCGCCGCGGCGTAGTCATCACCTGGTGGAACCTTCGCCGGGGGCCTCGGCCCAGCTTCCGCCTCACCGCCTCCGCCGTTGCTGCGGTCCCTCTTGAGGCTGAAGAGAGAGGTCAAGGAATTCATCACTCCTGCCATCTCTCTCTAGGAAACTTGGTTTGGCTTGCAGCAGTGAGCGAGGGGATTCAGATTTATAGTGAGTCCGACCCACCCAATGAAGAGGAATGGGTTGGTGGATGACTTGGGGTCTCCTCCGCTTTAGACTTTGACTCACCCAGTCAAGAGGAATGCCTAATACCGTTAGCTTTCACCGATTCTTTCACATTGTTTCACACAGGATGGGGTGGCATCCGATCACAGCTTCTCCTTGCCCGCCGGTCCGGGCGATTCATCGGTCGGGGCTGGGTGAAACAGACGGCCATGATGACAACATGTCATTCTGTGTGAAAGAATCGGCAAAAGCTATGGTGTCTTTCGTTGTGTTTGGTTGATGAGAATGTGAAGGAAAGAAAAAGAAAATATAACTTTTCTATAAATTTTGATTCCCCCACTTAATAGTCGGTGTCTTTCATTGTGTTTGGTTGATGAGAATGCGAAGGAAAGGAAAAGGAAATGCAATGTTTTTTATAAATTTTGACACATGAAAGTGGTGAAATTGTTTGTCTACATGGAAATGGTTTTTCAAACCTATCTATTTTTTTATTAAAACTTTTCTTGCCAAAACCAAAGAAAAACATAGTTGGGGGGGGGGGGATTAAAAAGGGACTTAGTGAACGCAAGGTGGATCCAGGGGGCGCGTGGGGGCGATCGCCCTCCCTTGATTCGAAAGAGAACCCCTTATTATTATAGTATTAACTAGGATTATTTTAAAATTATATAGGTTGGTCCCTCTTGAACTTTGAACAAAATTTAAGACCCCACCCCCCGAAAGGTTTTTCTAACATTCACCCCCCCCCCCCACAAGGTTCGATTCCTATATTCGTCCTTGGTGAACGGTCCAAAACAAGAGATCAGTTTAAGCCAAAGGATAGAGGACAAAAATATCCCTCAATGTACGTCAAATTTTGATGACACTCCTTTCTAAACTAAATCGAATCCTAAAGCCTAAGATCTATAGGGCATGGGATGAACCTTAGATCTAAGTTTAAATCTAATCCGAACTAAACCGCGTATGCCACCCGCCTCTCATCTCTGTTGCTCGTGCCGTTGAGGAGGAATGAGGAGATGTCAGGGGCCCAGGGAGTGGGAGGAGGCGGAGGCGGAGGCTGAGGTCGCCATTGATCGTCGTCACTGCTCGAGAGAGAACATGGGGAAGGGGAGGGCGTTTTCAGGCTTATGAAATGATTTTGGGACCTTCCGTTACATCTTATTAGTGTCCTGGTCATCAAACCGATCTATGGTTGTCTGGGACCTAACACCAGGGCTGGCAATTCTGGACCCGACACGACAGATCCGACACGAAGTTAGCAGGTCTATGTCTGGGTTAAACGGGTTCGGGTCGTAAACGGGTCGACACGGTAGACCCGTTTAATAAACAGGTCGGGTCCGTGTTTAGGGTCTGGACACGGTAGACCCGGGAAGACCCGTTTAAAATTCAACGAGTTGTGTCGGGTCTACCCGCAATCTGATACTGTAGAATGTAGTTCCAGCGGGTCTTATCGGGTCAGGTCGGGTCGAGTCAGATTAGGTCGGATCGGGTCAACTGAATAGACCCATATGGTAAACGGGTCTTACCGGGTCTACCCGATTATGGGTCGGGTACGGCTTTAGGATCTAGACACGATTAGTTAAACGGGTCTGGGTCTATAGGTTTTGGACACGACTCGAAACTAAACACGACACGAACCCGACCCGACCCGACCCATTGCCACCCCTACCTAACACCCATTTCCCCAATTTTAAACATACCCCGAACATACCTCATTTCTCATCAGAACTTGAATGCACCACATTTCTTTGAATCATACCCCACTCTCATTCTTAAAATACCCGTGCAACGTACACCCCACCAATTAGTTACATACACACACCCGTCGCTAGTCTCGCCGGCCACTGCGACCCTGGCTCCAGCACTTGTGCCGGCCTCACCGTCGACATCCCTTACCTCTGTGGACACCTATGTCTGGGAGAACTTCCTCGGCGGGCCACTGCCCAATGTGTCCTGACCGCTGGGCGGCGTCGTGCTCGATGGTGTGGTCTTAGGCCTACCGGCATTATCGGATGCCGCCGGGAGTGGGTACATCCAATGCGCGGATGTCACAGGTGCTTCCAAGATCATCCTTCAAGTTCTCACCGGTAAGGCCATAGGTCGGAGATTGGCGATGGTTCCAAACGAGGTCAGTGAATCCTCCTCTTCATCCCCCATCGGTAGTGGTTGTCGAGAGCTGATGGAGGCCATTACCATCATCGAATGAGGGCGGTATTGCCAACCTAATACTCTAATCTATATCTATATCTATAATATATACTAAAACGGAAGGCTTACAAGGAGCTTCCGCCATGTGGCACATCATTAATTTTAATTTAAGTCTCGTAAGTTCTGACACGTGGAGCTCTATTGAAGTTAAATAAAAGGTTAAAACACATTTCTCTGTGAACCATTTCACCCGATGCCCATAAATGAAAAGTTAAACCCATCTCTCTGCATGCCCATTAATGCTCTCATGAATCATTATCTATTCCTTTCTTAATGGTGTTTGAATTTGATGGTAGTGATTTCTCCTATTTCTTCCGATGCCCATAAATAAAAATTTAAATCCATTTATCTACATGCACATTAATGCTCTCATGATCTATTCATTTCTTGGATGGTAGTGATTTCTTCCATTTTTAACGATGTCATGCCCATAAATAAAAATTTAAAACCATTTCTCTGCATGACCATTAATACTCTTATAATCGATTCTTTTCTTAGTTGCATTTGAACCCCTTCTTGCATGTCGTTTTAAATTAAACGCTCTAGTAAAAAGTTAAACTCATTCCTATCGTCTGCAAACCATTTTCTCCCATTTCTCCCGATGCCCATTAGTGAAAAAGTTAAACTCATTTCATTCGATGCTCATAAATGCTCATTTAAAGCCCTTTTGCCTTCAGAGGATCCCGTGTCGTTTCTAATCCCTCTTGCAGACTTGAGACTTGAGATACCCTGCGCTTAATATCCGACGTTTGGGGAGCTTCGTTGACCGAATATGAAAAGGGTGGTTTTATTCCTAACAAAACGAAATATCAGAGTAATCCCAATGGTTCAACTCCTATTCTGTAACAGCTCTCCATAAGATCTCAACGAGACTATAAATCACCTCCATCGAACCATGTCGCTTCTTTAACTCCGATCCGTCCCTTACCTTCACAGCAAGAACGACTACGATGACAACCTCGGCGATGAGCTCCCCTTCTCCGTCGAACTTCGCCGACCTCCTATGAAGTTTCTTATGGCGGTTTCTCATAGACTTAGCCAGTACTCCTTCCGCATGAATATGTATTACCCCCATGAATCTCAGTTTGTGTTTGTTCTTAAATATTTAGGGGATATTATTTCATTTAGTTTGCAAATTAGGTTGTGACGACCAAGATCTAATAGGCCAAGAGCCAAGACTCCTGAGGCTGGGATGCCAAGATGGATGAGGTGAGGTGAGGTGAGGTAAGGTGTACAAGGCCACGAGTTAACCCCACATCGCCTGGAAAGAAGGAGATCCTGAGCTAGTTATATAATTTCCCCTCCCAAACATAGAAGACGCGTTTTAAAGCCGTGCGCCGCTACGGATGTCGTAAGAACTCCGTAGTTAAGCGTGCTCGGGCGAGAGTAGTACTAGGATGGGTGACCCCCCTGGGAAGTTCTCGTACGGGTACGCTACGGGCAAAGCGAATAATATCTTATGTGTTTGGGGCGGATGTTACAAAATGATATCAGAGTCGATTCTCCTCGGGATGGGGGTTTCTAACCCTACACGAGGACATGTAGCCCTAAGGGGGGTGGATTGTGACGACCAAGATCTAATAGGCCCATGCCAAGAGCCAAGACTCCTGAGGCTGGGATGCCAAGATGGATGAGGTGAGGTGAGGTGAGGTATACAAGGCCACGAGTTAACCCCACATCGCCTGGAGAGAAGGAGATCATGAGCTAGTTATATAATTTACCCTCCCAAACATAGAAGACGGGTTTTAAAACTGTGCACCGCTATGGATTTCGTAAGAACTCTGTAGTTAAGCGTGCTCGGACGAGAGCAGTACTAGGATGGGTGACCTCCCTGGAAAGTTCTCGTGCGAGCACGGAAAAAGCGGACAGTATCGTGTGTGTTTGGGGCGGAGGTTACATAAGTTGTTTTGAAATTTATTACAGTTAATTTTAACATTATGTATCTTCTATTTTTCCTCTTTGGTACTTGGAAGTAAGAGATGTTGAATTGGTAATAATCTGTACATTAGTTTCTTGAGAATTTTATGATTTTTCTCTCTCGATATTTTAGGTGTCCTGAGCTGCAATATTTCAGCATGGAAAACCTTGAGGCATCCGGCGAACAATTCTGTAAGGTGATTAATAAATTTAACCTTCTTGAGGGCATGGGAGTGCACGAGCGTTTCATCTGCCACGAAGTGCTCCAACATGTCTACCAATGCTGAGTGTACGACGTACTTCACTGAGCTGAAAGTCTTTTGCCGAAACGGTGGCTGAAGGTATGGAGTCTGTCATCTGTAATTGCCTCCTTCAAATAAGAAAGTTTGATACGATGTATTACACGATGTCCAGGATGATAGTAATATAGAGTTGTGCACCTTGAATAACCGGGGTATTGGTCAGCGTTCAAAACAATCGAAGGAAGTCCGAATGGACACATAAGTTTTTTAAATCATTTCATTTGTTGTATGGTTTGAAAAAAAATTATAATAATAATATTTTTTTTTCTAGCTTTGTTTTGAGATGATTAGAATCAAAACAGAGCTAGAAAAAAAAATAGATGATTTAAAAAACAGAGCTAGAAAATTATTAGAATCCAGGCCTGGTTTTAATTCCAACTTCTTAACAGAGCTAGAAAATTATTAAAAAACAGAGCTAGAAAAAAAAAAGTACTTAACAACGGCCTGGTTTCGATTCCAACTTAACAAGCAGTATTCCCCTTTCAACCTTTCACCCTTTCACAGTCTTCTCCATAATTACTTATCAGATTTTTTTCCCTCACAAAAATGTTGTGATGGCCGAATTTATTTCTATTTATTCCTTCAATCTAATTTTTTAATCATAATTTTTTTTCTCTTTTATTATAATATATTATTATTTATAATTTTAATATTTTATTCCGTGTATTGCACGGGTTCAATACTAGTATATACTAAAATGGAAGTCTCTCTCCTTTGTCATGTCACGTGGACGTCTTTAAAAAGCTAGAATTCTTCTTCCGTGTGTGAACACGGCTTTTTTTAAAATCCATTTAAAAACCTACCATAAAGATGATAAATTTTCATTCAATGATATTTAATAGTCATTTGATGTTAATCTCTCTCTCTAACAAGTAAATCACACCCGCTTCATATTTCACACCTTCGAACAGTTGCTAAATGGCGTGCATCAAGTACATTCGGACATTGTCCGGGTTTCTTACTAGTATATACTAAAATGAAAGCATCTTTTCCATGTTGTGTAGACGTCTTTTAAAGGTCTAGATTTAAAAACCTACCATAAAGATGATAAATTTTTATTCAATGGTATTTGATGTTAATCTCTCTCCCTCTCTCACTCTCTCTCTCTCTCTCTCTCTCTCTCTCTCTCTCTCTCTCTCTTTCTCTCTCTCTAACAAGTGAATCACACTCATTTTAGATTTCACACATTTTCGAACAGTTGTGATGTCGTCTTTGTTAAATGATGTGCACAAGCACATTCGGGCATTACGCGGGATTTTTACTAGTATCTATACTAAAATGGAAGCCTCTCTCCTGTGTTGTTACACGTGAACGTCTTTTAAAGAGCTAGAATTCCCGTGTGTGAACGCGGATCTCTTTTAAATCTATTTAAAACCTACCATAAAGATGATAAATTTTTATTCAATGGTATTTAATGATCATTTGATATTAATCTCTCTCTTTCTAACAAGTGAATCACACTCATTTTAGATTTTATACTTCTTCGAACAGTTGCAATGTCGTCATTGCCAAATGATGTGCATCAAGCACATTCGGGCATTGTCCGGGTTTCTTACTAGTATTTATACTAAAATGGAAGCCTCTCTTCCATGTTTTGACACGTGAACGTCTTTTAAATAGCTATAATTCTTCTTTCATGTGTGAACGCGACTTTCTTTTAAATCCATTTAAAAATCTACCATAAAGATAATAAATTTTCATTCAATAACGTTTAATGGTCATTTGATGTTAATCTCTCTCTCTCTCTTTCTATCTCTCTAACAAGCGAATCACACTCACTTCATATTTCACACTTCTTCGAACAGTTGTGATGCCGTCTTTACCAAATGACGTGCATCAAGCACATTCGGGCATTGCCCGGGTTTCTTATTATATAATACTAAAATAGAGCCCTCTCTCCCATGTTGTAACACGTGGACCGTTTTGAAGAGTCATAATCCTTCTCCCATGTGTGAACACGACTCTTTCTCATAAATCCTATTAAAAACCTATTATAAAGATGATACTCATAACAATGGAATTTAATGATCATTTGATGTTAATTACAAAAATCATTAGTACTATATCAATTTCTCTCTCTAACAAGTGAATCAGACTATGACGGATGAATCGCAATCACTCCATATAGCACACTTTTTCGAACAGCTGTGATGTATGTGCTAATTGACATACATCAAGTTCATCCGGGCATTGCCCGGGTTTCTTACTAGTATCTATACTAAAATGGAAGCTTCTCTCCCATGTTATTGCACGTGGACGTCTTTTAAAGAACTAGAATTCTTCTTCCGTGTGTGAACACGTCTCTCTTTTAAATCCATTTAAAAATATATCATAAAGATGATAAATTTTCATTCAATGGTATTTAATGATCTTTTGATGTTAATCTCTCTCTAACAAGTGAATCACACTCATTTCAGATTTCACGCTTCTTCGAACAGTAGCGAGGATAGTCTTTATCAAATGGCGTGCATCAAGCACGTTCGGTTATTACCCAGGTTTCTTACTAGTAGTGTAATACTAAAATGAAAACCTTTCTCCCGTGTTTTGTGACATGTGGCCGTTTTTGAAGAGTCACTAATAGGCACTCCCAAATCCCAATCCTGGTTTCATAGTGTACATGTAAGTATCAAAGCATGATGATAAGCTCATGTAAGATGCTAATTGATTATTAAGAAGCCAGCACGAACCACCATGTACTGACCGATCGCTCCTAACTAGGCCACGTCAATATCCCGCACCGGATTCATTCTCCGGCGCTCCTTTTCGATGAACGCCTCTGCCCGCCTGTCGATATCCGCTGCCTCCTCCGCCACCGCGTAGTCATCACTTGGTGTATCCTTCGCTGTCGTCGTCGTCGTTGTCGGGGACCTCAGCTCGGCTTCCGAATCACTGCCTCCTCCGTTGCGGCCCCTCTTGCGGCTGAAGAGAGAGGTCAAGGATTTCATCACTCCTGTCATCACTCTCTCTCTCGGAAACTTGGTTTGGTTTGCAGCAGTGAGTGAGGGGATTCAGATTTATAGTGAATTTGACCCACCCACCAATTAAGGGAATGCTATTCATACCGATACTTTCCCTTTGCCTGCCAGCCTGCCGGTCCGGGCTGAGTGAGATTCATCGACCGGGGCTGGGCGGAACAGACGGCCGTGATCGCAACATGTCATTCATCGACAGGGGGTGTAGCAGTATCTTTCCCCGCGGAATGGTCGGTCTCCTTCCTTAAGAAGGAACCGTGACTACCACACACCCATGGTGGTGTCTTTCCCAGCAAGCATTTATTCTTTGAATGCAAATTTGCTCGAGTCCTTAGAAAGGATAAACGACGGACTTGGATCATCTATGATTTGACCACGATTGTTTTATTAATCGAACGGTCCTCGGACAGTCATTTAATTTCAAGGAAAAAAAAAAAACAATGTACCTCACAGATTAAACGACGGTCCTGCCCTAAACTCTCTCTCTCTCTCTCTCGCTCAGCGTCCTATTGGTCTCCTCCCTTCTCTCCATGCGCCCCCCCCCCCCCCCCCCCCCCCAAATACCGTCTTCCTCACCTTTGCCTTGCCGCCCCCTGCTCCATTACGCCCGACTCGCCGGCTGCGGCTGCACTAGCAGCTAGGGCACAAGGAAGCAGGGGGTAAAAAACCAAGGAATGTGGCTGCAATCATTACAAAATTTCATCGGAAATAAAAAGAAGAAAAAAATCAATCTAGTTATACCGATAGTGAGTAATATTACCGTCGGTATAAATTAATATACACCGACAAAAATTAAAATATCCAACTAAACCGAACGAATTGCACACCTTAAGATGGGTTCAACTATGGAGCACAACTCTAATTAAGAAGACTCCATAAATAAATATAGATATTTGTCGTTGCAATCTTTCTTGCTCGTGTGGAAAGACAAACCGACGGTGTGAAATTGTGCATCTGGTGCAAAGCTAAAGGGGTGTGAATCCTCCTTTTATTCGGTTGTGTTGGAAAATCCCTAAGGCTGAACTTGATTCCCTAAACCATCTCCTTCATCAAGAACTCCAAAACTCCATTGAAATCCTAAAAAATCTGCGTACTGTTTTCTGGAAATCAGATCATTGTTTTAACCATAACTTCACATCCGTCAGATTGGATCAGCATCAAACTTTGATCAGCCCTTCCTAGTATCCATCCCTACAGCCCCACAAAATTTCATCTCGATCGGAAAACCTGATCATAGTAAAAAAAAAAAGTCAAAAATACCCCCAGCTGTCCCAAATTCTACACTACACCAAATCCTCCAAAACCCAAGTCCTCGGCCTTTGCTACCGCACCAAACATTACGCACTACAATTGCATCCGCAAAGGACCGATTAGATTGAAGTTGATTATTTGATCAAGAACAAGCAACGTGTTGTGTTTCCTACGCCTGGCACAATTGCGACTGAAGCCTTGAAGCAACTTTGTTCAAAGCTTTAATTGATCAACATCTAAATTGCTTTTAAGTTGTTCTTGATTACTAATCATTCCTAATTAAAATCGATAATCCACAATAACAATTGTGTCAAATAGTATAATTGCCTTTGTTAATCTTCTAAAGATTTCAGCTTTCATTTTAGGCATTGTATGTAGTTGCATTACCTTAAATCGAGTAAAGGCATTTAAGATCATTTAATTTCCATAGGCGATATGCTTGGCGCCGTAGTTGGTAATTGCATCCTCATATAACATTGCATAATTTCATCATAATTCCAATTAGGTTGCATTACAACCCTCTCATAGAGTCGTCCAGTATCAACTTTTGTGATGTAAAGCATAAAAAGTATATAGAGGTAACCTATGCAATCCCTCATAACTCCTAAAAGCCCATTAAAATCCTTAATGATGATACCAGAGAAAAAATGCTCAAAAAATCACATATTCAATGAATTTTAAACAGAGCCTTTCAGTTCATGTTGTTAGCAGCTTGCAAAACACCCCTGGGTTTCTCAAAATTGACCTTTGAACCAAGACATCAACATGCTGGCATACTTAAATATCTTGCTGTTAAAAATTGCATTTTTGTACAGTGGTAACTATAAACTCTATTATTCAGCAACCTTGGAGGAGCCAAAACGAAGGAGGTAAGCCTCTCATAACCCAAGCTCCGAAAGACATGTTCAGCGGCGGCAGTAGGTGGCTATAGACGATTGCAGCAGAAGACAGCCTTGTGTTAATGCAATAGGGGGCGTAGGTGGCCTGTTAACAATGATTGGTTAGCTGGTGCGCATGATTGCCATCAGACAGCTTACCATCGCCACATTTAGCATACAGAAACTCAGTCCTTGCAAAGATTCCCCAAATATTCTCCAATCAAGAAACAATCAGTACCTTTTGGGTTTACTCTTCCTTCTCCCAACCAGTCACCAAAATCCTCGACTTAATAAACACGTTGTGTTTCGAACACAAACTTAGCACAAGCCAAAAATTACCGATTTTTACCATCACATATCAAGTCACCACAATTGTCGATTATACCATGACTTTCTCAATAAGTTGTGACTTTTTTGGCGACTTTGGTGACGGAGAATCCTCAGAAAATGAATAGAAAATAGCAGCCGAGTATGATGCAAATTCGAAATTTTGATGTTCTTGAAGATTTGAAGTATTCTAAGTTCTAACTAGGATTTAGAGAATTTAGGATTCGTAGAATTTTTATATTTCAATCAATGGTTTTTGTCTGTATTGGGTTTTGTATTATTTTGTCATGATGAAATTTTGATATTTATATAGTTTTGTCGATGAATCTTATTTGGTATGTGGAAGTTATATTATTGATGGCTTGTTGCCTAATTTTATTTATTATGTTTAAGAGTAATAATATCACAATTGTTTAAACATTGGCTAAAAAGTTGAAAGAAATCTCAATATATTAAATAACTAATATATTATTCTTATTATTAGCTCCTGAAGTTTTTTGTTTTTTTTTTACTTTTACAATTTTTTGATTTTCGCCCCGAGCTGAATTATTGCTAAACCCGAACTTGGTGACTATGCTCCCAACATGGTTCAAAGGAAACCACCCAAGCCCCTTCGATCACACACCAAGGTGGTTGAATGCTTGACTGTCATCGTTGCTTTGAAGCTTGGTCTGCAAACTGGATCAGTCGAGAGGTGACCGTCCTCCCATAAACAAGAAACAATAACAGAGGAGTAAGTGATCACAGGAAGATCAGCACACTGGTTCCTCCGATCAAAGCACCGCCAAATTATATGAATCCAACTAGGAGTGCCGAGATGAGGAAGAAGCAGTTGCAGGTATCCATTCATTCCCCATGGTCGATAACCATATCTTTGAGCAGTGTGCACAATGCGCCAGATAGCAATGTTCCTGCTTTCTTCCTTGCTTTCACCTGTACCTTCAGAGGGCGTAGTGACCCCTGCACTACTGCCTCGGGAGGGTGTAGTCAGCATCAATGGAAATGTGGTGGAGTTCTCTTGCTCATTTCAGAGTTTTTCAAGGATCACCGGTAGATGAGATTGAGTGGGCCACATGTTCAGCATCGGGTCCTAATGTTCGGCCCCGCGTACCTTGCACACGTAAACCTTCTTCCTTTCTTGAACTGCATTCTACGAGCCATGCTATGATCATATCTCTTCGAGCCGTATTTTACTCTTCTTCCCCTGTAGTTGCACTTGTTTTTCCTCGAGAGCGCTTTGCTCCGACTGTCCTTGTTTCCTCGAGGGTGTGCATGTTTTCAACCAAGTTGACGTTGTTCATTGAGCCGCTTTGCTACAAGTTTCCTTTGCTAGAGGACCATTTCTAGTGCAGTCCTCCATTGTGGAGGCCGATGTCTAACCATCAGCATTGTTGGTCGAGGTGTCTTACCTTGGTTGGATCGTGCTCGTACGTCCTTTCAGCACTTCAACCACCAACTCTCTTGCTCACTCTTAATTTGGGTTGCTATGTTATCCCTTAACATTCCTCCTTTATTGTAGGTAGATCTATTGTCTCATCTTTCTCTATGCAAGGCAGGGTGTTCGAGATGTCAGTATAGTGACCGCTTTCAGGTCGACTTGCTTGCAGGTCAGGCAGTTTCTCAGTCTACTTGCTTGTAAGTCGGTTCCACGATCCGCTTTCTTGCAGGTCGATCAGTTTTCCAGAATTAGGCCTGTAAACAGGTCGGATTCGGACCTGATCAGGGTATATCCGAATCCGATCCGTTTACATATCCGACCAATCCAGATCCGATCCGATATCCGACGGATATTATAAACTATGATCCGAATCCAAATCCGTCGGATTGTCCAAATCCGATTATGTATATAACATAGTTAAAAAAGCCTCACTCTCTCTCCAGTATATAAGGGGATATATATATATATATATATATATATATATATATATATATATATATATATATATATATATATATATATATATATATATGAGTCGGCTCGGATCTTAATCGGATCGGATCAGGGTAGATCCGAAGTCGATTCGATTATTAATCGGATTGGGTCAGATTTTTTTAACCGGATCTCAGACCAAAAAACTAATACCAAACCCAGGATAATCGGATCGGATTCGGATCATGAACCGATCCATTGACAGGCCTATCCAGAACGAGCGGCTTATACGTTGGGTTGGCACTTTTGCTTCTCTTAAAACTATATGTGGGTACCCCACCTCATGTTTGAGGGGGATGTCAAGTCACATTCTCTATTTCCCTTTTGTATGTTTTTTATATAGATATGTTTTCCCTTTTATAATTTTATTGTTGTTTGGTATTCTCACCTTTAAGTGACCAAATATAGTTGTATTTGGCCTTGAAGCCTAGTACATTGGAGCTTGGCATTAAGGCTTTCTGCCCATGATGTGCTCATTGGGCATTCTTCTCCACTAGTAACAATATCTAAAAAATATTGATGGTGACAATCAAAGCCCAGAAGGTGACGAGCGCAAACGTGCGAGCGAAAGATAAAGGCGTACTTGTAGAGGCTTATCAAAGCAAACCACTTTGCATTTATTTCGTTGCATAAGTCCTATTTTTGGGGCCTATTTGGGGTTATTATATTAAGTGAGTTTAGGAGACTTAGTAGGGATTATATCTAAAAGAGTCGTAGTTTAGTAAAATATTAAGGTATTGATGGTTAAGTAAGTTAAAAACTTAAAATTGGTTTGGATTGATTTGGAAGTCCTAACATGAACATGTAGTGGGGTTACCAATTTCATCTTAGAGATTCTTGTCATTTAAGATTTTGAAACCCTATACAAGTCAGATACCCTTGTAGTTTATAAAATGATATCATGGCCCTTTTTTCATAGAATCTAATATGTTTTAACTAAGGTTAACAAAAAGAACTGGTGTTCTTTGTGTCGATCGGAGGACCCTTAGACTAAATCCTTCGCTTGGAGCAATTCCGAAAAAAGCATGAAGCTTTATCTACCTCCTCACTTTTCTCGTCATCTACAACCTATTTTTTGCAATTGTCCTAAAGTTGAAATGAAGCTCCAATTAGATCACCATTTTCACCATACAAAACTACATTGAAGTCTTTGTGTTCATCGTTTTCAGTGCAAAACCAAAACCTCAACCCAGTCCATCATTGAACTACTAAAAATCCTAATGCAAAGCCTACAAAATTACCCGATTGAATCCCCATCCAACCTAATCAATCCTACACCAAAAACCACAATTTCGAAGCTCGAATTGCTTGTAAATTGCTGAAATCAAGTTTTTAACAACGAAGGTCCAGATCTAAAATCCCTTTAAACCCCCTCATTCCGAACCCGGTTCTCATCAAAACCCATGCTCATTTGACGTAGCAATACCTTAAAATTTAGACCAAGCCTATAAGCCCATCTGATAGCCGCATCCACATCACACGAACCCTGCAAACTGTTGAATTTAAAATCTGCACATTACTTGAGGGCATCAATCATAGAAAATGAAGATTCCTTGCAATGGATTTGGTGCCAGAGATCCCCCATGCGTAGCACACGATGAAGCAAGGACCGCACACAAAGCCAAGTGGTCATCCGATCAAGCATTTGAAAGTTTCGATCCTTAGTAAGTTTCTACTTGTTTATCCTTGGATAGCTTTGAATATTGCATTAAATTAATAATCTCATTGCTTATTGATCGTTAAAGTTCAGCAAAGCATCATATCTTGCACAAGCATATAGTTGCATTGGCCATAGGCAGATACTAGACTGAAATTAGGATTTGCATCCCTGCATGTAGGCTAGATTTGAATAATATGGCATACTAGCGAGTCCTCCTAGGTTGTCCTATGTCGGATATTAAATTAATAAACTAGTAGTGTGGTTGGAGATTTAAAAGGGTATAGCAAGGTCTGGATGTTTCAAGGAAAAAATACATGATTTCATTTTGTTTTCTAAAACTTCAATATTGTGGAATTGGAAGATTTGAATATATGACGCTGTTAATAGTTCCCCAAAAATTCGTATTATTTGTTTAATTTTGCATTCATATATGTTTGGATGTGCTCTAATGGACATCCTTCGCATCCATCATACTAGACTAGACCATGATCTTTGGATGAGAGCTCAGTAGATTATAATGTGGGATCCAAAAAGAATATCACAAACAACCTGCTTCCTTGGATGATTAAAGAAAACCAACTCTGATCCGAGTTCAAATCTCTCTCTCTCTCTCTCTATCTCTCTCTCTCTGTGTGTGTGTGTGTGTGTGTGTGTGTGTGTGTGTGTGTGTGTGAGAGAGAGAGAGAGAGAGAGATGGGACTTATTCAGATTTAGGTTGGGGTATGAATTGGTATAGATTCAGATTTGGGAAAGTGAGATTAGATCAGAATTTGATATGATTTTTACACAACAGAAGTGGTCGAAGATGAGATTGAAGTTGACAGGAAGGACGCTATTATCAAAGGAAATCTGAATCGAACGGTTTTATGGTCATATATGAATTGGTGATGAAATTCGGCCAATTGTTTATTAGACTGTATATTCTGTAGGATGATTTCATGATTTGTGAAGGCTTATGACGGATTTGTAGATGGACCTAAGCTTTAAAATAATAGATCTACTGAAGCTTCATTTAGTCCTTGAAAAGCCAGAATTTCTACTATAAAAATTAACTAGTCGTAACCTGCCATGCATGGGAACAACATAGTAGTGAAATGACTGCATGCATATGGATAATAGCGTGGAAGGATATTATCATTTTAATTTATATTCTAGATCAGCAAAAACCGATTTTATGTAAAGACCCTTTCTTAAATAATCATGAAAACCTTGTTCTAACGCAATTCCTATTGTATACTAATTAATAATACAAAATAAGGAAAGCCCAAAGGGAGGAAACAAAGCATATGGTTTTAATGGATGCCTTAGGAATCCTTAGGAATCCAGTTGGCGACATGTACTGGTGTATAATTCTTTCCAGAGATTATTCCATTGCACGTATATGATTGCTTATGAAGTATGAAGTGTGATATAAATGTGAGCAGTGATCATACTGAACTCACCTTGTAATCGATGCCGATCTCAAGTGGAATGTTTTGGCTCTTTTGCTTCCTCTTTTACAACCTCCCCAATACTACCAGTTCCGATAATTGTTGCAGCAATGAAGATGTTCCAAACATGCCTCACCCTTAAACTCCATAATTTCAAAAGGTCCAGAGGAAGATTCAACCAAAGCATTCCACTCTTATGCCCCTAGCAATGCAAACCTTTTGACATATTTTTCATCTATATATTTTCTTGTCTATAATTTTGTAGAGTAAAACAAATTGTATAAGAATAAGCTAGCACATTGTCATTACCCTAGAACAAAGCATCATGGAATGTCTTGCAGAATTGAGAAATGTGATTCTAAGTTCAAAAACCCAATGGCTTTTAATATTGTAATCAATTAAAGAAGCCAAAATCTTACTCTCAATCTTCGGATAATATGTATTTAGATAAGAAAACGGAAAAAAGAAATAGTATCACCTAAAAATACTCAGCCTTCTAAGAAAATTTCACTTGCAACGTAACAGGAACATGTACAACATGTATTTATGTAAATTGCAGTAAATTAACACTACAGCACTAATAAATATTGGCCAGCATAACAGAATTTTTTTCATTCAAAACGAAGAAATATTAAGCAAAATATTGTTGCAAAATTACAATACAAAAGCAATTCAGCGATGGTAAGGATGGGTAGTAGTGCCAAACAGTTGAGTGCTAGCAAACAATCCCTGCAATGGTTTACTAAGCATTCAACAGACACAACAAAGATAGAAGTACAATGGCATAGCTGATACAACTTATTATTGCTATCTAGGCAATAAATTTCCAACGGATGGGTAATTCTAGGAGAAGGTAACACAATACGAGTTTCAACCGATAGTTGCAGAACCAAGGGAGCACTGCATAAAGAACTAGAATTATTACACGAACTTCACCGTTGAATTTGTCTCCGTGCCAAGGCCGGGCTTTTCTTCGGTATGTAAACCTTGTAGCTCACCTACCAGGTAGAGAAGTATTATCAGATGTATGGGACATAAATTTTTAAAAATATCTACTTTATATAATATATATGTAGCTACCAAAATGGAGTTATGGTAACCATAACCATAACCATCAAGTCATGTCCCATCTACTTGGGGTCGGCTTTATGAATCCTTCTTCGCCATTCATTTCTATTTAGGGTTATATTCGTTGTCAATGAAAGTTTTTCCATGTCTTTTCTAACAACTTCCATTAACGTTATCCTAGGTCTTCCCCTCCTCTTTGAGGCTATCAAGATGGAGTTGTGAAAAGAAAATGAACACCCACTTAAGCTTATTTGAACACTCCAGAGATGGCATCGATGCGAAGAGCATATAACTCACCTCGACCTTTTCTCCATCATGCACTCTAGAAAATGTCCTTTGCTCGAATTGCGATCCACAGGAATTTTCCACCATGGGCTTATCCGATTTGCAGTTTTGAGTTTCCGAATCAAGGCCGGAAGTCCCAGAAGAAGGTCCATCCGCTGTATTAACTTCAACCACAAGGTTGTTGCCTCGGATACCTTTGGCCAATGAGGCTTTTTGGGCGTACATTTCGTTAGAAGAATCATCTACCTTTGTGAGTTGATTTTGTGTGTTTACGCCTTTCTTAGAATTGCTGATCTTACAATCACTCGCTGAAATGGAACGAGTGATCACCATTTGGTTTGCGACAGATTCATCCCTGACTTCGAGGGAGCGATCTTCACCGTGAGTACTATGGTTTTCCGTAGAACTATCGGGCTTGCATATTACAGATTTGACACAACTTTTTGCAGTTTCTCGTATTCGGGTTGCATCTACTGCTCTGCCACCATCCTTGCAGGGTTCAGTACCAGCGGATTCATCTCTCCGATCGCCAAGAAATCTTGTGCTTGTAGAAATCCCACCCCGGAACTTCCTGAGATTCTCCAATGCCTTTTGTCTTAAGATTAACTCCAAATCTTCAGCCTTGGAACTGCCTGTGGTGGCCATGACCTCCGAATTCTTCCCTACAGAAGGGTTTTTCATCGACCTACTTTCACGTGCTAAGGAATCGTCCCAGCGATCATCGGAATCTTTATCGGGGTGGCTGGTTGCCTCCGATGAAATCACTTCTTCTCCCTTCTTATAAGCTCCATCCTCGCCCTGAGTGTTCCGGACATCCTTTCCCACCGCCGCAGCTACTTCCACCAGCTCCTTCTTTTCCGATGCTTGCTGATGGGGAACCGATGCTTCCAGCTTCCTCCCTCCATCATAGCCATCATTACTTCGAGAAGGCCGGAAATCATCGTAAGCCGGGATGATCTTGTCCCTGTCCTCATCCTTACTACCATTCCTTCCTTCTCTTTCACCTGATGCTTTTGTCTTGAGGTGTTTAGAACCAGCCTTTTCCTTTTCTCTAAATTTCTTCTCGGGGCTGGGGCTGCAGCCGCTACATGAAGAGAAACTACAAGATCTATACCTACTCCTCCGGCCCCTATCCCTTCCCTTGGACCTGCCCCTTACCCTCGATTTCGCTTTGCGGTCGGCACGGAGAGGGGTCCGGCTCCTCGACCTCCCGGACACGCTGTCGCCGGTGGAGCTGCTCCGGCCCCGACAGGTGGAGCAACTCCGGCTCGAGTCACGGCTGCTGCTAGTGGAACCGACGCTAGCTTCCCTGCGGAGCCGCAACTTGCGATCCTTCCTCTTTTCAGGTTTCTTGGAGTCCTTCCTCTTCTTCCGGGGACGGGATGGACCATCGCCGCGGCTCGACACCGCCATCCGGGACCTCTTGGCCTTGGGATGCCGACGAGAGCTCTTTCTCCCACCACGAGAGTCGTCCTCCGATCCCGAGGAATTAGAGGAAGGCGAGGAAGCGCGGCGGCGCCGCTTCTTGTCAGATTTCACCTTTTTCTTTTTAGTCCGATCCTAAATTCAAGATTGAGATATCAAGAGAGAGAGAGAGAGAGAGAGAGAGAGAGAGAGAGAGAGAGATTGGGTGCTGTGAAAACCTCATCGGAGTTCTTGGTGATATGCTTAGCTGAGACGGCGGGTCTCATGGCGGCCGGGTGTTCTGCAATCGAAAAAAGGAGAAGCAAAGGAAAAAATATTAGAGAGAGAGACGAAAGAAGTTACCGTGAGAGATGATCGGAAGGGGAGGAGTGGGCCGATGTGGAAACTGCACAAAATAGGGGGATATGAATTAGATTTTGAGATTGTGGGCGAAGCTTTCAGTTTGTAGGGCTGCACACCCCCCATCTGATGATGATGATATACGGTGACCACACCAATGAGACGTTCTATTAGCACCCATGAATTTGGTGTTGGCACCCGGATCTGTCGGCCCCAACCTATTTCGGACTTTTAGTATTTGCACCCATCTGTCGGCTCCCAATCCCTTTCGAACTTTTAATATTGGCACCCTTAAAACCCCTAAATGCCCTTGTATAAACCCCTCCTCCGCCATCCTTCTCCCACCCCACCGCCGCCTCTGTCGTCCTCTTTCATCCTCCCTCTTCCCCCTTTTTCTTCCTCCTCCTTCCCTGCATTGCCGATAGCCTCCCTCCTCTCCTCCTCTTTCCTCTTTCCTCCTTCCTCCATCCTCCCCACGTGCGGAACCCTAACCGCTGGCCATCCTTCTTCCCTCCTCCTCCTTCTTTCTCCTTGTTTCTCCATCCTCCCGCCTGAACCCTAATTCCTTGGCCCACTGAGGTTGGTTAACGAATTAGGGTTCATGCGAGAAGATGGAGGAAGGAGGAGGAGGAAAAAGAGCGCAGATGAGGAAGGGCGAGGAGGGCCATCGAATTAGGGTTTCGGGGCGGGGAGAATAGAGAAGGAGGAAGGAGGAGGAGGAAAAAGAGCGCAGATGAGGAAGGGCGAGGAGGGCCATCGAATTAGGGTTTCGGGGCGGGGAGAATAGAGAAAGAAGAAGGAGGGAGGAGGAAAAGAGAGAAGAAGGTGTCATCGGAAAAGGAGGCGATAGAGGAGGTTGGGGCGGCGATCGAGATGGAGGATGCTGGGGGCAGTAACAATGGCGATCGGCTGTAGGTTGGGGATGAGGGTAAACATGGTATTAAAAAAAATTAAAAGATTCGAGTGCCAATACTAATTTCATGGGTGTGAATAGAGGCCCCCGACACCAATAATGCTCCGGCGAAAAGGAAAATTTTAGAAAAGTTTTATTCACACCCCAAAAAATGATTAGTATACCTCGTTTCCAATGCATTCCCCATTTTTTTTGGCAAGAATTCCCCCATTGTCCCATACCCCATCCTTTTTTCTCAGCACACCCAATCCTCCTCCCCCTTCCATACCTCATCACCTCCATGTTAGCACGTCCGTTGTGGGTGCAAAATCTGGCTAATGCCCGACAATGAGACACGCAGTCCTGTCTGGGGCCTACGAGGACAACAATAGGACCCGCAGCCCTGCCTAGGGCCACAAGCATGATAGTGGGATCTTTCCCTATCGACTAGCAAACTTTCATGCATTTTAGATCCTTCAGTCAAGCAAGCAACTATCGATTACCCGAGCAATCAATTTGCCTCCATCGCTACACCAGAATGGCGAAGACATGACCCATGGACCAACCGAAGGGAAGCAACATGCATCCAGACGCTTAGCATCTAACAACTCGCTCAATGAGTCATCGGTTCACAACGAACCTACACCAGGAGCAGCAACCCATTGTGGATTCAAGGAGTTGCCCGTCAGTTGATCGTGTCGCGCAGGCTCAACCTCGACAGTCTTCTCAGCTTGTCGACGCAAGTCATCAATGTTTGGAAAAAACGCACATCTTACCCATTGCTGACCCTCAAGTGACGTATCAGATCACGACAGAGGACTTCCAATGTCACGCCTCAGAAATCTGAAGACCAATCCCTGGAGTGAGAGGTGAGAAAAACAAAAGGATTTAGGTTTAGTCACCTAACTACACCAATTAGGATTCTCACATGGCTACTACTCTCTCATAAATGGAAAAGAAGGAGAAGGGAGAAACAAGATGAAATCTTTTTAATTTGATTTTATGAAAACATTTTATTAAAAGATAACAGAGAAATATAAATTTGTCGACAGAGAGATGACCAAGCATGACCTTCAAAAAGGCTATCCTCTCGGTATGAGTGACATTTCAGTGCCACTACATACCATCAGAAGTCCCTCTATAGGAGCATGAGGCTCAAGCCTCCAACGGCGAGCTAGGAATCTCACCGACTCCCTGATACTCAGTGCACTGGTACAAAAGTTCTATCTAGTGGGCTAGTCAATTAGGTCATTTAGAAACTTATATTTTTATCGTGAGCTATCATAGGCTTGGAGCCATGAGGAGAGGCCTATCCAAAAGAATTCAGCTGGATCATCACCACTAACAATCACATAACACTGAACTAGACTAAAGAATCTTTATTCCAATCCAAACGATTACATTGTCAGCATTGAAAAGACTACAAATGACATATTGAAAATAGAACTCTACTGCCACCCTAACTCCGCCTCTGGCCTCCTAATGCGGCTACTTTTGAGCCTTCGCAACTGCAGAAGAATCTACTCATGGAAAAGATTAGCCCCCAAAGGAAAATTGGAAGATTAGCCAAATTAATAGTTAGTGATCGACATCCTTGTAGCTTTTAATAATATAAGACAACCGATCTAATTAAATTATATTTAACACTTCTAGCACGTATTATCAATGTTTATAGAAGGATAACCTACTCATACCAGCAGTCTATGTTCTCATGCAATACCTACTGTCACTAGGTTGTCTAACATAAAGTTCATTCAATATTCTACAGTATTAATGAACAAATTAAATAAAACGACCATCTAAATGTCACTAGATTATCACGCTCTACAATTTCATAATTCACATTAAGATTTCATATTGTGAATTAGCAATCATATAAAACATCTATCCTAATGTGAACTCCGGATATTTTATTCATCTTGCCCCCGATCGGGCATTCATATATGGCCTTTTATTTCGATATAGAGGGCCAACTCTCTTGCCGTGCATCTACCAACACCATGCACAAAATCACCTAGATGATCATAAAGGATTTTCCATCTTTCACAGTAAAGCTCTACCGCCCAACTTGTTTTACTTTGGGGACTTCAACTACCCCGGGATAGGATTGCTAGGCCAATCCCTACTAGAGGGTTACTCCTATTAGCTTTACCACAACCCCTTGTCTATGACTCCTAACCTACTGATCTTCGGCTATACGCGCAAGGTGGTTCACGGCCCTTGCGCACGGGATCCCAATCTTTTTACAATATATATTATCACACAGTTACCAAAAGGGTTAGACAGTAATTAATCAGTTTTTGACGTTTTATCCCGGGATTCGTTTCGCACTCACAGCCCATGCATCACATGATATATAATAACAATAAACACTCTCCCAGGGCCCAATTTAGATATGATCCCCACACTCCTACCATAAAAATAGGGGCCATATTTGCTATTAATTATTATTTTATTTAATTTACAGTTTAACTTAAGGGAATGCCTAATTACGATGTCCATGCAATAATTATGATTATTTTATTAATATTTTAAAGTATGCGTCGCCATACTCGCGACTCCACATGCAAGGAGGGATCCACGTGACCACATGCGACGATGCCCTGGTAGGACCCGCATACAGTATCATGGACACCTACCCTAGTTGTTCTCATTTTCCACTATCAAAGACCACGAGAAGGGAATTAGTAGATGTCACCTGGTTGGTGGGCTTCTGCTAGGCAACCTCTACTCCGTCTCCGACTAGGTCAGCACAGCCACGAACTGTCAAACACACACAGCGGGCCGAAGGTCATTCCTTGCTACCGAGAAATACGGGTTTAGGCTCGAGTTGGTCGAGTCAAGAAATTTAGGCGGCATTGGATATCGGTCTACCAGCACGCAAAACGATACCCAATGGTACCAACTCGGTTAGTTGAAGTTGCCAACGCCAAGGGTCGCATTAAGGTCCAATCACACTAATCCGACTAAACAGTCAGACCCACATCGGACGATGGCGGAATCGACAAAGCCGATCGTGGTCAGGTTTGAGGACTAAAACGGGAATTGGACTAGTGGCCAACCTAGGCTGCTAAGCAACACATTACCACCATGGAATCCATCTCATGCACACACGGCTATACTACGACCTTACTCTACCTAGGTGGTCATCAGTATCAACTTTGAAGCATGCACGACCCGATAAGATCGGGCCCGCTAATCTCGAGTGTGGCTCAAGCGACTAGATCAACATCGAGGGGGAGGTCGGGGGTTGGTGTGTCAGGCCAGGGTTTGGCATTGTTGGCTGCCCAATCATCGGACTCCCGTCCGGCTCGAGTAAGGTTCGATGGCGTGCACTAGGCTACGCCGAAATAAGGTTTGCCCGATGTTGATTCTAGACTAATTGCGGTCACGATCAACACGAAGGGAAGGAGACAGTTTCAACTGGCAAGACGGCCGTGGGGTTAGGGATGGAACCAACGCTGAAAGGGTTGGGCTTGGCCAATTGCATAGCCGATGACTATTTAGTCTACCGACAATGGCAGCCTCAAGAGCAACCGGAGGGTGGTCGAATGCCACTGGGTGTCTAGCTACTGTCAATCAAGCTGCCGGCAACCATCACAGCAAGGTGCGAGAAAGGGGCGACTTAGCTTGGCTGGGAAGGGTCTCACTTGTTGCACAACCGCCAGCCATCGGGCCGGCAACCATGGCCGCGCAGGTTACAATATGAGAGGGGGTTGGTCTGGTCCGCAGCACAAAGAAAAAGAACAGGGGGAGGAGGGGGAGGCTGACCTGGTGCAGTCATGGGGTCGTCTGCTCCAGTTGTAGCTCCTCCTCCTCGCTCCTCTCCAGCGTCGATTGCTGCTCCTCTCCAGTCGTTGCTCCTCTCCGGCCGCGTACGTAGCACACCATAGGGGGCGATAAAGGGATCAGAGGAGGGAGGGAGAAATTCGAGAAAGGTGGGGGATTGGGATGGGTTTTGGGGGAATCGGGCTTGTCGACCTGAAGAGAGAGAGAGATGGAGAGGGAGAAAGGAATCGGAGGGGGAAGAGAGAGATTGGAGGGGGAAGAGAGAGATCGGAGGGAAGTAAGGATGAGATCGGAGAGAGGGTGAGGGGTAGATCGTAGAGGGGTGAGGGGAAGATTGGAGTGGAGTAAGGGGGTTTGGATGTTGTAGATAAATTCATGGTAGAGGCTCACAGCGGAAACGATTTTACGGTCGAAAGACCGTTCATGGTGCACGTTACATGATTTAAACTTTCATCGAAACTAATCTACATATGTGTGCATGTGTATACACATGAATCGAACACCCTAACGGCAATCTAGCGTAATGATTAACTAGCATACATGCAAATCATAATACTCACTAGATCTATATGTTAGATTACACATACCTTTCGTATGGATCTTTTAACCGCAGAGAATTGTCTTCTTTGTCGATGGAGACAGAAGATCGTTCGCGAAGATGTCGATGGTACGAATGGAGACGTTGCCTTCTTGTTCACCCGATCTCACACGATGCACGGAACATCACTCTCGGATCTTTGAGTGCCTCCGTAGAACGACCCTTCTCCTTCTTCAGAACTCCACGCGAGAAAGACGAAGTTGCAAGCGAGAAACGGGAGAGAGATTAGGGAGAAAACTAGAGAGATGAGAGAGGGAGGGGGTTCGGTTTTGGCATCTCTATGGCCGGCCCCATATATCCCTATATATAGGGCCGGCCTACCCCCTTGGATAAGGATCCAAAGGGATAAAGACCTCCCACAATTATTTCTCCAATCTCACCCTTTTATCTCTCCTTGTATTTATCCGTTTTCCCACTTTTTAGGGCTCGATTTGACCGTTTCAAACCCTTATCCCTATCCATATGGCCGGCCCAATAGATAAGGGATTCTCATCCCTACAACATAGGGCCGGCCCTAGCAAGGTCTCCCTCTGCTAGGGTCGGCCAAGAGTGAGGTCCGACAGAGTGAGGTTTTTACCAAAACACCCTGACGCCTTATTTTGACCATTTCTAGCGTGCGATACCTAGTGGCCATTACTTAAGTGATTTCTACTAGTTACCTTGCTATTAACTGAGGCTACCGGAGGGTGCCTCTAGCAAAGTCAACTAGTCAACTCGCAGCATACCCCGGTGCATTGCACCTATGCAGCGAAGTTCACTTATGGCTAGGGATTACTACCTGCGCCTCTGTACTAGTCTCAGGCATAACCCTTAGTACTCGCATGTAGTTACGCATCTACCGTGCTCTAGTGCCAAGCACACACAGAGTGTATACTTCTTTCTTCCTCTTTATGCTTAAGGTGTTCCGAGGAGATGGTTCAAGAACCGTACATAATGTTGATAAGGTGGAACCATCAGGGACCGGGGTTCATGGTTTCCAACTCAAGCTCGATCGATACACTACCCGAGTGTACCATCGATCCTCTGAGCTCGAGTTAACCTGCGTAGCCACCCAGAGTGCGACGCAGGCTGCACTCCAATTCACCCAGACTTACTATGTTCTCTATCATACCCCTGCTCTCTGCTTAGTAGTGGTAAACTCGTTGTCCCTCCACATGATGCCATGATTCACTTCGAGCGGTGGAGACTACCGTCAGACTCGAATGATCATATGACTTGGTTCCTTCCAGGTTGACCTATACTTCGTACCTCTGATTACCCCGTCGAGTAATCGAACCCGGTCAACAGTCAAACTGGTGACCACCAGGCCTGGGTTTGGTACAATGTAAGTCACACCAAGGAACGCACCTCCCTTCAGGAGTGTGGATGGTCTGCAGGAGTGACACGCTAATGCAACGCCAGCCGGGTAACCCATTACACCGTGGTTTTGGATCACTGCATACGGATCCTCACACATTGGTGCGCCAAAGCACCACGCAACTGGTTAGTCCATCAGACGTGGTTCCTCAGGGTTTAGGACCGTTTTACCCTAAGCAGAAACACAGCTTAGTGTACCAGTGTTTGTTCACTGATCTGTACACCGTGTTAGTTCCGTTCAGCCACAGACACTGTGCCCGGGATGACCATGGTGAAGACATCCCATGAACTGTCATCGCCAACAGCTTATCATGATGAGGCGGCCAACCTGATCATATTTGCGAACTCATTTAGATTATATGGGACCAATCCACTCAGTCTTCAACTCAGTGGACTACCATATAACCATGGCTCTCTGTTCTTAAAAGAACACGTTATTATGTTACGTATCAATATGCATCTCATATAATAATTGCTATCAATCTTTATTAGACCAAAACATTAAAGTTTTACAAGCTTAGAACACATCAATCCTAATATTGGACTGAAGTGGGGGAAAGGGAGGAAGGTCGAGTCTGGGTTTTAAAGGGGGGAAGGGGGCGGCAGCCAACTGTACGGGGAAGATCAAAGGCCGGATTTTGGGGGATCGGGGTGAGGGGGAGATCAGAGAAGGAGACGAAGAGGAAAGGGGGAGATGATAAGAGAGATAGGGAGACGGTATATGAGGGATAGGGGTGAGCGACTGAGAGAGAGAGAGAGAGAGAGAAAGGGAGAGAGAGAGAGAGAGAGAGAGAGAGAAAGGGGAGGGACAGCTGGGTTGGGTTTAGGTTCGGGTTTTGGGTTTTAGTTTTAGGTTTTTTTTTTTTTAAGGAGTCGAGCCTGGCTCGCACTCGAGCTCTCATCGCACCTAGACACGCCGGCGTGCGAACCTCACCGGGTCCGACAGACTCTCCACTAAACCTGTAACATCCACCCCAAACACATAAGAATTTGTTCACTTTGCCCGTGCCCGCACAAGAACTTCCCAGGGTGGTCACCCATCCTAGTACTGCTCTCGCCCGAGCACGCTAAACTACGAAGTTCTTACAAAATCCGTAGCAGCACATGGTTTTAAAATGCGTCTTCTATGTTTGGAAGGAGAAATTATATAAGTAGCTCAGGATCTCTTTCTCTCCAGGCGATGTGGGGCTAACTCATGGCCTTGTACACCTCACCTCACCTCACCTCATCCATCTTGGCATCCCAGCCTCAGGAGTCTTGGCTCTTGGCCTATTAGATCTTGGTCATTACAATCCACCCCCCTAAGGGCTACACGTCCTCGTGTAGGGTTAGACCCCCCCATCACGAGGAGAACCGGCTCTGATACCATTTTGTAACATCCGCCTCAAACACACAAGATATTGTCCGATTTGCTCGTGCCCACAAAATGGTATCAAAGCTAGTTCTTCTCGGGATGGGGGGGTCTAATCCTATATGAGGACATGTAGCCCTAAGGGGGGTGGATTGTGACGACCAAGATCCAATAGGCCAATAGCCAAGAGCCAAGACTCCTAAGGCTGGGATGCCAAGATGGATGAGGTGAGGTGTACAAGGCCATGAGTTATCCCCACATCGCCTAGAGAGAAGGAGATCTTGAGCTACTTATATAATTTTCCCTCCTAAACATAGAAGACGCGTTTTAAAACTGTGCGCCACTACGGATTTCGTAAGAACTCCGTAGTTAAGCGTGCTCGGGCAAGAGCAGTACCAGAATGGGTGACCACCCTGGGCAGTTTTCTTGCGAGCACGGACAAAGCGGATAGTATCTTGTGTGTTTGGGGCGGATGTTACAAAACCCTTCTACTAATTAAGTATATTTAGAAGAAAATCATGCATTGGTACATGTGCACACATGCTCGTGTACAATCACTATTTCCCCAATGTCGCCTTGTGACTCGAACCTGGGACCGCATGGTCCAGTCCAATTCGAGCCTGCTCCAACACAACACATGAAAAGTTCAACATAAACAAAGTTTTAATTACCAGTAATATAATAATAATAAAAAAACATGGCACACTTATCAAAAGCTGGCTACGGAGAACCGATCATTACATCCAACTCCTCACTCTTATAAAGCAGAATGCTGCTTTCATAGTTGAGAGAGACTCCCTCTTATAGATCACCGTTGAAGCAGGACTTGACCACCCACGGTCAGCCACCGGTATCAGTGACGAAGCAGCCATCTACCAATTGCTTGAACCGTCTCCCGCTCCTTCCAGACAATCTGTCGTCAACACCTCCCAACAGTCCCTTGAGCCCTCTTCCAGGGGACCCTCGTCTCTCCCTCCTAGACAGACAGTCTGGGAGCGTCTCGATGAGTCAACTCGCCAACCCAAGTCTCTCGGCTCTGAATCATCCTCCGACCCTCGCTGTCAGAGAAAGGTTCGGAATGGAGGGCATCGCTCCAGAACTCGGTCATATCTAAACAACGATCGAACTCTAGTGGACATCGCCAGGAAAGGAGGGCTTCCGAGTCCCACCTTCCTATCCTTCCTCCGAGATGCCTCTCCGACCAACGAGGCGATCGTAGGAACGACCACGCCTCCGAAGGGCCACTTCATCAGCAAATTCTCAGAGCTTAGTTTCCTCGAAGCTGGAGAATTCCCACTCTCCCCAAGTTCAACTATCTAACGGGAGATCCGATGCTGCACGTCCTCGTCTTCAAGCAGGCATTGACGCCGCATGACCACGATAACCAGGTTCTATGCTGCACATTTGCCGGCATCCTGGACAATATGTCATTGGACTGGTATCACAATCTCCTGACATGTTTTGTGAGCTTGTTAAGGGACCTAGCGGACCTCTTTGTCCAGCACTACCAGCTGAACCTCAAGTCGGAGAAGAAGCTAGACTCCCTCTACCGACTGCAGATGGGCTTAGAAGAAACCCTCCGAGTGTTCACTTAGAGGTTTCGGAATGAGCACAAAGCGCTCTCCGGACATCACCTCAACGATGAAGTAATCATGATGGCATTCCAGAATGCCCTACGCTATGATCTCCGCATCTACAAGGACCTCATCCGCAATCCTCCTGCCTCCCTCGGAGCACTCTTCGATCGAATCCAGCAAGAAATCAAAGTTGAGGACGATCAAGTCGCTCTCAAGGGTCATGACCTTAGGAAGCGCCCTTTGGACAAGGAGCCAGCAAGACCGACAGCTTGAGCTCTCAATGCTCAGGCTAAGGAAAGTCGAACCTCCAAGAGGCTGAAGCGGGCAGGCAATAGACTCGCAGAGCTTCGGAGGACCACATTCATCGACTAGAATCTGCTCATCGATATCATCATCGAGCAGATCCAATACAAAGAATTCCTCAAGTGGCCGAACCCTTTCTAGCCTGATTCGAAGCACACAACAAACAAATCAGTCTACTGTGACTTCTACTGATGTTACGAACACCCAACGACAAAATGCAAGTCTCTATCGTATTATTTGGAAGACTTCTGGTAGGAGGGACACCTCCATGAGTTCAAAGGAAGATGGGGATCCTGTCAGAACCCCCCCTCTGCAACCAAGAGGAAGCATCCCATCGATCGATCAAAGTAGAAGGCCGTAGATTGTCAAAATTTAGAATGTCGCTTATCTAAAATCCATGATGTAATATCTTCTAAATTATCAAAAAAATAGTAACTGAGCACCTTCCGTATATATATCATTCTCAAACTCTTAATCAATTAGTGCTTCACCGCTATCGAGCTCCGAAGGTACTATCTCAGTGTCCCATTCACTGGTTCGATTGCACTGGGTCCCCCCATGATTGACCAACGTTTAAAGACACCCGTTATATACCCCACAACCGGTTGGGTCGGTAAGAGCCTTGCCTTGACCAACTAAAGACAAGGCTAATTTGATTACACAGGGTCTTCCCATGATCAGCTAATAATGCAACGGTATGAAACTATGTGCCCCAGACATAGGTTCAACTGAAACAACACTTCGCCTTAGTCCAACTAATACAAAAGTACTACGTTGAGTACTTCGAATCATTGGCATCGCACATGCTCACGTTGTCACATAAGGACATATGCACTAGTGCCTCACCATAGTTAATTTAGCTCGAGTTGCGACACGGCCAACTAACCTGCAACTGTACAAAACTATGTGCCCCAGATGTAGGTTCGATTAAAATGGTGTTTCGCCTAAATCCAACCGATACAAAGGCACTACACTGAGTACTTCGAATCATTGGCATCACACATGCTCCCATTGTCACGTAAGGACATATGCATTAGTGCCTCGCCATAGTTAGTTCGGTTCGGGTTACAACACGGCCGACTAACCTATAACGGTACAATGTTATACGTGCCCCAATTATAGGTTCGACTGAAACGGCGCCTTACCTAAGTCCAACCGATACAAAGATACTATGCTGAGTACTCTGAATCATTGGTGTTGTGCATGCTCCCGTTGTCACATAAGGACACATGTACTAGTGCCTCGCCATAATTAGTTCAGTTTGGGTTGTGACACGGCCAACTAATCTGCAACGGTACAAAGCTATGTGCCCCAGATATAGGTTCCACTGAAACGACACTTTGCCTAAGTCCAACCGATACAAAGGCACTATATTGAGTATTCTGAATCATTGGCATCGCATATGCTCCCGTTGTCACGTAAGAACACATGCACTAGTGCCTTACCACAGTTAGTTCGGTTCAATTTGCGATATGGCTGACTAACATGCAACGATACAAGCTACATTCCCCAGACGTAGGTTTGATTAAAACGACACTTCACCTAAGTATAACAGATTCAAAGGCACTACGCTGAGTACTCCAAATAATTGACGTCACACATGCTCTCGTTGTCATGTAAGGACACATGCACTAGTGTCTCGCCACAATTAGTTTAGTTCGGGTTATGACACGGTCGACTACCCTGCAACAGTGTAAAGCTATATGCCCCGATATAGGTTCGACTGAAACGACACTTCGCCTAAGTTTAATTGATACAAAGGCGCTACACTGAGCACTCTGAATTCTAACCCCCATCGATCAATAAGCCCAAGGCCTTGTCCTTAGCAATTAAAGACAGCTTGAGATGACGACACCATCTTGGTGCAATGAGACAACCTTGGCATTCGAAGACAAAGTTTGAGGCAGGGTCCATCGCCTCAGCATTCAACAATGTCCAAGGCTTCGCCCTTGGTATTCGAAGACAAAGTCTGAGGCAGGCTTTGCCTCCATGGCACCCGATACCGTCTCGACCTAAGGAGACAACCTTGGCATTCGAATACAAAGTCCAAGGCCACCGTCGTTGCCTCGGCACTCGAATACAAAGTCCGAGGCAGCCATCATTGCCTCAGCACTCGAATACAAAGTTCGAGACTATCATCGCTGCCTCGACACTCAAATACAAAGTCCAAGGCCACCCTGATCGCCTTGACACTCAACAAAGTCCGAGGCCGCTGTCGCCGCATTAAGACTCGGATACAAAGGTCGAGGCCGCCGTCACCGCCTCGGCACTCGAATACAAAGTCCGAGGTCACCATTGCCGCCTTGGCACTCGAATACAAAATCTGAGGCCGATGTCGCCGCCTTGCACTCAACAAAGTCTGAGGCCACCATCACCGCCTTGACACTCGAATACAAAGTCCGATGCCACCATTGTCGCCTCGGTACTTGAATACAAAGTCTGAGGCCGCTGTCGCTGCCTCAGCACTTAAATACAAAGTCCAAGGCCGCTGTCGCCGCCTCGGCACTCAACAAAGTTTGAGGCCGCCATCGCCGCCTCAGCACTTGAATACAAAGTCCGAGGCTACCATTGTCACCTCGGCACTCAACAAAGTCCGAGACCGCCGCCGTCGCTGCCTCGGCACTCAAATACAAAGTCTGAGGCCGCCGTTGCTACCTTGGCACTCAACAAAGTCTGAGGCCGTCGTTGCCGCCTCGGCACGCAAATACAAAGTCTGATGCAGGCTTCGCCGCCTCAACACCCGACAGAGCCCAAGATGGTGACAACGTTTGAACTTCCAACAATAGTCAATCTTCCGGCGGCAACCGATCGTCTCAATCGGTCGGCCACAATTCCATCCGACACTACGAGATTCAGTCAGATACCGATTCCCTGGACCATTGTCGGTTAGTAATGTTCGATCAATCGGCCCTTGGCCGGGGGTCGCTCATGTTCGCCTATGCGCTTAGCACCGGGTGACTGCTAGTCGACAATAATACTCACCGACTGAAGGCGATCATACAAATATGTTAAATCACACTCAAGCCCGATCTAAAAATCGCACTCACAAATAAGGTGCATGGCTTCACATCTGCAACACAATTTCAGTACAAGAGACTTCTTCAGCTTGAGAGAGAAAGCCCCGTTGGTCCTTGAACCACACCTCAACAGTCAACCCAATTGAATTGTCACCCATTCACAAGTGGACTCCATTTAGGACAAAAAGCTCCCATAATTAGTTGAATGGAATTTCATCCAAAGCCATCCAAAACACTCAACATCAACGGCCATGATTTGATCTCACAAGCAAGACAGAGTCCAATGAATGAAAATGCTAGGTAGCCAACAAGTTTGCCAGCTTTTGAGCTGCCAACTTTACGTGGCATCCACTTAGGGCTCATCCCATGGCCCCTACAAAAATATTCCCAGCAATGAGAACCTGGCAGCTAGGGGTGTTAACGGGTCGGGTCGTGTCGGGTTCGTGTCATGTCTAGTTTCCGGTCGTGTCCAAAACCCCTAGACCCGAACCCGACCCATTTAACTAATCGTGGCTAGATCCTAAACACGTACCCAACCCGCTAATAAACGGGTAGACCCGATAAGACCCGTTTACCACACGGGTCTATTCAATTGACCCGATCCGACCCAGTCCGACTCGACCCGACCGGACCCCGATAGACCCGCTGGTATGAAGTAATTATGTTACATCTACAATGCTTCAAAACCTGGCCCAAACCACCTAACCGAACCGAAACCGACCAAAATTTAACCGAAATAACCGAACCGAACATCAAACCGAACCGAAAACAAACCGAACTGACAAAACCGATTAAATCGGTTTCGGTTTTGGTTCCCGGGTATGGAACACCGAACCAAAACCGAAAAAACTGACCCGACTTCTTAAATCATAAATCCAACGGCCATAATATTTTGTTTCTAGTAAGTGCAAATATGAAGTAATTATGTTACATCTACAATGCTTCAAAAGAGTGAACGTCGGTTGATTTTGCTTTGAACTTTTATTTTGGCACTATGTAAGGACACAATCATCCACTTATTTGTGACGAACTGACGATCAAGATTCAAGAGCCAAGGGCTCTAGCATATCTCATATCAACCGAAACTGAACCGAAAACTGATTACACCAAACCGACAAAAACCGACCATTTCGGTTTCGGTTTCGGTTTTGATTTTTCGAAAACCAAAAAAAAATAAAACCGACAAAACCGACACCGAAACCGACCGACAAAACCGACGCTCATCCCTCCCCCCAGCTGCTCACCTTGACCGGATGCCTCCTTGCCCGAACCCCCCCCCCATCATGCTGGGTGGTTTTGGCCTAGGTTGGGTGCCAGGGTCCCCGCCAACCGACCCCTGGCAACCGACCCCCCTGCCCGAACCCACCTCCTGCATGACCCCCCCCCCCCCCTTCTTACACGATCAGCTGCCCACCCGCGCAATCGTTCGCCCGCGCAGCTACCCGTCTGCGCCGACCTTGGGTCAGCGGACGCACAACCGGTTTTACACCATGGAGTCCCAACCAGCTAGGTTGGCACCTGCCTAGCTAGGAGGATGTATGGGTGTAGAATTTGGCTAACGCCCGACAGTGGGACCCACTGGGCGGCCCATGCAACTTACCGCCCGCCTGCGCGACGGTCAAACTCGGACAACGGGTCGGCAGATGCGCGCCCAGCCGGCCCTTGGCAAAGGGTCGGCGGGTGCAACGTTACGGTCGGCCCTGGACAGCGGGCCGGCAGATGCGCACTCGACCAGCCCTCGACAGTGGGTCGGCAGGCGCAACGGTCAGCCCTGGACAGTGGATCGGCACCCGATCGACCCTTGACAGGGGGTCAGCGGGTGCAACGGTCTGCCCCGGATAGTGGGTCGGTAGACGTACACTCGATCGACCCTTGGCAGAGGGTCAGCGGGCACGACAGTCAGCCCCGAACAAAAGGTCGACAAATGGACAACGGTTAACCCCGAACAAGGGGTTGGTAGACGCGCACTCGGTCGGCCCCAGACAATGGGTCGTCAGACACGCACCCGGTCGGCCCTCGATAAGAGGTCGGCGGTCGCAACGGTCAGCTCTGGACAACGAGTAGGCAGACACACACCTGGCCGGCCCTCGGTAGGGGGTCAGCAGGTGCAATGGTCGGCCCCGGACAGTGGGTCGACAAACACGTACCCGTCCGGCCCTCGGCAGGGGGTCGATGCGTGTAACGATCGGCCCCGGACAGCGGATCGACAGACGCATAACCTGTTTTACACCATGTAGTCCTAACCAACTAGGCTAGCACCTGCCTAGCAAGGAGGGGGTAATTGTGGGTGCAAAATATGGCTAACGCCTGACAATGGGACCCGCAGCCCTACCTGGGGCCCATGAGGATAACAGTGGGACCAGCAGCCCTACCTGGGCCCCACGAGCATGATAGTAGGACCTACAGCCCTGCCTGGGGCCCACGGGGATGATAATGGGACCTGCAGCCCTGTCTGGGGCCCACAGAGATTACAGTGGGACCCACAGCCCTTCCTAGGACCCATTGGGATGATAGTGAGATCCGCAGCCTTGTCTGGGACCCATACATACTATCTGGGGTCTGGTAAATTTCCTCGGATATTTATCAAAACCCCCGGAATTCTATAACCTATATAAATAACAGACTCGACAAATGATCCAGGATAGAAAGACTACATCAAAATCCATTATTCCACGTCCCACTTCGAGAGTGACTCAACTTTTATTTTCAGAGTTAGTAGATTCAAAGGTTGCGTCTTACCGCACATAGGCGTAGGCTTCGGCTGAACTTTGTCACCACATCCTGTGTCAACTCTCTCTCTTTCTCTCTCTCTCTCTCTCTCTCTCTCTCTTTCTCTCTTTATCTCTCTCTATTCTGTAGTGTTTGTGTGATAACTAAGCACGCGATAGCTCAGCATCTCTACAGTGTAGGCGCTGCTTCCATACACTTATCTTCCTGCTTTGTCGCTCTGCAGCGACTAGCCAACTCCCGTTCCAGAACATCGCACTTAAAAAGTCTACCCTCAATCGACTATTGGAGGGGGACTGTACAACGGCCGTAATCTCCCCCCACATCCGTCACGACATACCCCGTCGCCCGGCGCCTCCGCCACCTGCTTCCAATGTCGGCGCCTCCGGCATCCATCTCCAATGTCACCCCCTCCTCTTTTTCTATCGTAGGAGCTGTTGTTGCATCCCCTTCCCCTCCCTGCCACCCAGTATGTTCGGTAGTTCAGTACCGAATCTGTTCGATGCTAAAGTACCGAACATCCGGAAGAATATTCGGCGGTTAACTGTCGAATATTCCTAAGAATGTTCGGTAGTTCAGTGTCGAGTTTTGATACTAAACTACTGAACATGCTGGACGACGAGAAGGGTAAGGGTTGGCAACTGTGGCTCCAACGATGGAAAATGAGGAGGAGGAGGAGGAGGAGAAGGGGGAAGAGAAGGCTCCGACGACGAAGAGGAGGAGACGTGGTGGTGGCTCCACGGTAGAGAAGTAGGAGGAGAAGTTGAAGAAGGAGGAGAGGCGGTGGTGTCAGAATTGGGTGGTGGAAGCGTCAGAGGTATGTCGGTGTAGACATGTCGGTGAGAAGGTAATGGGGTATGGAGGAGTGGATGGGGTATGAATGGGGGAGGATGGGGTGTGTTGGGGAATGAGGGGTATGCTGGTCATACCCCACACAAAAATGGGAAACTAGGGAGGTGCGTGGTAAGTGGTAGTAAGTTTGGAGTGTGAATAAAATTTCCCAAATTTTATTCCTACCCGAAATTTACTTCACAGGTCCCGTTTCCTCCCCAAAATAGATTCATACCTCGTACCCCATTCATACCCACTACCTATTTTAACCGAAACCAAAGCTACCCCCGCCAGCTTCTTTCATCCCCTTCCACACCGCTGGAGATGCAAACGTCGTAGCCGCCACCACTTCCCCTCCCCCTTCTTCCCCATCATCACCAGAGTCCCATATGCGCTCGTTAAGCCCACCATTGAAGTCATCTCTTCCCAACTCTATCTTTCCCAATCGCCACTGAAGCCCTAGCCCACCCTAGCGCCGCTAGAGACGGAGCCCAGGGATGCTCATCGGGGAATTTGTGGTGGGGCATCGTGGTGGGCTGCTTGATATATGTCAAATGATGGTTGGGGATGGTGGGGTATGGTTGGGGTAATAGAGTATGAGATGCTGTGGGGTGAGGGGTATGGTTTGGATAAGGGGTGGGGGCAATGGAGTATGAGATGTTGTGAGGTAAGGGGTAATGAGATAGGGTAGATGTAGTGGGTAAGGGGTGAGAGTTCCAAGTTGCTAAAGGCAAACTCCAATATCAAATAAAATTCCGCACAATGCATAGATAGATCCACTACGCTATGAGCAAGAGTAAGAAGTCTACTAGCAATCAAAGACAAGCACATTAAACAACACTAGATGTTACACAAGATAGATAATAACAATGTTGAACAAATGATGCAAGCATCATAATGAGCATATATATAAGGAAGCATGTGAGAACAATGTGCAATAAGAATAGTAACTCAATCTATCACTCTCTTAAGCCTCACTCGGTGGTAGGGACAAAGCATACAAGGTCCTAATCGTTTGCAATATAAAAAAGCACACATAATATATTTAGGTGAACCAGTGAACCTAAACTACCGAACCGAACCACCTCGCCATCGTCAAAGGTGCTCGCCACTGTCGAACCTAAACTACCGAACCAAACCTAAACTACCGAACCAAACCGAACACCTCTCCGTCGCTAGAGTTGCTCGCCACCGCTGAACCAAACCTAAACCTAACCCTAAACCCAAGATCTATGGGCCATGGGGTGAACCCTAGACCTAGAATTTCTTAACCTGAAACCAAAAGGGAAGAGGTCGTCGGGGTCGAGCTCGCCGCTGCTCGCGCGCTGTCGCCACTCAGGAGAGAGATAAGGCAAGAAAAGATAAGGGGCAATTTTGGGTTTATGATGAAAGTGAGGGATTTATTGTTAAGTGAAATGTTTGGGTGTTCTGCACTTACAAAATTTGTTATATCAGGGACCTCTCACACATTAACCCAAAACGGAAGATGGAGGAAACTATAGCTTCCCTGAGAAGTCACACATGGCCACAATATGAAGCCTCTACTAGAACTATCCATATCAATAATATAATTGTCCACAAGAATGTCATGTATTAACCCTCCCTTCCCCGAATGTGGGCGCTGTTGAAATGTGGATGTTGAATGAATTTTGATGCTCCCTACGAATGTGAACGTCCCAATCAAAAAAATTTGACGGTCATCCGAGTGCCGACTTGCACGCCCATTACTAGTTTCAAATAATTGGAAACGACAAAGGTGGGCGGATTTCCTTTCCTCCCAAATTTCAAAGAAAATTTTTGGGACAAAGCATACAAGGTCCTAATCGTTTGCAATATAAAAAAGCACACATAATATGTTTAGGTGGAAATCGAAACTAGAAAAACCACCCACGACAAACCGGGCGATAGCCGTCTCGGCCTTGATCAAGCCCAGCGCCTCGTTCTTGGTATCCCGCCCCATCACATGGATCCGAGCACCAGGATTCACGACCGCCTCCTCCATCTCCTTCCTCGTATCCCTCAGAGGCATTGACACCAGCCCGACGGCCTCAGACCGCTCGTGATCGGCCACTCTGCAGTTCTAGATCCTGTTGACCGCATCAAAGAAGTCTCCGGCGTCGGCGGAGCCCTCCCTCAAGAGCCTCGCGGGGCACTCCACGGCAACAGCCCAGTAGGCCAATCGCATGAGCGCGGAGAGCTCCAACGATCCTGTGGCGCGGTCGAGCTCCTTGTTGAGCGTCCATTTGGTGCGAATTATCCTTTCTTTTTCATGCACATATCGTCACTTTGCTACGTAAAACTTTCATAATACACGTAAACTATATGAGTTTCTTTGCACCATGATATAATAGACTTTCATACGAATCCAATGGCATATTGGTTCGCTCTCATACATTGCATGCATAAAAAATACAGAGCCCGATAGTTCAATTTATCCTTTTATCGATAATCGCGTTTGAACCTGATAAACGTCATTTCATATGTGTTTTTCAGGAAATTGACATGGTTCTCGATGCAGTCAGCTCAAGGGCATCACGATGCTCTGACGGAGGTTGCACAGCTCGTTTGAGGACCTTTCTGAAGAACGATAAAGAAAATGATACTTGGAAGAATCTAGCCGAGGGAAGACTTCAACAAGTCGTTGCAACACATGACTCGAACCAGAAGATGACTACATAAATGCAAAGGAGCGATGATGGATTTGATGATGAGTTCGGATGATGATGATTAAGTTTCCACTTGACACATTCTTCCTTTTTCCACCACCGCACCTATCGCAACCGTCCAGTGGTACCCATGCATCCAACCCGATCTCAACTCCAAACCATGCACGTCGTGCAAAACATCGATATCCAATCTCTTGAGCAACTCCCTCGGCTAAACCCGAGATCCACGCATACCCGTACCTGACTCGATCACAACCCGACCTTCATATCGTGAGTGCAGAACCTCACCAACCCATGCATGTGCATAACCATGCATACCAATCATAGCCATCCATTTAAACCTAAACCCTACATGCAGCCGTCTGTTCCCACCTGATCACACTCATCCCTTTCATGCAACATGCATGTGTGCATGCAAAAACCCGAACCCATTCTCTTTTTCATGAGGTTTTTACCGAAATGGCCACCAACTCTCAGCTATTGTTGAGAATGGACCCCATCAAGAAATCTAAACGAAAATGGCCTTTAGCACGTGGGAAACAGGTCGCACGATGACACTAAACAGGTAAAAAAACATTTTGACCCTTACCACTGTAAAAAGCTATCGTGGCTGGGTAACTTGGTTTCTTACCAGTTTGAGAGAAATCGCGCCTTTCGCCTTGTTTTCGTCACGATCAACCGTCGTCGAGGCTGCCTCCGACCGCCTCCATTTCAACCGACTTCCAAAATCCCGCTTTTCGCCTTGTTTTCGTCACGATCAACCGTCGTCAAGGGTTCGTCGGACCGCCTCTACATCAACCGGCATCCAAAATCCATCTTTTCGCCTTATTTTCGTCACGATTAACCATCGTCGAGGCTGGGTTTCTTATCAGTTTCAGAGAAATCGAGTTTTCGCCTTGTTTTCGTCACGATCAACCGTCGTCAAGGCTTCATCGGACGTTCTCCATTTCAACCGGCATCAATTTCAACAGTCGCTGAGGCTTCGTCGTTGAGGCTTCGTCAAAAATCATCCCATCATATTTGTCGAAAACCGCCTCCAGTTCAACCATCATTGAGGCTTCGTCGGATTAAGCTTGCCTTGCCAAGGTATGTTCTATAGACCCAAATCTTAGCCCTATATTTTCATATAATTTAGTTTTTCTAATTATCCGACATTGTGATATATGGATATTTTTTCGAATTTGGTAAGGTATAGTGTTTTAAAGAAATATAGTGTTTCTAATATACCTTACATTCAAATTGCACATGACATGGTATAGTGTTTCTAATACTGGTATAGTGTTTCTAATACTAGTTTCGAATTTGGTAAGGTATAGTAGTGAATTTGGTAAGGTATAGTAGTGAATTTGGTTTCTAATACTGGTTTCGAATAAGGTATATTATTTTTTATTCCACCATCAGCCGGCTTTCTGTTTAACAACGTAATGTGGTTGTTAATTAAATATAGTGAATTGAATTGAATTGAACTAAATTGAAGTGAATTGAATTGAACTAAATATAATATATAGTAGTGAATTGAACTAAATATAAGATATAGTGCTGAATTGAACTAAATATAGTGAATTGAATTGAACTTAATATAGTGAATTGAACTAAATATAGTAAGTATAATTGAATTGAACTAAATATAGTGAATTGAAGTAAATTGAATTAAACTAAATATAAGGTATAATATTGAATTGAACTAAATATAAGGTATAGTACTGAATTGAACTAAATATAGTGAATTGAATTGAATTGAATTGAACTTAATATAGTGAATTGAAGTGAAATGAACTAAATATAGTGAATTGAATTGAATTGAACTAAATATAGTGAATTGAAGTGAATTGAATTGAACTAAATATAAGATATAGTAGTGAATTGAACTAAATATAAGGTATAATACTGAATTGAACTAAATATAGTGAATTGAATTAAATATAGTGAATTGAATTGAATTGAATTGAACTAAATATAGTGAATTGAAGTGAATTGAACTAAATATAGTGAATTGAATTAAATTGAATTGAACTAAATATAGTGAATTGAAATGAATTGAACTAAATATAGTGAATTGAATTGAATTAAAATAAATATATTGAATTGAAGTGAATTGAACTAAATATAGTGAATTGAATTGAATTGAACTAAATATAGTAAATTGAAGTGAATTGAATTGAACTAAATATAAGGTATATTAGTGAATTGAACTAAATATAAGGTATTGTACTGAATTGAACTAAATATAGTGAATTGAATTGAATTGAATTGAACTAAATATAGTGAATTGAACTAAATATAGTGAATTGAATTGAATTGAAATAAATATATTGAATTGAAGTGAATTGAACTAAATATAGTGAATTAAAGTGAATTAAACTAAATATAGTGAATTGAATTGAATTGAACTAAATATAGTGAATTGAATTGAATTGAATTAAACTAAATATAGTGAATTGAAGTGAATTAAACTAAATATAGTGAATTAAATTGAATTGAATTGAACTAAATATAGTGAATTGAATTGAACTAAATATAGTGAATTAAAATGAATTGAACTAAATATAGTGAATTGAATTGAATTGAATTAAACTAAATATAGTGAATTGAAGTGAATTGAACTAAATATAGTGAATTGAATTGAATTAAAATAAATATATGGAATTAAAGTGAATTGAACTAAATATAGTGAATTAAATTAAATTAAACTAAATACAGTGAATTAAAGTGAATTGAATTGAACTAAATATAAGGTATAATAGTGAATTGAACTAAATATAAGGTATATTACTGACTTGAACTAAATATAGTGAATTGAATTGAATTGAATTGAACTTAATATAGTAAATTGAAATGAATTGAACTAAATAATAAATATAATTGAATTGAACTAAATATAGTGAATTGAATTGAACTAAATATAAGGTATAGTAGTGAATTGAACTAAATATAAGGTATTGTACTGAATTGAACTAAATATAGTGAATTAAATTGAATTAAATATTGTGAACTGAATTGAACTAAATATAGTGAATTGAATTGAATTGAACTAAATATAGTGAATTGAAGTGAATTGAATTAAACTAAATATAATGTATAGTAGTGAATTGAATCAAACTATATGTAAGGTATAGTAGTGAATTGACTTGAATTGTAGTGAATTGAATTGAATTGAACTGATAGTATTTTTGAATTTGAAGAATAACTAATAGTAGTTTCATCCATATTTTATGTATTGTTTCGTTCATATATCATCCAAATTTTCATCATATATATATTTTATTGAGACCTTATTTAATTTATTATATTTTTGTTATTTTGTTTACAGATGGTTAAGAGAAACCGTGGTCGTAGGCGTTCACATGGACATGGTGGTAGGGACCCTGCTACTATAGAGGGAGACATATCCGGTATGATTACACAAACTACTGAATCTAATGTGAAGATTGAAATAAAAAAAAAAGAAAAGAAATATTGAAGAGGGAGAGAATGTAGAAGAAAAAAAAGTGGCCACGGAGCTAAGTGCTAGATTGAGCTATTTTGGTAAAGCTTCTGCAAGGAACAACATTAAGTACTTAAATGAAATTGAGAAGCACTTCAAGTCAATAGATACAAAAAATAATTCTACAGATATGATGGATAGGATGAAAATGAATTGTTTTGGTTTCTTATTCGAATGGAGACACAGTACAAGAGCTATGATTTCCCCTAGTGTCATTCATTATATTTGACAAAGACACTTAGGTGGTCTTAAGTTTAATTTGGATGGCCAAATTATTTCATTCTCGCCTTTGGAGTTTTTTTTAGTTTTTGGACTTCGATATTATCTTGGTCCTCCTCCTCCGATACTAGACATAGGGTCAGACAACTTGAGAAGTAGATACTTTTCACGCGGGACTACTCAGGCCTCCTTAATGGCTGCAATTATAGCAACTGGAGTTCCAGATGATGCAATGAAGCTTTCGTTGGTACTTATTTTGGAGAGTGTCATTCTTGGCAGCAACAAGAATGTGATCGTACCGGATAGATATTTGAGATTGGTGGATGATTTGGAGAGTTTCAATAGTTACTCTTGGGGTAACCTATATTATACCAATATCATATCTGGACTTGAAGGTGCAGTAAATATTATAAAGTGACCACCAAAATATAATATTTTTGGATACATGTATATATTACAGGTATTATTCTATACATAAATAATTCATAGTATCTATTGTTTAATATTTGTATTAATTTTTCTTTAATTATTTGTTACAAACATGGACATTCAAACGGATTCCCCAACTGGGAAGTGTATGTGTCATGATGCTTGAGCAACCAAGGTGGCCGAGACTCCTGAATTGGTATGACATCAGAGCATCATCACACCAAAGAATAAAAGATATTATGAATTCCAATAAAGTAAGTATACGAGTTTTTAATTTCTTAGATTAAAGTAATAAATGCATCGTATAATTATTAATTTTTTTGTCTAAATGTATAAATAGGGTCAGATTTTGAATGAGCTGACTCTTAGAGAAGAGAAGAAAGCAATTGATATACTACAAGACTTATTTGGTGCTGAGGCTTCTCCCTTCCAAGGAAATAAGGGCAATCGGTTGTTTTTGACTGCACCGGATCATAACGACATATCCGATGAAGGTAAATTTGAGGAAAGATTCTCCTTACTTGAGGAGAAATTTCAAAAAAAATTATGCTCACTTGAGGAGAAATTTGAGAAAAAATTCTCCTCACTTGAGGAGAAATATACAAAGATGATCTCCTCAATGGAGGAGAAATATGAGAGGAAGATCTCCTCAATTGAGGAGAGACATGCGAGAGAGCTCTCTTTACTTAGAGAACAACACTTCATCAATTTAGACAGTCAGGTAAACCATTAACGATTCCTATATATTCAATAATTATTTGTTTTTTGTATACATATAAATTAACTATATGTTTATCTTTAACGGTATGTGCAGAATCAGAAAGAGAATGAAAATATATTCTCTGAATTTGATAAGGATATAGGCCTCGAGAAGAAGAAGAAGGAAGAGAAGAAAGACAAGGTAGATGGAGATAGAACGGAGGAAGGAGAAGGGAAGACAAAGAAAAATGATGAGGAGGAAGACGAGGTGGTGGAGAGGAATCCATTGAAAGTTTTTACATCACAACGGATGAAGAAACCGGGTCCGTAAATATGCTCTCCATATACCACCTACAAGAAGAAAAATCTCCGTAAGGAAATACAAGAAGAGGAGGTCGTTAGCGTGGAAAAATAGATAAAAAGACTATCGTCTGAAGAGTGAGAGACAATGATAGCTTTTCTTGATGACAACAGAAATAAATTGTAAGTATAGTCACTATATAATCTATTTTTGAATGATAACATATTTTGCCTCTTAGTAATTAATGGGATCGTTATCAATATAAGCCTGATGTTGTAATTGATGGGGTCCTTGTAACCCCTCAATTAATTAACAAACTATATGAGCGAACATCATGGGTGATGAGCGAGGTGAGTTTATATCAATTATTTTTTTTTGATATCTCTCGATATGTCATATTCAATCGTATAACACTCTATATTGTTGCAGCACATTGATGCATATATGTACTTACTTGAAGAGCGTATGTTAAGGAATAAGATCCCCAGTACAACAGTCACCATTTCTATGGCTAGGACATATTCTTGGGTATATCTCTCATTCTTAATAGTATTTGTATAAAAAAATTTCTCATAATTCAATAAATATTTATTATTCATTTTTGAATTGCAGATATTATGTCAAATATGCTATAAGAGTTGGAAGGACTTTGTACAAAATCACGATGGAAACCTAGATGATAATCACATTATGCATGCCTTCATTGCGTCATATAGGTGGCCGAAAGAATTTGGGAGTCCTGTAAAAGATGATAAAGGGATATCATTTCGATATGGAAGTGTTCATACGTAATCATCCCTATCAATGATGATAACCTTCATTGGTATCTTGGGATTCTCCATATGCAGGATAGAAAATTAGTTTTGATAGACTCTCTTTACAGTGACCCTGTTTCTAAGTATAGTAAAAAAGTAGACCATTTTTAGAAATTCTACCAATGTTTTTATATTCTTTGGGAGATGAAAATGCATTGCAGGGTTCAAAATGGACAACCAAGAATGATAAAGATCATCCTAGGCAATACAATGTGTAAGTTTTTATTATTACAAAATGCTGAAATAATATTAGTCCTTTTATACAACTAACAATTTGATATGTTATATAGGTATGATTGTGGTATATTTCTGATGTCTTTTGCCAATTATTACAGCAGCAACAAAAAGATCGATTTCAGTCAGGTATAATATTCAGTTGTTCGCAATCTAATATTCAGTCAGGTATAATATTCAATAATTACACTTGCAATCTAATTGTTTAAATTTGTAGGTTGATATGACATCATTTCGAAGGCGAATTGTATATCAAATATTGCATCAATATGTAGATTGAAGGGCTATGACTGAAGGACTCAATTTGGCTATGATGATTGGAATGACTCGATGATTTGGAACTTGTATCAAAGAACTTGTATCAAAGAACTTGTAATTTATTGGAATTTATAATTTGTAATATGTTGTACTTTGTTGTAATTTGTAATGGAATGGCTATGACTGAAGGACTCAATTTGGCTATGATGATTGGAATGACTCGATGATTTGGAACTTGCATCAAAATTGTTTGTAATTTGTTGGAATTTGCAATGGAATGACTAAATATGTGTAATTTGTTATACTTTGTTGTAATTTGTAATGAAATGACTAGATATGTGTAATTTGGATCAAAGAGTATTTGTAATTTGTATCAAAGAGTATTTGCAATTTGTATGAAAGTATATTTGCATCAAAGAGTATGTAAAATTTGCATCAAAGAGTATTTGCAATGGAATATAATGTAATAAAATTTGGAATTTGTAATTTGTGTAATTTCTGTCATATAATGTGTAATTTGTAATTTGTAATTTGGAATCTAATTTGCAATTTGCAATCTGAAATCTATTCAGAGTTATTTGTAATTTGGAATAGAATTTAATTTGCATCAAAGAGTAATTTGCATCACAGTGAAACCTGCCAGAGACTGCCCATATGTAACCTGTGAAAATATAGACGAAATTCGAACGAAAAAATAAATTTTGTCTATGTTTCGTCTCCGCCAGGGCAGCCCAAGAATCTCAATCAGGCCTAACAGATACTGGTTTTGGGCTGTGAGATGAAATCAGGATGAAATAACAAATTTCGTCTATGTTTCATCACCGAAAAATCACAGCCAGACCTACCTGAGACTGGCTAAAGGCTACGAGACGAAAATCTGATGAAATCGGACGAAATAACAAGTTTCGTCTAGTTTTCGTCATCGAAAAATCACAGTCAGTTCTGCCCGAGACTAGCTTTGGGCTGTGGAGACGAAAATCGGACAAAATAACAAATTTTGTTTAGTTTTTGTCGCCGAAAATTCACAGTCAGTCCTGCCCGAGACTGGTTTTGTGCTGTGAGACGAAAATCGGACGAAATCGGACGAAATAACAAGTTTCGTCTAGTTTTCGTCGCCGAAAAATCACAGTCAGTTCTGCCCGAGACTAGCTTTGGACTGTGAGATAAAAATCGGATGAAATAACAAATTTCGTCTAGTTTTCATCGTCGAAAAATCACAGTCAGTCCTGCCCGAGACTGTCATTGGGCTGTGAGACGAAACTTGGATGAAAATAAACGAAATAACAAATTTCGTCTATTTTCGTTGCCGAAAAATCACAGTTAGGCTTGCCCGAGACTGGCTTAGGCCAGTGATTTTTTGCTATAATTTTTTTCTTTTTTCTCTCTCTAATTTTTTTCTCTCTATAATTTTTTCTCTCTCTATAATTTTTTTCTCTCTATAATTTTTCTCTCTCTATAATTTTTTTCTCTCTATAATTTTTTTTTCTCTCTATAATTTTTTTCTCTATAATATTTTCTCTCTCTATAATATTTTTCTCTTTCTATAATATTTTCTCTCTATAATAATTTTCTCTCTCTATAATATTTTTCTATCTCTATTATATTTTTCTCTTTCTATAATTTTTCTCTCTCTATATTTTTCTCTCTTTATAATTTTTTTTCTCCCTATAATTTTTCTCTCTCTATAATATTTTCTCTCTCTATAATATTTTCTCTCTCTATAATATTTTTCTCTCTCTATTATATTTTTCTTTATCTATAATTTTTTCTCTCTATAATATTTTTCTCTATCTATAATTTTCTCTCTTTATAATATTTTCTCTCTCTATAATATTTTTCTCTCTCTATTATATTTTTCTCTATCTATAATTTTTTCTCTCTCTATATTTTCTCTCTCTATAATTTTTTTTCTCTCTATAATATTTTTCTCTCTCTATAATTTTTTTTCTCTATAATATTTTTCTCTCTATAATATTTTTCTCTCTCTATGATATTTTCTCTCTATAATATTTTTCTCTCTCTATTATATTTTTCTCTCTCTATAATTTTTCTCTCTATATTTTTCTCTCTCTATAATTTTTTTTCTCCCTATAATTTTTCTCTCTCTATAATATTTTTCTCTCTATAATTTTTCTCTCTCTATAATTTTTCTCTCTATAATTTTTTTTCTCTCTATAATTTTTTCTCTCTATAATTTTTTCTCGTTCTATAATTTTTTTTTCTCTCTCTATATTATTTATCTTCTCTCTACGTCATTTCTTCTCTCTATAATATTTTCTCTATATAATAGGGGACACTACAAGGAAAAGGTTTATCGCCGACGGAACTTTTTATTACCGTCGGTAATAATATAAATATTACCGACGGTAATAAATATTTCCGTCGGTAGTATAACTTTAATATTTTACTAATATTTCATATATTTATTATCGACAATAATTATTTATCCGTCGGTAATAAATTATTACCGATGGTATTTATTACTTCCGTCGGCATAATTGAATATTACCGACGGTATTAAAAATAATCCGTCGCAAATAATATTTATTTTTATTTTAATAATTTTTTTTATATATATTACCGACAGTCATTTATTATCCGTCGGCAATTTATTTTTACCGACGGTTTAGTCATATCCGTTGGTATAGTTATATTATTACCGACGGTAATATTTATTACCATCGGTAATATTTAATAACGTGATCCGAGTGAACCCGCAAAATCAAATATCGACCGTCCACAATCATCATCCTACGGCTAAGAATCTTTATTCCACCAACCTCGAAGCACACCAGGGCCAAAGAAATTTGAAATCCCCGCCTCACCATTTTCATTCTCCCGCCTCTATGAGAATCCCCACATCCTTTATATATGCCCCCCCCCCCAAAACCCAAATCCCCACCCTTCCACTCTGATCCGATGGCGCGCAAGAAGCAGACCCGAGGAAGCAGCAGGCGACGAAGGCCGCGAGGAAGTCGGCACCAGCGGCCGGTGGCGTGAAGAAGCCCCACCGCATTTGGTCCTCGTGAACCCTCCGGCGAGCGAGGTGGCATTGCCCGGCGCCGGCAACCGCAGGAAGCAATCCACCTCCGGTCGGTATTCGACGGTGTTGATCACGATCATCTTCAACCGGACCCTCATGTACAGCCTCACGCTGACGTAGAAGAACCCCTCCCCCTTCTCCCGGCTGTAGGTCGCCGCCGGCGCCCCCGACTCCGACCCCCCGACCAACTGCCCCTGCCCGGTGAAACTGGGGCGGATGACGGTGGTGCTCTTGCGGTGTTGGTGGAACGGCCGGATGGGTACGTAGCCGAGCCGCACCCCATCGTAGAATGCCATGGACTCGATGCGCTCGAAGCTCATGGCGAGCGTGAGGTTGTAGTAGAGGGTGCTGTTGGGGGCGAGGTCGAATCGGGCGAGGGTGCAGGCGTCGTCCACGTAGACCTTGAGATCGTTGGGCTGGAAGACGAGCCAGAGGATCAGCACGACGATGCCGAGGACGATCAGGACGGTGGTGGTGACCATGCGATGCCGGCGGCTTCCTTGCGTCCCCAAACCCTACCACTTGGTCACCCATGTCAGCATCTGCTTCGTCCCCGGCACCAGCAAATACAAAGTGGCTGGCCTTCCTCTGTATAGGGAGGGACGTCACGAGCAGCTGCCATGCAGGCGGCCACTACTCATGCTTCGTGCTGACCCTCGGCTCGGACCCATCGTGGAGGACGGTCCTTATCCCTTTCCCCCTCGCCGACGATCCAGACAGCATGCAGGTGTTCGTCAATCAGGCCGTGGTGTGCGGGGCGGTGATGCACTGGATCACCTCCACCGCCCGCATCGTTTCCTTAGATTTAGGCGAAGAGAAGTTCCACGAAACTCCATCCCCTCCTCCAATGCGTAAAAAATTACAAATATTTTTTATAATTTTTTAAAAAATATTCAAGTTTTATTACCGACGGATATTATAAATTCCGTCGGTAATAATTTATTTTTTATTTTAAAAAACTAATATTTTACCGACGATAATACTGTTTTCATCGGTAATAAAGTAATTTTTGCCGACAGATATAACGTGTTCCGTCGGTAATAAGCTAGTATATTACCAACGGAATTAGAGTCAACTGTCGGTGATAATCAAAGAATATTACCGACGGATACTATATTTCCGTCGGTATTAATTATTAATACCGACGAAAATATTATGTCCGTCGCCGATTTTTTTCGACGCCTTTTTTCCCGACAGCCTAGCGACGGAAATAGGTTCTGTCGGTAAAGAATATTACCGACGGAAATAAGATTTTACCGATGGATATAGTCCGTCGGTAAAAACCTTTTTTTTTTGTAGTGGGAGCAGAAGATATCCCATTTTCTTCTAAGATCAGTTTGCACTTTTTTTCTGCATCATGAACTCCAAATAGGAGATACGAAGAAATACCGAAGCATTGATAGAGGGCTAGCCAAAGTGGTACCCAACTGATACCCTTCACTTATAACCCATTTGGAATCACTTGCCACATGGATCCGAGACATGCATTCAAGCAAAAACTTAAGATACGTCATTACATTACAAAACTTAAGATATGTCATTTACAAACTTAAGATATGTCATTACATTACAAAATTCGAGATATATACCATATTCAAACAGAAACTGAATAACTTCTTAAATGAAAAATCTTAAGAAATGTCATTACATTACAAACTTAAGATATGTTATTACATTACAACATTCGAGACATGCAATTCTCCAGAAATATCATTACATCAGAGTTCCCCCTCATATGTCATTATAATCACCTTCATTCATATTATAATGAATATAAATATAAATACCATCATAGCCAAAAGTGCTCCTAACATACAAAACCCACACTCCCGAGTGGTAAACTTAGGAGCGGGAGGGACAAAAGAGGCGCAATCCGAAGGTGCACGACGCTTGCTATCCAAAGGGATATCATGATGTTTATCAGGAGGGAGATGCTCGCTTTGGAACTTTGATAAGTGACCTTCAGCCTCCTCCAAGGAACGGAATGAACGATACAAAGATCCTCCATAGCCATTAACTTGTCGTTGACACTCCTCCCAAGTGTAGTAAATCCCAGGCCTTCTACCTACAAATACCATATAGTATTTATTTGCCATAAGTATGATACATGTATAATCATGTCATTCAATAAGTTTATAAGATGTTCAATAAATATGCAAAAATTAACAACAAGAATATATATCATAATATGCATATAACAACAAGTAAAGTCTGGAGTTTTAATTGATATTGCTTCAAAATCATAGTGATTTTAAGAATTCAGTCAGACATGTTATAATGACTGGAAGAAGTATGTGTAAACTTATAAAAGAAACAAATAAAAAAACATGATACCTTTACTCTGCAATAATAGGAAAGTTACATGATTTTTTATTATGTCCAGAATGTTTACATCTAGCATATTTGACAGTCCAGCGTTCCTCACCCTGTGAGAGAATTCTTTTTTTCTTTGGCCTTCCCGCTGTTTTTTTTCCAATGGATGGGATTAATTTATTAGTTGATTTAATACTTTCTGGGGTCTTCCACTCACTTTTATCAGCAACTGGATAGATAGATTCTGCATATGTTGCCCTGTAGTTATCCGTTGTATAGTAGTGTGCACAAAATAGATAAGGATCCATATTATACTGTGCAATTCCGACTAATGCATGTGAACATGATATGGCCATCACATCAAATTTACGACATGTGTATTTTTGATTGATTAAAACTACATTATCACAATATTGTATAAATCTGATCATATACTCATCGAGATTAATAGGATGACACGCTGTACCACGAGCTCTATCTATATCTCCGGCTAGCTGATTTTCTGCCTATTTTGTTAGATTTGTTATCAAAGTTGTTGCCGTATTTCTTCGTTTGAACCATAAAGCCTGGAGCTTTAACCGATATTGCTCCAAAATCATAGTGATGGGTAGTTCTCTGATATCTTTTAGGACACTATTGTAACTTTCAGAACTGTTTGTGGTTATAATATTATACCTTCTGCGTGTGAAATATGCTGTAGTCTATTTTGCTGGCTCAATTTCTCGTAACCAGGCATATGCATCTTTATTCATATCCTTTATAGTTTCCATCACTTGATGAAACTTTGATTCTCTTATTGCCTTTGTAGCTGTATAAAAGTAAGAGTATAATCTTTGTTGTTTGAATTTGACATACATGTTTTGTGAAATATGGAATGCACAATAACCATGTACAGCATCCGGAAAGACAATAGGAACTTGAGCCAATAAAACCTTGTATCGATCGGATATAATAACCAAATAATTAACTTGACCCAAAACTGTCCTACAGTTGTGTCAAGAACCAATTTCAACTTTCATTGTTCTCAGATTTACCAATCCCAATAGCCACGGGAAATATATGATTATCTCAATCCAAAGTGGTAGCAATAAATAAAGTACTTTTGTACTTGCCTTTTAAATGAAATCCGTCAATGGCTATTACTGGTCTTAGATTTTGTCTTTGAAAACTACGTAAATATGGACCAAGAGCCATAAAAACAGCCTTGAATCTGTCTCCTTCCCTTAATATATTAGTGATGGTTCCAGGATTATTTTGTGCAACTTCATGACAATATACTGAAAGAATTACATACGAGTCCTCGTATGAGCCTCTTAAAACAATAATTGTCATCTCCTTTGCTAGCCATACTTTTCGATAAGTGATCTGCACACCAAATTCTTGTTGCACATCACATATAATTACTTTGGGATAGTACAATACATGTGCTTCTATTCGAGCTTTCACAAAATCATATATCAACTTGCTTGTAGCTTGTCGATGATCAATTCCACGCTGCGGCAATGAGCAGTTGTGTAGGCCTAGGAAAGTAATTTTGAAAATATCACACCCTTTTTGTCTACTTGCACATAATCTCTAACTGTAATTTTCTCTTTTATATTTTAATAAATATCTTGCTCTGTTGGACTTCATCACCTTGTACTCAGTGTTTGTAAATAAAATATTCTTCTGTACTATCTTGATCAATGTGTCTTTATCTATAAATATCTGATTAGGATAAAGTTATTGATAATCATCTTTTACTTCAACAGCAATAGGAAATTCGTTAAGTACGTATTTGTCTTCATAAATCATAACAGAATCAGGTATTGAAGATTTATGTACATCGTTTTCCATCCAACTACTGCTGGCAAAACACTCTTTCTGACTATGTCTCAGTGGTACTTCTTTCTTCCTTCTTTGTTTTTCAGTCATACTTCCTTCTTGCTTACAGATAATATCTTTATCCTTCAGTTGATTATTCTGTTAAGTGTGCTTTGGAGATACTACCATATCTGCAGGAATGTCAATGAATAATTCATCCAATACATCACAACCAGCAGACTTCTGGTTAAGATCTATAGATAATTTTGCATATCTTCTTGACCCATTATGATCGTTATCTATATTCACCTTACTGGGCATATATTATTTAAAAGCATATAAATATATGAACTAATTAATTATCAAAATTACAACAGAAGATAATTAGAAAAATTATTCATACCTTCTGTCATTCATAACAATGTCAAATAATAGAGGGTTGTCTTCAGGTTTCTCCACACTCTTGTACTCAATACGTTTACTGACATCTTGACTGACATCTAGTGTGCATGGTATAAAACTGAAATCCTCGCCATAATTAATATCAGTATTTTCATCCGTTTACAAATCTCCAACACTGAAAGATGACGATATCGAACAATGAAGCTCCGATGATGTCGAGATATTGTTTAAGTCAACGGGAGGGGTAACTATACAAGGTGTTTTACGAGACACCTGTGTCGTTTCTTTCAACTTTCTTTTATTACCGAGTGGTTCGATTTTAATCGACCTGTGAGTAGATCCCGGATTTTTCAGTACTCTGCTTATCAGCAATGGGACATTGCTATTATTGGCTCAGATGTTATGGGCAATAAATACTGCAACATCATTATCATCCACAATTTCGGCAGGAGGACATGCAAGTGTACTTGGGTATAAAACCTTCATTGTGATTTCATACTCTTTGAGACTATTTTTTGTAATCTTATAAATTTCCTGAATAAGATAGTCAAAATCCGATTTTGTAGATAAAATGATACTTTTAGTTCTTCCACCCCTGTACTCGTACTTTTCTTTCAAATATAACAATTCTCCATCGTAACAACAAAGTATCGGTAATGTTGAATCCTTATTTCAAATCCCTGTTAGCATAGAATCACAATATCAAAACTCAGTAATATAAAATTTGATATCAAAGATTAATCATATGTAACCAATACAAAATACTCATCACGACTAATAATTATTATTTATTTTTTACTTTTAAACTTTTAGATCATGTGATGCTAATATTCACCTAATTTTGTTGTTTTCGTTCCTTTTTTGTCATAACCATATTAATGAATAGCCAATTTTATCGATTTCATCACGTTTTCATCCTAAAATATGATGTTACTATTTTAAGCATAGAATCACAATATCAAAACTCAACAATACCAAATTTGATACCAAAAATTAATCATACGTATCCAATACATACTAGACTCATCACGACCAATACATACTAGACTCATCATGACCAATATAATATATATTCATCTAATTTTGTCGATTTCATCCCTTTTTCGTCCTAACCATAATGATGAATAGCCAATTTTATCAATTTTGTTCATTTTTCGTCCTAAAATATGCTGTTAATATTCAACTACTTTTTATTGATTTCGTTCTTTTTTCTCGATTGGTTGTTGTTGTTAATGAAATCATAAAGTAATCAAATGGTACAATGAAGAGTCGTTGAAAAGCGTGAAGTATAGGAGTCGTTGAAAGGGATAAAGTGTAGGAGCCGTCGAAAGGGATAAAGTGAAGGAAGACTCACGGGCTTTGATAATCACCGTTGAAATGGGTGGCCGGTTGTCCCATAGTCGCCGTTGAATGGTTGCCGTCGAAAGAGATGGAGGAAGCCGCCGTCCAAATGAGGGAAGTGAAGGGAGACTCGATGGAAGGTAGGGTTTTAGTAAAAGGGTAGTTTGGTCCCAAAGAGTTTCAATGGTCATTTTGGTAAAGCCAAAAGCAACCTGGCCCATTCTCAACAATAGTTGAGAGTTGGTGGCCATTTCGGTAAAAACCTCCTTTTTATTTATTCACCTGAACACAAAGGCATGCAACCCCATCTCATCTACACCCCATCACATCCATTCCTTTTATCCTAACAGCCATGCATCTGTATGTGCATGTGCACGTGCAGAACCTCACCAACCCAACCCTCTTCTACCTAACCAAAATCGGACCTTATGCAGCCCGTCGCACCCTCGCGTACAGTACTCCGTGTGCGATCCCTAATAGCCGAATCTCACAACACCTAAGCCATTCATCGCAGCCGTCCGTTTTCCTCAACCCGCGACCCAGCCGTCCTTATCCTCCCTACTTAATCACAGTCGTCCCTTCCATGCACATGCATGCATGCATGAATGTGCCACGTTAAAAAGCCAGGCATTCGATCGCATCCGTCCGATACACCCACTCTCTCTATCCCGTTTCTTTCTCCTCCTACAAAGATGGTGAACGGCTCTCTCTGGTCCTTCTTTTCTCTCTCATTCCGAACGTTCCTCTCTCTCTCTCTAACTCTTTTAACCATCCCGATCGCAAGCCCCAAACGCCCAGGCGATTTCCTCTCTTCTCTCCTGTTTCTTTCTCTCATTTCTCTCTCTAAAATCGAAATCCAACCGAGATCCCCTCTGGATATCATTAGGATCTCCAGCACCTACCCCATCTCACAACCCTGCGCCACCTCTCTCTCTCTTGAAATCAAATCACAGTCGTCCCTTGCTCCTTGTTTTCTCTCTCTAAAACCTAACCCGTATGGCTCTCTCCCGTCTCCGTTTTCCTCTTCCATCCGATTGTCTTTCTCTCTCTCTCCTTACCTAATCTGAACCGAAACCCATGCATATGATCAGAGCCGCTTCTCTCTCTATCTCCTTATATTTCCTTCTATCAACCAATCCGAACAACTCTAAAACTGAACTTCTCTCTTTTGCGAAACCGAGAATGTATCACTCGGGTTCCCATCTTATTCATGTGATCTCTCTCTTCTTTTAACCTTACACCCCTCATCCCTTTATATAGGACCCGAGCCAAACCATCCAGGCCAGGGATCTGTACTTCGTTTAGTTTCATTTTTTCCTTTGATGTAACAAGAACCATGTCTAGCTAAATTCCATGCTAAGGCCTAGATGAAACCCTGGATCTAGTAGATGTTAGGTTTATTTTATGTGTTCTATGTCAATGCTCTTTAATATTTTATGTGATTCAATTCTTAATTGATTGATGGTTCAATTTGCTCTCACAATCCATGCCACGTATGTTTTGTAGTTAGCTCTATAATTGATCATCATGCAATTAGGCCTATTTTAATTCAATAATTAAAACTCAGATCTTGCATGTTTAACTCAGACATCGGATGCTCTGCTTATGTGCTTTGATCCGTTGTGCTTAACCTAGATGTTTGATGCTTCGTTTTATTACCTATGCTTAAGTTGAATCCAATATTAGATAATTATATTTAAAGCCCTAAAGATCACATCTCGAGAAAGCACAGGATTTGTTTTTCGCATGCTACTTGCCTAAATTAGAACATCATAATTTAAACATAGCATCTACGATGATCTAACAGTGGATTCGACTGTCTTAGTATCTCATCCATTTCTGAACTTTCACACTGCACCACATTACCTTAGTTAATCTGCATGCTTTAATCCTGCTTAGTTTACTTTTTCATCACAATCTCATAAAACCAAATCAACAATATTGCTCATTAAGTAACTTAGGTAAATAACTAATAATCCTAGATTAGACCGCTCCCCTCATTAGCAATCACTGTGGGATCAACCTCGTAATACGTACCGCTCTTACAAAGCGATTCGTGCACTTGCGAGTTATAATTTAGCTCAAATTAACCCCTTAATTTAGGATTAGTTTAGATCACATCACTCCTCGATGAGTTTGAGGGAGTGGAGGGTGGGCGGCGCTGGGAGAGGTCAGCGGTGAGGCAGTGGAGGAGGAGCGTCTTCTTGAGGCGGGGGGCGAGTGGGGCGGAGACGGGGAAGGCGGCGAGGATGGCGTTCGCCGCCCAATCATCGATAGACTGGAGGAGGACAAACTCCAGGACCCACAAGGCGGTGCGCTTGTCCGAAATCGGTGGGTCATGGTCGGAGAAACAAGCGATGTTTGCGATTTAAAAAGGGGTAATGTCTGAGCGGTCCTTGACAAACAAAATGTTTAAGCTAAAGGAATTTGAAATGCTGTGGACGAAAATGCCCTCCACAATATTTAAAATTTTCTTTTGCATGCCACTGAACCAGCGAACCTAAACTACCGAACCGAACCACCTCGCTGTCGTCGGAGGTGCTCGCCACCGCCGCTGCCCTCCGAACCTAAACCACGGAACCGAACCTAAACTACTGAACCGAACACCTCGCCGTCGCTGAAGTTGCTCGCCGCCGCCAAACCGAACCTAAACCTAGCCCTAACCCTAAACCCAAGATCCATGGGCCATGGGATGAACCCTAGAACTAGAATTTCTTAACCTGAAACCAAAGGGGACGAGGTCGTCGGGGTCGAGCTCTATGTCGTCGGATCGAGCTCGTTGGGGTCGAGGTCGGGATCGTCGCCGGGGTCGATCTCGCCGCTCGCAGAGGTTGAGGTCGCCGAGTTGCGCTCGCTGCTGCTCGCGCACAGCCGCCGCTCGGGAGAGAGATGGGGGACGAAACGATAAGAGGTAGTTTTGGGTTTATGATGAAAGTGAGGGATTTATTGTTAAGTGAAATGTTTGGGTGTCCTGCACTTACAAAATTTGTTATGTCAAGGAAAAATGGAAGATGAAGGAAATTATAGCTTCCCTGAGTAGTCACATGTGGCCACAATCTGAGGCCTCTACTAGAACTATCCATATCAGTAATATAATTGTCCACAAGAATGTCATGCATTAACCCTCCCTTCCCCGAATGTGGGCATTGTCGAAATGTGGATGTTGTCGAATGAATTTTGATGCCCCCTTCGAATGTGGATGTCCCAATCAAAAAAATTTGACAGTCATCTGAGTGCTAACATGCACGCCCATTACTAGTTTAAAATAACCGGAAACAACAAAGGTGGGCGGATTTCCTTTCCTCCCAAATTTCAAAGAAATTTTTTCTTTCATCCGACGACAGAAACGGCGAATGGCGATTTTTGCGTGAGAGAGGTCATCTTTTTTGGCTAGGGTTTGGGTCATTCTTTCCTCTTTCCGGCACGATTGAGGTGAGTTTTCGCTTGCTCGTTTACCTTTTCAGATTCTGGTGTGAACGGATGAACTTTTAAGCCAACAATCTTGTTTTCCTGGTTTGATTCGGTTTGGCATTTCGGCTAGGTTTTGCCTTCTCGAATAATATGCATTTGGGATCTCAGTGTCAGTTATTGTTGTATTTGATCTAGGTTGTTGATGTGCCTAATTTTATCTTTGTACCAGTGCTTGTTGCCTTATTGCATCAGTTAATAAGCCGATATTTATATTAGTGTCACATTGATCTTTGTATCAGTGCATAAGTGTGTTACATCATATGTTGTACATCAATTTTGTTGGTGAAATTTGTGAGCGAAAACCGACTTGGTGAGATTGGTGTAAGCGTAATATCAGTTCAATGGTACAACGAATAATTAGATTGTAATTAGACTACCTAGCTCGCGCACCCGCTCTTGCTCGTATCCCAAATTTTATCTTTCCGGATGTAAAGGGTTTTGTGTGTGTTGTTTGTGAAAACGTTTTACTGGATTTGTATGCGTTTTGATTGATTCATCATTTTTACGCTTTTCGAGGTCTGTGCTTGTTTAAAATGCTTTAATATTCAAAATCTTGGTTTGACGATATTCTTGAATTTCTCATATTGCAAAAACCACTTTTCAAGAAATTTACGATTTTGCCCCTAGTGAGACATAGCACTTGACCAAAACCAAAATCGGCTAAGTGTTGGAATTTCCTACTCCACTGTGCAGTCCGAACTGAAATTATGCAGTCTGGATCGAATTCGGGGTAAGAAAACCAACACCCAACATGGGTCCCCACCAGGGTTCAGAGCGTTAGTCTGCTTGGACCGAAAATCAGACCTCCTTTATCTCGAGGCTATTAACTTTTATGAGCAATTGTATACCATGTGTGAAGATGAGCCCTCTTTTAAGCCCATTACTTTCAATAGAACTTTTAGCCCTCTTTTAAGCCACTTTGCTGTCCTAACTTCTTGTGATATATCGTCAAGCCCGAATGGGTTCAATGCTAAGGTCTATCAAGATAGATAGACTTTGATCAAAGAGGATGCATGGGATGCGGTTAGTAATTTCTTTACCTCGAGGAGACTATTGAAGGAAGTTAATCACATCTTTATAGCTCTCATTCCCAAGATGACTGATTCTTGTGATATCAAGAGCTACAGACCAATCTCTCTTTGTAATACTCTTTATAAATTTATATCTAAGATTTTGACTAACAAGCTGCAGGTGGTTATAGGGGACCTTATCTCCAATTCTCAGTTGGCTTTTATCCCAGGGAGAAGAATTAGTGATAACATCATGTTGGCCCATGAGTTAGTTCAAGTGTTCGAGGTGATGAGGAGTTTATGAAGAGCCTGTATCAAGGGTGATATTGCAGAAGCCTGTGACAAAGTCAGACGAGGAGGTTACAGGAGTTTGCGTGCGACAATGCCAGGTTGTCGAGCCAAGCAATCTCGTGGAGTAACTGTTCGTGGGTTCGTCAGGGCAAGGTTGTCGATTGTCGTAGTTCATCCGGGGTAACTCTCTTGACTTTGTATCTTTATCCTTTCTAGTGAATCACTTGTATTACAGTGTATGTTGTACATCTATTTTATTGGCTGAATTTGTAAGAACCAAAACTGACTTGGTCAAGTTTGTGTAACCTTTGAGTTACGACAGTGTGCGTATCTACAACCCTGATTGAAGACTTCAGATATGCAGCACAATATTAGTCTAGCAGTTCAGCGAAGATTCAACATCTGATCAGACTGTCTTGCTCGTGCACCCGCTCATTCGTATCATGAACGTATCTTTCTAGGTGTAATGGGTTTTGTGTTTGTGTTTTGGTTTGCAAAACAATTTTACTCAATTTGCAAGTGTTTTGATATTTTTATCAGTTTTATGCTTTTTGAGGTCCGTGCTTATTCGAAATATATTTGCTTTTTTATTCCTGGTTTACAGGTGTTCTCGGATTGCAAAAATATCATTTTTAATGATAATTTTACCCCTATAGAACCCCTGCAGGCCTCTATACATGGCGTCGGACCTACCTGGTCGACAACTAATTGGGGGTCTGCTTTTTGGTCCAAGCAGACTAACGCTCTGAACCCTGGTGGGGACCCATGTTGGGTGTTGGTTTCCTTACCCCAAATTCAATCCGGATCGCATAATTTCAGTTTGGACTGCATAGTGGAGTAGGAAATTCCAACACTTAGCCGATTTTGGTTTTGGCCAAGTGATGGGTCTCATTAGGGGCAAAATCATAAATTTTCTTGAAAAGTGGTTTTTGCAATATGAGAAATCCAAGAATATCGTCAAACCAAGATTTTGAATATTAACAAGCACCGATCTCAAAAAGCATAAAAATGATGAATCAATCAAAACGCATACAAATCGAGTAAAACGTTTTCACAAACAACACACATAAAACCCTTTTACATCCAGAAAGATACAATTTGTGATACGAGCAAGAGCGGGTGCACGAACTAGGTAGTCTGATTACAATCTAATTATATGATGTACTATTGAACTGATATTACGCTTACACCAATCTCACCGAGTCAGTTTTCGCTCACAAGTTTTACCAACAAAATAGATGTCCAACATACGCTGTAACACACTTATGCACTGATACAAAGATCAAATGTGACACTAATATAAATATCAGCTTATTAACTGATGCAATAAGGTAACAAGCACTGGTACAAAGATAAAATTAGGCACATCAACAACATAGATCAAATACAACAATAACTGGTACTGAGATCCCAAATGCATATTATCCCGGAAGGCAAACCCTAGCCGAAATGCCAAACCGAAATAAACCAGGAAAACAAGATTGTTGGCTTAAAAGTTTGTCCGTTCACACTGGAATCTAAAAAGGTAACCGAGCAAGAGAAAACTCACCTCGATCGTACCGGAAAGAGGAAAGAATGACCCAAACCCTAGCCGAAGAAGATGACCTCTCTCGCGCAAAAATCACCATTCGTCGTTTCCATCGTCGGATGAAAGAAAATTTCTTTAAAATTTGGGAGGAAAGGAAATCCGTCCACCTTTGTCGTTTTCGGTTATTTGAAACTAGTAATGAACGTGCCTGTCGGCACTCGAACGACCATCAAATATTTTCGATTGGAGACATCCACATTCGAAGGGGGCATCAAAATTCGTTCGACAACACCTACATTTCAACGGTGCCCACATACCGGAAAAAAAAAGGGTTAATGCATGACCTTCTTGTGGACAATTATATTATAGTGGTGCTAACTTCTTTCAAGGAGGTTGGAACAAAATCATTATCACTTGATAAGCTTCAGTTGTGGCCACGTGTGACTTCTTAGGGAAGCTATAGTTTCCTCCATCTTCCTTCTTAAATCGCTAACATCGCTCGTTTCTCCGGCCATGACCCACCGATGTCGGACAAGCGCACCGCCTTGTGGGTCCTGGAGTTCGTCCTCCTCCAGCCTATCGACGACTGGGCGGCGAACGCCATCCTCGCCGCCTTCCCCGTCTCCGCCCCACTTCCCCCCCGCCTCAAGAAGGCGCTCCTCCTCCGCCGCCTCGCCGCCGACCTCTCCCGGCGCCGCCCCTCGGAGCGCACCCTCCACTCCCTCGAACTCATCGAGGAGCTCGACCGCGCCGCGGGATCGCCGGAGCCCTCCGCGCTCATGCGGTTGGCCTACTGGGCCGTCGCCGTGGAGTGCACCGCGAGGCCCCTGAGGGAGGGCTCCGCCGACGGCGGGGACTTCTTTGATGCGGTCAACAGGATCTGGAACTGCAGGGTGGCCGATCTCGAGCGGTCCGAGGCCGCCGGGCTGGTGTCAATGGCGCTGAGGGATGCGAGGAAGGAGATGGAGGAGGCGGTCGCGAATCCTGGTGCTCGGATCCGTGTGATGGGGCGGGATACCAAGAACGAGGCGCTGGGCTTGATCAGGGCCTATCTGAAATGTGCTGGGCAGGAGATGGGCCCTTCCTTTCTTGAGCTCTTGGCCGAATCCGTTATCGCGAAGCAGAAGAGCTTGGAACCCGATCGGATTATTGATAATGGATTGATGGGATTAGGTTCGATTTCTATTTACCTATTGAAATATTCCTTACAGCTCAATAAATTGCAAGAAACCATATTTTGTGAATCCCATTTGTTGATTTCTCCAATCTTTGAACTTTCTTTATTTAGTAGATAAGCATGAGGAGGGATTGCTGGGCAAAGGAAAACATGAATGCCACCAATTGGGATGTTTTGCCTCTCAATTTGATCGCCCGCCTGCTTCGGATGCGGTGATAGTCGAGGAAGGGTATAAATCGAGCTGTTTGTGTCCGCCAATGGTGATAGAAGACCCTTCACCCGGCACAACAACAACGGAAGTTGGAGTGTCGAGTTCCATGGCCGGAGAACCGACGGCAAATCCAGAGGTGGAAGAAGACAGATATCAGAGAAATGTGGAATCTGTGTCTTCTGTTGGCGAGGGAGTTGGGGTTATTCATGGAGAGGACACTGTCGTTGGTACCGGGCGCACCATGTATCAAGAACCAGTGATGCAGCCAAGTCGTGCAAACCAAAATCCATTTGATGTGAAAGTAGTGCAAGGGAATTCAAAGAGCGTAGGTGTGAATGCTGCAGATTGTGATACAGTGGCACAGCCTAGTATTATGGATCGGAATCTAACTGCCCGTGCATACGAGGTGATTATTTTTAGACCCGCCTATACATTCTTAAGTAGATAACAACGCTTAAGATGTCTACATACTCTGGATTATGTAGGCTTTGCGAAAGGATGTCTAATGATGAACTTATAAATTAGTTGATAAAGCATGATTGATGATTTTCTGTGTTAGTGGAATGGCGATTTATTGATTTTCGGTTATTGAAAGCTGTGATTTTCTGTTATCGCTGTCTGATGACTATGGCTTCTCTAAGTCTGTGTATCTTTGTTGTGATTTTTCTGTCATGACTGTGTTATAATATACTGTCTAATGCATCTAGTGGACTAATAAAATTGCTGTGAACCCTCAGGCTAGGGCTCACGAACCAAGGCAAATTATGATGATGATTTGGAAGGAGAAGTTTTAGGTTTATGCAGTGTTGTTAAGGTGTCGCCTAGGTGCTCGCACGATCATTTTCGGGCAAAACAACCTATGTGACGTCGGAGGCGGGCAGCTGTTTACCAACCCGTCCCCTCCCCACAATCCCAAAACTGAAACCATCTCGCTCTCGATTATTATTTTCTCAGAGAAAACAAAGGACAGTAAAAAGAGGGCATGAGCGACCACCAACGAACAATGTCACATTAATCGTAATTAGACATACCCCTATTTTGTCCACTTCCGTTGATCAGCCGTGTTTGCTTGTTAGTTCACCCCTGTGTACCTTTTTGTGGAACTTTTTGCTGCTCGCTGATGTAGTGTTTTTCTACATTAAAACCCTAGCGAGAAACCCTAATATGGTATCAAGATATCCATTTGGGAGGGAAAATCATTTGTGAGGGGAGATCTCAAATCCGTTATCAAGAAACCCATTTAGGGGGTAGGGGGGGGGGGGGTCTTCATCTCCTTCCTCGATCTGATGCCAAGGACCCCATTTGTGAGGCAAACCCATTCTTAAGGGGAGGAGATCTCATCTCCTTCCTCAACCCGGTGCCAATAAACCCATTCGTGAGAAAAATCCATTTGTGAGTGTAGATCTTCATCTCCTTCCTCAAAACCAATGCCAAGAAACCCATTCGTAAGGGAAACCCATTCTTGAGGGGAGATCATCTCCTTCCTCAAATCCGTTATCAAGAAACCCATTCATGAGCTATGCTATCAAAGTCGGGACTAGTCCCCGACTAGTCCCCGACTAGTCGCTGGGCGGCATTTTGCCGACCGATTTATTTGGATTTTTTCATTGCTGGGCGGTAGCCCGACTAGTCCCCGACTAGACCCGACTAGCCCGACTAGTCCCCGACTAACGACTGCCGACTAGTCCCCAGGCAGCATTTTGCAAGCAAATTTTTTTTTGAAAGAAGTCTTTGCAAGCAATTTTGTTTGGATTTTTTTACATTGGCTCAAAGTCTTGAGTAGCAAGACTCACAACTATGGCTCTTCCCTGTAATCATCTGTTGAGCACCTGAGAATCTCCGATAAAAACATAGACAAATAATTAGTTTATTTGTTGATATTCATATAACCCTATAATCAAAATTGGGGTTGTTCACTGATTAAACATCATCAAACAAACATTGTGATGAATTCTTAGTTCTGAGTCTTTTGGCATGGGCATGAAGCCAATACAACTGTGTTCTGTTAGACTGTTACTTATGTATTTATACCCATGTTGTGAAGTGTGAAGGTATGTATTGTTATTAACCGACTAATATCATATACTTATTGACATTTATACTAGTTCATATATCATATATGTTTAGGGAGGGGGGAGGGGTTAGAATAAGTTTTGGCCGACTAGTCCCGAATTAGTCCCGACTAGTCCTAGTCGGCCCTTGGCCGACTAGGGCCGACTACCGACTTTGACTGCATAGTTCATGAGGGATGATCCCCTTCTCCTTCCTCAATTTAGTGTCAAGAGACCCCTTCATAAGGAAAAACTCAGTTTGACCGGCCTTTCAAGAGAACCACATGAGAGTTGTGCATCAAAACTTTGCCACGTATGCTTTGCGCATCGAGCAGGTGCGGCTATTACCAATGCCCACACTATCATATAAGTGAATAAGAGTTGTGTGAAACTAAAAATAATAACGTGGTGTCTTTTGTAGATGTTCACTTGGCAAAGATTTCGACAACTCAGAAGAAACAATTGATCCGCCCAACCGTCATTTGCGATGGGAGATATTCGTATCCATCTCAAATCGGATGTCAAGAAACACATTAATGACAAAAACACATTCTTGATGGGAGATCTTCATCTCCTTCCTCAATCCTATGCTAGGAAGCCTATTCGTGAGGAAACACATTCTTGAGGGGAGATCATATGCTTCCTCGTTCTGATGTCAAAAAACCCATTTGTGTGGGGCTATGCAGTCAAAGTCGGTAGTCGGCTCCTAGTCGGCCAAGGACCGACTAGGACTAGTCGGCCAAAACTTATTTTAACCCCTCCCCCCTCCCTAAAGATATATGATATATGAAATAGCATAAATGTCAATAAGTATATGATATTAGTCGGTCAATAACAATGCATGCCTTCACACTTCACAACTTGGGTATAAATACATCTACTATAACATGGGAGGAATGGTAGATAGTTTGGGGAGATAGTTTACGACCCGGATTGATTTGGAGGGAGGGATAAACATACCAAGGGCTAGGATCATCCCCCCCTCAAATTTGAATTCAAACCCATTCCCCCCTCTTTTTTTCTCCTCGCTTTAAATTTTAATTCAAACTCTTTCTCTTTCTCCTCTCACACCAACCCCATTAATTGGCCACATCAAACACCAGTCCGTCAGAGATCACAACCTTCCGTTTCACCCAACCCCGACCAGTGAATCTCCCCTGTACTTCCGCTGTGATTGGATGCCATACTTCTATCGATCTCGTCAAAACCCATCTCTTTCTCTCTCTCTCCCCCTTCTTCAACCCTCTCCTCCTCTGCTCTCTCCCCACTGTCACCACCACCATTATCACCACTACCACCACCACCCCGTGCCTACCCGTGTCCCCCAGGCAGCCCTGTCGGTGAATTACACTCCTCCCTAATCGGTAGAAAGCTCTGACTAGTGAATCACACTCCCCCGTGATCGGTAGGCAGTTTCGACCAGTGAATCGCACTCCACCACCGCCGCTTCCACCCTCCGAAGACCAGGAGTAGCCCCACCCCTCCTACTGTTCCCTGTTCCAGTCACCACCCACCTCCTTTCCTTTCGTCTCCTCCCCTGGGTGCGGCACCCCTCCTTCCAGATCTGCTGCTCCTCCCCCCACTCCCTCATCTCCATCAACTCCCACCCCTTCCTCCTCCTCAGCCACCGCCCACCCAACTCCCTCCTCTCCCCCTCCATTCCCTCCGTCGTCGCCATCGCCGCCACCATCACTTCCGCCACCGACGCGTGCTCTTCCCGTTCGATCGCCCCCATCGATCTCTCTGGCTCCCCCTTCCGCCTCTCCTCCGACCTTTGTCCCCTCCTCTCCTCCCTTCGCCCCTGCCGCCTCTCCACTACCAACTCCTCCTGCCCGCACCTTACCCCCTGGCAACGTCGGCTCCTCTCCTGCCCCCTTCTTTGCTTCAGCGCCTGCTTCCCCGCCTGGCCCGCCCCCGTCCTTGCTGCCACCCCAACACCATCGGCTCCATCACCGCTCTCCTCCACTCCGGCATCCGTTTACACTGGGACTCCGCCACTAACCCCTACTTCTCCAACTGCTCATCCTGCCAAAGCGCCACCGGTGGCGTCTATGGCTTCAATGACTCCGCTCCCTCCAAGCCCTTTCTCTGCTTCCCCTCCCCTGATCATCTCGAACACCGCAGCCACCCTAACGCCCCCACCACCCCATGAACAGGAGGTCTCACTCTCTCTCTCTCTCTCTTTTTCTTCGTCGATGAACAACACGTCGCTAGCAGGATCACGATCGTCGCCTTTTCATCAGTGAACAGCACGTCGCCGGTGAACACGAAGGTGGGTGTGGTCACCAACATGGTAAGCGTACCACATAACAAGGGAAACATTTATACAAGATAGAATCTCTGACAATTATGGTTTTTTCTAGATTCCTAATAAGCTCAAGAAAGGGCTTCACTCAATTGAATACGATGTACAACAAGAAAGGGTTGTTATGTTGATATATAACCAGTCTGGTTCAGATGGATGCTCTAGATAGCTGTTTGTGGAATAATGTATATTTGGGTTGTTAATGGATTTTTTTGTATAAATTAATTTATTTTGGGTGTTCTACAAGATTTGAGTCATAATATGGTTATGTTAGTAGTCTTTGAATACTTTTGTTTGGATCAAGCTAAGGTCTAGTTAAGGTTTGAAATCTTGGCCGATATCAGTACGTATTGGCCGGTACGCACCGGTTTTGCCTAGTCCGGGACCGGTACTACCCCCGATCTCGATACTTGGCCCGTACTGGTCGGTACTGGTACGTTCTGGTCCATATCGGCCGGTTCAAGCCGGTACTGACAGGCTCATGTTTTTTTTTGATATTTTTGGGTTTTTTGCCTCAATTGGTACTGGTACACGTACCGATCCGTGGCCGACTGATACTATGATTTTGAACCTTGGGTCTAGTAATACATAATAGTGTAGATTCAATTGAATGCTTTTGCGTTGTAGAACTTGGCTTATATGCGGACAAATGATTCTATTTCCATGGGGTAGCAGTTGAAAAATGAGAATAGTTATTTATAATATTTACTTCTGGAGCATTATTGTTCCTTCTTCCACATACATTATTGTTCCCTCTTTCACATATACCCTTCCCCTTCCTCTCTTCTCCAAATTTTTGGTGCGTCTTATATGTTATGTAACTTATGTTGAGTCAATGTGTTTATAGGTACACATAATAATTGTACGTCCATGAAATTGAATGTTAATTATGAGTACATGCAGTAAAATATTGTCTTGATTATGTTTCTTGATCTATTTGGCAAGAGCTGAACTATTGAGGGCATGCTGTACAGGTGCAATTGCTTAAACATTTGGAGTATACCCTTGCATTATTATATTAGTATACTTTAAATATTCAGGCTTAGTTCTAGATCATAGCCTTTTACCTTGTCCTCTTCATTACTAGCAGTGTTCTAAAACTCGCCAAGCAGACTTGCAACTCGGCCAAGTCGACTCGACTCGGCTGAGTTTCGATCCGACTTGGTCCAAAACTCGATTTAGTTACTACTCGGACCAAAACTCGAGTGACTCGGGCGAGTCGACTCGAGTTTTCGGGTTGTGTTACTCGGCTCGAGTCTTGATAACTTTATTTTTAGGGGTAAAATTGGGATCCGGTAGAACAATTTATGTTTTGTAATGACATGTTATTTGGTGATAAACTTTAAAGTCATCAAAACTTGATGGATATCCACTTTTAAATTTATTTTATGCTTTAGTTACTTCATATTTTTCATTTTTAATGGAGCTATATATATTAATAATAATAAATATTAAAATTATGTTATATTTTTCGAGTTTTGGGTGTAACTACTCGACCGAGTTTTCGAGTCAACTCAACTCGGGAAGGTTCCTAGTCGAGTCGAGTCGAGTTTTCGGGTTTTAAAGCATTTACTAATTCACTAACATATTGCCTTCTGCAGTTGGATTATGATCTGATTGAATCTCCCTCTGAGAAGTCACCAAATGCATCAAAGAAACTTCACTTACCTAGCCGAAAGGATAGTGCTCCTTCTCCTTTACAGTTACCAGAGAATAAAGGATTTGTTAAACAGAAGGAAAAAAGAAAATGGAGTGCACTAGAGGAGGAGACATTGAGAAAAGCAGTGGCAGGGTATGCAAATATTTTGCGCTTTACGATGCATTATCAAATAAGCCTTCATTTGAAACAAAATTTTGAAGTATGGAATTACAGCTGTTAGATCAGTCAAAATTTTTTTTGCCATTAATAATGTCCTATATTGTTTGTTTCATTTACTGTGCTGGAATTACTCGATGGCCAACCTTTTTTTTTCGAACTTAATCAAGTAAGATTGGTGTTCATTCTGAATTTTAATTATCTTCTTAATGTGAAAGGCATGGTAAAGGGAACTGGAAATTCATTAAAATGTGTCATCCTACAATATTTCAAGACAGAACAGAGGTATCGATTTTATCGTGCTCAGCTTTAACCTGTTTTTTTTTCTTTTTCTCATTACCGAGGATAAGCATCACGATTGACTACTACTGAACAGGTAAATCTGAAGGACAAGTGGAGAAATATGATGAGGCAGTAGCTTGTGATTGCTTCCACATGGATTTGATCCTCTCACATACATGTATGCTCCTCAATCTTGTGTATTGTTCTTTTCTCATATTAATTGGATCTTCACATGCATCTATTAACTTTGTTGTTGTACTGCTTTATTTTTCTATATATATTTTTTTCACAGGTTCATATGTTTTGCCATGTTAGAAGGGGGTCAGTCAGCGGTAGACTGTTATGTGCTTGGGGACAGCAGAAGCACCCAAACACTCTGTAAGTTCTTACTCCATCAGCCTAAACTATATTGGAAAGACTGTCAATCTGAAGTCTGTCTTCATGATAAATTATTCGAAGCCAATTGTAATTTTCTTGACCTGATCTCAAGTTTTGCCCCCTGCACTATCTCCAAAGTTTTTTTTCCCCCCATATTCACCTCTTCTGCTTGCTTCTATAATACAGTTAAAAAGGACCAAAATGCTTGAGATGTATTGGTAGATCTTTGGACTTATTCTTAATTAAGAATATCTCTGACACGCTTATAAAAGTTCTTTCCCATCAATTTGGAAGAAGTCATGATCATGGAGTTTGTAAATTGTTCTTACTTATAAGTCGTTAAAGGCTTCATTACATGGTTGATAAGATGAGTCATGAAGTGGTCATCAATGTTTACGGTCTACCAAGTACACTTTGAACATAAAATTAATACAGTAAATTCCGTGTGATTTTATTATCTGCACAACGTGAGGTAGCTTCCAAAGTGTCGGAATTGCAAGCAGTTTGGGTTTTCAAATCACGCTAATATTGGATTTTATTCCAGTGAAAATATGTTGTAGAAACATGACTGCAGCTGGTTGAACCATCAGGCATGAATTAGAAACCAAAATCTCACCAATTTTTGATCGGCATTGCCGGTAATGACTCATCACATGTGTTTGGTTGGCATGCCGAGAGGATAATAAGAGTGATCTATGATTTAATAGTGAGACCATTGAGAGATATGATCATATATTAGGAGATAGTATGAGATTATTAGGGATTATGATAGAATCTTTGAGATATGATATGAGATCCTGAGAGATCTTGTTCATACCTATATATATCAGGTAACTCTAATGTAATGGGTCATTATAACTAATACAGAATTTCCCAGATTCTCTCTCCTCTTTATCATTATGGTTTCTTTCTCCTATGGTTCATGAAACTCTTTATGGTATCAGAGCTGTCGAAATCTCCCAACGGAGTCATCAGTCCTCCACCATCAGTAAACACCCCCCCCCCCCCCCCTCCCCTCTCCATCAGGGAAGCAATGTAGCTGCCCCCTTGGTTCTTTCTCGATCGCCATTGACCATACATCTGCTTCCACGGGATGGCAAGATCTCTCATATACATGTCCGCTGTGACTAACCGACCTTCCTCTATCCGACGCCCCCATCAACTGCCGGATGTCTTGCTCATCGATTGTCGCAGCTACCACCAGGGTGCCTTTTTTTCTAAGATTGTTTTCAATACATTAGTGTTAAATTACTCTTAAGTGGCTATCATCAATGCATCTCTCGACATATATCAAGTGGATCGTCTTCTCAAAGCTGAAGCCAGATTCCATGAGCTAGAGCCCGAGCAACAAGAGTCAGGTCCAACTACAATGCCATGGGGAGTATTTGTCTTTTGTGCAATGTAAATATGATTTATTTTATGTTCAGTTTGATAGGGTGTTAGAAAATATGATTATGAAGATTATATTTGGCAGAATTATTAGGAAATATATTATGTGATTTGAGAGAATTGAGGGAGATCTAATGAGATTGAATGATCTCATTCATGCTTTATATATCATTGTAAACATCAATACAAATCAATCGAGGAAAATATTTCTCTCTCAAAATAAAAATGCCAGAGCCAATGCTGAAGCCCGAGAAAGATGGAGAGTAGGTCCAACTACAAAACAAGAGGAATCAGTTGTCTTGTGTGCAAATTGAACATGAGCTATGTAATTCTCAGTTTGAAGGGGAGTGTAAGGAAATAGTGTTATGTGGAATTTTGAGAGGATAATAGGAAATATTAGGATTACTAAAGAGAATATTGAGGGATATCATCATATATTTTGAGTTACTATGAGATCATTAGAGAATAGAAATGATAGAACCTTTTCGATGTGAATGATCCTGAGATCTGAGTCATGCCTATTTATATCATGTCGTCATGGCTTCCTTCTCTGGTTGTCATGAAACTGTTTTTTTTTTTTTTGGCAGAAAAGGCAGTGGAAATAAATCATATTCTGATCAGATGTGGAGAAATACTATTTAAAAAATGGTTATTCATTTTTACTGAATTGTTACTCTTCTATATGCAAGGTAGAATCGTCTTTGTTTGATATTGTTAAATGCATTTTGTGCACCAAAATGACCATATTGTGATCAGATGTTTATAAATATTATTTTTAATAAGCTACAATCAATCTACAATTAATACACGTTACCAGATCAAAGTGTTACTCTTTGCTACTGGATTGTTACTCTTCATACGTAGGGGTAAACTCTCCATTTAAAAATTCCGTTATTATCCTTTCGCTATAGAAGGATCTCGTGCTTACCAAAGTCAACCACGGGGACTTGACGTTAACTACAAACTTTATCCGTCCTTGATGTTAAACGGGAAACTTTTTAAGGACCTAACACCAATTACCTGTATAAATAGCCTATCCCAGTTTTGCACAAAAACTGCTTTTCCTTGAGCTTTTCTTCTCATCTCCAGATGATGTGCAGAAGTTGTGGCTTCTCTTCTCATCCCTTTCACAAATTCTTATTTCGACATTCTGAGTTTTTGTTGGGTAGCTAGCATCAACCAGGTTCATCTGTGCCCCGATCGAGTCATGTCGGAGATCAAGGTGAAAACTCGTATTCATTGCTTGTGCCTTGGTCCCCAACGGATTCGAAAGGTATGTTGCACTCGAATGAGGGAAGTACTTTTTTTCTTAGGGCAGCGTCAAGTGTGCCTTGGTCCCCAACGGGTATCGTCATCTTAATTGGTTTAGTAGCTAATCTCTTGTTAATCTTTTATATGTTCTCAGCTTTTTTAATCGGGTTAGTAACATATAGCTTATAAGCGAGTGCAAATGGAAATCAATCGGGAAATAAGTCGGTCAAAATCATTTTCATTTCCTTAAAGCGAGTGGAATGAAAAGAACACACCCTAAAAAAAAGAATTTTCATGATGGATGGAGATTAACCAATAAACTGAACTTAGGTATTTTATGATCTTCATATAAATAGGGTGTTGTTACTTGCACCCATAGAAACTCTAAGTGCACCCAATTGATACTTGTTAAACATGTCAAAACAGGACACTTCTAAGTTCACCCCAAGTTACGGTGCAGCACGTGCACCCTACATAACAGAGAACATCCTCTTTCCTCTCCTACGTCCTTTTGGTTCGACAGCTATGCTGCACTAGCACCAGTGGTGATGGGCTCCACCGCCCACCTCCTCCTGTTCCTCCTCAGTCCACGTGCTCCGCCTCGCTAAAACTCTTGCCCATCCTACCTTCCAAAAAGAAAAAAACTCGACCATCCTAAAATGTATTTGGTGAATACTGACCGTGTGAAATTTTTTGGTGGAGACCCACTGATATGGACATCATGCAGTCGGCTGGTAGCTGGTACTCACCGACAGTATCGGCCGGTAGCCACCGACGATGGTCTCGAAGCCCACTGCTGGCATGATCATTGGCAGCGACGGCGACGGTGACGGCGATCTGCACTGTTGGGGGCACTAAGGCTGCCTGCTGATTTCAGAATTTCAGAAACGAGAGCTCCCTTTGTGGCTGCTGTTTATTTCGGCCCACAGTCAATGAAACAACTTTCTAATTTGGCTGTACTCAAGTAGTGGGCACCGGCGAGGACACATCTGATCAAAGCCATTTGACGAGGCTGTCTGCTCTGGTTGGAACCAGATCACAGTCACCCATTACAATGCGGCAAGCTGTCTCCTTCGCCAACTGTAGCAAGTGGAGAAGTCAAGAGCGGTCCGCGATGTTCTCACGTTACACCAGGCGAGTCAGCGGTGCTCGGGTTGTACGAGTGCCGTGCACTTGTGGTTAGCTGCCAGCGGTGGCTGGATGATTTTACCTAGGGTCGGCGGCCGCCGATTCGCCGTAAGCCATAGTCTACCTTACTCACTGTGGTTTGAGCTTTAGTTGTAATGCAGAAGTTATTTAGGTGTGAGTGGAAGTTTGCATTGCTGATTTGTGTAGTGTGCATTGTTATTAGTGGCTCGCACCGAGTCTTTTGTTGTGCACAAATCCAGGTACGGGAAGGGAGATGGGTTCGCGGTCCAGGTGAAGGGCTGTTGCCGATGGAAAAGCGTGCTAGAGCGGGAGCAGGAGGCGCTGGAGTTGTTGATCTTGCTGGGATTAGCGGATTCGGGGAAAGAGTTGTAATTGTTGTATTAGAAAAGAATTTGTAAGAACATTGTCTTGTGAATAAAGCGATGATTTCTAGTGAATATGATTCAGGGCTCCTGATACCATCTACATCTGCTAATTTAGTAATAACTGCTAGTATGTGTGAGGAGCCCTCGGGGGCCAAATCCCGAGCGCTTGTGAGGATTAGCTCGTACCCTGGTTTGAGCACGTGCTCCTGCGAGAGCAACACTTTTAGAGGGTTGTGGAGTCGGTCTCCCAGTCGAGTGTTACTCTCTCTCAAGAGTTGTCTCGCCCCCCAAGAACTAGGCGAGATTAAAATCAACCTCGATGGCGCAGTGGATAACAGATGGACCAAAGGTGGAGCAGGTGCGTGCTACGGAATTAAAAAGGGGAAGCGATCAGACTTGACGGCTAGGGGTGGGAATTGACTCCAAAAACCCGACCCGAAACATTGGGTATGGATATGAAAACTCTACCCGATTAACTTTTGGGTATGGGTATAGGTACCTCAATACCCATATCCGAAACCCGATTGCCACTCGTGAATACTAGATAATACAGTTCAACTCCAAACTCATTGTCATATACCCAAATTCTAACCGAACCCATATCCCTATCCAAACTTATACTCTACTAAAATCATTGTAATAAGAAACCAAAAGAGCTTCTTAACATTGCATTGTGATACCTTGATTTTTCACCTCAAATAATTGAATATATGATGGAAAAAAAATAGACAAATTATACCCAACTCATACCCGAAACCAGATTAGGTATGGATCAGGTATAGACCCTCTTCTAACCGAATGGGTATGGATAGGGTATTGACCCTACCATAACTGAATGGGTATGGGTATGGATAGGGGTAGGGTCTGGCCCGAACCCGACCGATTGCCACCCCTATTGACGGCATCTTCGGGCAAACCATTTCAGTTATGTTATTGACGAAATCAGGAGGGGAAGTTCAAAATGCACTAGATTGGCGGCTATCCTAGTTATTGTGGTGGTTCAAAGGTACTGCAAAGGAAAAATTGCTGTTATCTTTTCTGGATTTGGGGAAATGTTGCAACACCCCCATCACTTATAGTTATGGAATATTGGGTTGATCTCCCGAGGCCGCGACGTTCTTTTTGGGTTAATGTGTGAGAGGTCACTGACAACAAATCCATCCTGTGAACATGACACCTTATAGTTTTATTTAGCCTAATGCTCTTGTCTTTCTTGGTAAACCCGAAACTACTTCCTTATTTTTTTTCCCCTCTCCCCCGAGCAACTCCGACGATGGCTGTAACAGAGGCGGCGAGGGCAGCGGCCAGTAGCTCCGGTGGCAGTGGCGTTCGACGAGCAGCATATCTCAGGTCTAGGGTTCATCCGATGGCCTGTAGATCTCAGGGTTAGGGTTAGGTTCGGTTTGACGGCGGCGTTCGGTGGTTCTGTGGCGGTGAGCAGCTCCAGCGAGTGGCGGCGCTCGATGGATCAGTGACTTTGTGGTTCACTGGTTCAGTGGCATACAAAAAAAAAATTTTAAATACTACGTATGGCAATTTCCTCCACAGTATTTCAAAGTCCTTAGAATTAAAAGTATCTCCTTAAAAGAGTTTTCACCAACTCCTACAATTTTTTTTGCATGATGTTGGTAAATAAATTCAAAAATACCTATTATACCCCTAATTTTTTAAAAAAATTATTTTTAAATTATTTTTAATTTTTTTTAATAAGGGTAAAATAGATACTTTGAGGCTTATTTGGTGTGGCCGTGCCAAATATTGTCGAGGAGAGGTGTAATATTTCAAAAGATATGCTACAACGTCAACACCAACCTGCCTACATGGCGGCTGCTCATTGGCTTTTGAATGTCGAAAGTCACATTTTTAATCTAACTTGGTGATACTTTGAAAGTCAATAGTGTCGTATCAAAACTAGCTTAAAAAATTTTCAGCAGTATCATACAACCGCAGGGCCCACTGCCCCCAGGACCTCTTCGGAACCCAACCGGATCCTGTATTAGATGAAATAGAATGAATTGAGACGGTATTTTGTAAATAGGTAACTATCTTAAATATATCAATTATTTCTTTATTTTTCGATCCTATGGAAGAAAGAAAAAAAACATCTTGTTTTTTTTTCAAAAAATTCTGATCTCTAGTGGACCTCTCAGTACGTCTGAGCGCTGAGGCCACTACCCCATGTGCTGGGATCCGCTACCCTATGTCTCTTGAATCGCAGTGGATCCCACTGTTGTATGGTAGGCAGGATGCGATGAGAATTTTCCCTCACTAGTGACATTATGTGTAAGTGTTGCCCAGTAGCCAACAGCCACCTATACATGTATGGGTTGGCGATTGGGTTGCCCAATGCTATTAAACTCTCATATTTCAAAAAGTAACGATATTTCAACAATTTCCATTGGCAAACACATTGACAAACCAGACCCTTGGAGTGGTGGTGGGTCTCAGGCTGAATGCATCGTCATTCACACCAAGCACCGAGCCCTGAGCCCTACCAACACTTTATGGGTCTGATTTGTCAATGTGTTTGTCCGACCACCCCTGCTGACTACCGATTGATGGTCGGCAGGGGTGGTCGCCGACGGCCGTGGTGACCATGGTGGTCGACGACGGTGACCGGAGGCAGCGGCCGATTAAAAAGGTGGTGGCATCCGATGATTATAGATCATGACCGTTCATGTTCAGATCATCGCATGTTACTCAGTCGGAAGACGATCATCAGCGGCGAGGGGCCAACCCAAACGGGGGAAGGTCTAAGCCGACATTGCTGACTCAGCATGCAAGGACAAAGGAAGTGGTGCAAACTTACCTGCCGGTGATGGTAGAAGACTGCCTTTTTGGCAGTTGATCGTCTCTGTCACCGTCCTCACCCCCCCCCCCCCCCCCCCCCTCGGATCACGTGTGCTGCAGCTGACAACCTGCATCATGAAAAGCTGACGAGTACTGTAGTAAAGACGGTTGGAGCATGTACAGAGACCCTCATTTACCAAAAAGAAAAAAAAAGTACAGAAACCTCGCATGCGTGATCTGAAACGACATTGCAGTTAGTAATGCTATTTAACCAACCCCCATCACCAACCTTTATGGTTGGCAGAGAACGATTTTGTTCCAAACTTCCAACCCCTCTCTCTCTCTCTTTCTCTCTCTCTTCCATTTCAAGGGCTTTTGGTCATTTCACCATGATGAATGGTACAAAACGATACTTGCCCTTGAAATGGACCAATGAGAGAGAGGGTGATGCTCCAACCTCTTTCTGGTGGTTGGAAGGCATCCCCCGATGGGTAGGACTATGGGTCATGGAATGAACCCCTGAGGATCCCACCACCACTGGCCTCCGTCCACCATCGAACACCGTAGTCGTCGGCCACCACCCGCTGCCACCGACGACCCACCACCACCGTCACCAATGGTAGCTGGCGGTGGTCGCCGTTGGCGGATGGTGGCGGTGGATGGCAGGGGCGAAGCTAAGATTTTCTTGAAAATGAGAAGGGGGGGTGCAAAATACAAAATCAAAATTATTTACCAATGATCAATAAATAAAATAAAATATTTATTTTGTTCTACTACAGGCATAAAAAATAATAGAAGATAAAAAAATTGTTGATTCCATGGAACAAATATTGAAAGATACACCTATTAGGTAATTACTGGTATTTTTACAAAAAGATAATATAAAATAAATGTCGTTTTGAAATCGTTGCATTATTATTGATGTCGTTTTGAAATCGTTGATGTCTTTTTCGATATATATGGCAATAAAATCATCCATTCATTCATCTTCAATGCGGTTGTGTACTTGATTCTTTACAATATTTATAGTGAAAAATATTATTTTTGCTACAAAACATGATTTATTATTATTATTATTATTTTTTGGGTCGAATGACATATTTAATAGAACTCCATTCATAGTGCTTTGTAGCTTCACTAGGGCCATTTCCTAGCCCACCACACTCGCACGTGTGTGCACTGAGCTGAGCTCGGCTGAGGGTACTTGCCCTAACCGAGGTCGTGACTCGGGAGCCGGGTGGACGCGAATAGGATTTGACCCTTCTTTGTAATTGAGTTTTAATATTTTAATATAGAGTTATTCCTACAATTACATGTTTCACGAGGCTGGGTTAGGTTTGTTGAACATGGAACTATACTCGATCGCATGCAATCGTTACACCCAATAGAGCAATGAATGCTATTTTGTGCGGGAACCATTGCTCCATGCGATAGGTTGTGAGTAGGGGGATGTTAGAGGGCCGGGTCCAAGGAATCCAGAGACAAAAAAAAAAAGGGCCAAGAGCATATTGAGAGCCCCAAACCTTCTCTACAAAATCAATATCTTTTTTCTCTAGGAGTAGAGATCGTGGACTTCATTTTGTGCGGGAACCATTGCTCCATGCGATGGGTTGTGAGTAGAGGGATGTTAGAGGGCCGGGTCCAAGGAATCCAGAGACAAAAAAAAAAAGGGCCAAGAGCATATTGAGAGTCCCAAACCTTCCCTACAAAATCAATGTCTTCTTTCTCTAGGAGTAGAGATCGTAGACTTCATTTCGTGTTCCTACTTCCAGTCGAAATAGTTACGGTATAAAGAAATGCAATGTTGACGTTGAGACTGTAAAGCGAGGGTTCCAAGTGAGTTGCTTTGGTCCTGAACTGTGGAGAAAGAAAGATAGAGGCTCCTAGAGTGGATACCCACCGACCCTCTTTCTTACTTGAAGAGAGAGATTGAGAGATGAAAAGTGGGTAGACACAAAAAATGACTTTCCTAATATGTAAGAGGTGCCATAGGTATCCGGGATGGAGTGCATCTCCATCTCTCTCTCATGTCAACATCCTGGTGAACTTAGGAGATAACCCCTGAGCGCAAGGGTACTATCGTAATTGACTAGTATGGATGTTGACAAATAATTAATTATTTTTTTTCTTAATGGTTTTCTAACTGTACTAGGAGAAGCAATGTCACAAGTTTAGGGTTTGACCATAGTCAAATTGGACAAAATGTGTGTGTGCAACTTTCTCTATTAAAGGGGGTGCCCCATGTGCTCCTAAAAACCACCACATATAAGGGATCTTCCTATAGGGATTTCGGCCAAGGGAAAACCCTAGCCGAAATTCCCTATATGGACAGATCCCTTTATGGTTGGTGGGGAGAAATCTTAGGGATCTTAATCCGGGATTTTAATATAGGGATTTCGGATAGAGGCTAACCCTAGCCGTCCCCCGTACAAGAGAAAAGGCTATTCCCACCCCTTGGCAAGCAAGGAACAACTCCTCCTAGTGGAGAGATCGGCCAAGAGAGAAAGAGGAAGAAATAGAGCGAGCGAAAAGAAAGAAGAGAAGGAAGAATGTATTCCTCCACTTCAAGATTCCACTCCTCGAAGCCCATTCATCTTCTTCGAGAGGATTGTGAGGAAGGAGAAGTCTCCCAACAAATTTATTATCGCAGCTTACGTGCATGGAAAAGGAGTTGAATCGAGATGGTGGCGATATCGCAACTTTGGCATCGATCTTCATCTCCTATAACGGATCTTCAACCTTAGGCATCTATAAGTCTTAAGTGGTAATCATCTCATCCTTAGATGTATGGATGATAATTAATTTGATTAATTTTTATCCTTAAAATCATAATTAAATTTGTGCTAGCATGCGATAGATCTAGGAGAGGATCTGTAGGAATAATTTTTTGACATCCATTTTCTAATATTCCCCACATCAACCTAATCCGTCGGCATCATGCGATGGTGCCGGCACAACCCTTTACTGTGTGGTTCTCCGATCCATAGCATATGGGACCAACATCATGTCCCTAGTGTCCTCCACTAGCGTAGCCGCATCTATCTGTGGTTCTAGCGAAAATACCCACGTACAGATGTGAGCATGATATTCTCGGACTACTGGATGCCAGAGATGAAGAGGTTCGAGGGTCTCAGGAAAGTATTGAAGGTGAGAACCAATGGATGAGATGATGCTGTTGGGCTCCTCTGTTCTTTGGTGTGTGGTTTATGTGGTGTGGTGGGTTTCTACGTTGCTATAGGAGTCGTTGGAGTTGAGGGAGATTTTGGTGGTCATTATGTCGTCGGAGAATGTGCCGACGAGGATCAACAATTGTGGTGAAGGAGTTTTCACTTTTTTCATTCATGGGTTTCTTAAAAATTATAAATTTCAAGCATTTAAGGTTTTTGATGATTTAAGAAATAGTGTAACAAGTGCTTGAAGAAGGGAGAATAGGATTTCTTGCCCGGTCGTCCGATGTGTCGTAACTGTGTAGTCGCATGATGAGATGAGGGATCTCTGATTACTTTGGCCTCACCTTGGATTGATGGATGGATGGACAAGCACTATTGTTCTTTTTTTTATTTGTTTGACATACTCTGTTTTTTTTTTAATGTAATAGTTGAAGTATTATCAATGTCCAACCTAGTCAAAGTCCCCCATGATGAAGGTGGAGAGTTTGTGAATGAGGATGGAAATTGGAAATAATCATACCAATTTGTACATTTTATATAGTCTTAGGGGTGACCAATATACATAGTATATGCGAGAATGAGATTTTAATTCTTCTTGAAGATATGCCAAGGTAGGATCATGTAGGGTTTGATTTTTGATTAGGGATTATAATAAGCATGCCAAATAATGTTTCTATTTGACATTGAACACACTGACTAAAGCTGTAACAAAATATATGGTAAGATTTAAAGTCTTTCATGTACGTGTTAATAGTTGGCATTAAACACACTAAATAAGTGTTTCTATTTGCCATTATACGTAAATTAAGGACCATTAATGTGATTCTCTTTCAAATGACTACTGAAAAGGTAATTAAGGTCCATCCATTTATATGTATTAGATTGGTAATTAAGGTTTGTTCTCCTCAGCTCAATTAAACCCTTAATTACCTCTCAATTAAAACTTCCCTTATTCCTTCTCCCCATTTTCTCTTCCCTTTCCATAAACTTCTCTCCTTAAGAACTCTTAATGAGATTCTCTTTTGAATGACAAGTAAGAGAAAACTATGGTCAACCATATATATAGATTAAAGAGACAATTAAGGTCCCTCTTCTTTCTCTACGGAATGCCAAATTTTAGGCCTCTCAATGGACCCTTTTATCGCAAGTTTAGACACTTAAATTACAGATTCTATGTTTATCAACGAGCCCTTTCATAGGAAGTTTTTAGATTTAAAGCGTTAGCAAAATATGTGGAATTCGAATATGAAAGAGAATGATAAGGGATCATTTTTTGTTAATCATATTAGGAGCCGTTTGTTTCGACGTAAGTGGCCATGGAAGTCATCAAAGTTGCGGAACTCGAGCACATTGATCATTTGTTTTGGCGCAAGTGGTCATGGAAGTCAGATGTTGGACTTCCGATCAATCCTCAAAGGCCCCTTTTTCAACCGCTCAACTTCAGAGCATTTTGGTCTGAAGTGGGATTTCCCCCATCTGGAAGTGGTATTTTATATACCCATCCCTGCATAACACTTTTTACACTTCTGCCACTTCCCTGCACAACATTTTCTTTAAAATTTTATGCCACATCATCATTGCAAAACACTTTCTACACTTTTTCCACTTCCATGCATAACACTTTTGCCAAAACAAACATTGGAAGCAGTGGTAGAACTACAGTTTATAGCCTTATCACTTCCATCAAAACAAACAACAAAATTGAGATTTTCGACCGGAAGTCCAAGTCAACACTTCCTACACTTTTGCTAGTTTCTACACTTTTCCCACTTCTAAACAGCCAAACGGCCCCTTATACTTGCTGATTGTGGTGTAAATATGAAATAACTCCATGTATAGAAAGCAAACAACTCAAATTGAAGGTATAAAACATGTGTCAAAATAATTGCTTCAAATTTTTGCCCCTCGTCCCCAATGTGTTTTGCCGCTGAAGACGACCGTGATAGTGTTGACAGCTACCTCGAAGGCACCTGCTACCAGACGATAGGCAAAGACTTCCACTAATGTGTGTGTGTGTGTGTGTCTATATATATATATATATATATATATATATATATATATATATATATATATATATATATATATATATATATATATATATATATATATATATATATATATATATATATATATATATATATATATATAGGGTCAGGTTCAATGGACACTGTTTTTGCACTCAATTTTTTACACCGATTTTCAAACCATTAGATAGAGGTTTTAGAATTTCTTGATTTTTTGTGAGCATAATCATCTTGTCATAGATAACACATCCATAAAAAATCAGCACATTATAAACCCTCTAAACTAATTAAATGTGGTTTTCAAATTAACGATTAAAATGGACGATCGATAAAGCGTTTTAGTTTTGATGTACTTAGAGGCTTTAGAATATTCTAATTTTTTGTGGACTTTCTATCTAGGATAAGGTTGTTATGCTCACAAAAAACCAAGAAATTCTGAAACCTCTATCGAATGGTTTTGAAAATCGGTGTAAAAAATTAAGTGTAAAAACAGCGTCCATTAAACCTGACCCATATATATATATATATATATATATATATATATATATATAAGGGCTGGGTTCCTATGACATGTCATAGGGAGTACCCTATGACATATGGTGAATTAGTAATGCTAGAGTGTTTAGAATGTGCTGAATTTTTTTGAGGGTGATCATCTTACCTTAGATAGAATGTCCACAAAAAATCAAAGCATTCTAAAACTTGTTGGGGCATCAAATGCTAGAAGCTTTATCGGCCATCCATTTTAACCGTTAAATTAAAAATCATATTTGATGCCTCTAGAAGTTTTAGAATGAGCCGATTTTTTGCGAGGGTCCTATCTAAGATAGGGTGATCATCCTCATAAAAATTCAGAACATTCTAAATATTCTAGGGTTACTAACTCACCATATGCCATAGGGTACTCCTTATGACATGTCATAGGAACTCATTTCCGGATACTCTCACTAATGACTTCTTACTAATGAGGCTTACAAATGATCTGGACCATCCATCGGATTTGATGGATGGCTCTGATGGTCCAGATCCCTCTCCCTCTCTCTCTCTCTCTCTCTCTCTCTCTCTCTCTCTCTCTCTCTCTCTCTCTCTCTCTCTCTCTCTCTCGTTGGTAAACCCAGCCCCGACCCCCGACCTCATCCCCGCGCCCGACCCCCCGACCACCCCTTCCGGCGCCGGCCATCCCCCTCGACCGCAGCCCCCCGCCGATCCACGCCCCCCGCCGGCCCGCCTGCACGCGCACCCTGTCGGCCGCCTGCCCGCGCCCCCCCCGTCGGCACGCGCCCCCTGCCAGCCAGCCTGCCCGTGTGGCCCGCGCCCCCGCCGGCTCCGCGCCCCGCACCGGTGTCGGGGCTGCGGGGGGGGGATCGCCGGAGGGGAAGGTGGTTGGGTCGGGAATGCGGGGGGGGGGGGGGGGGGGGTCACCAGAGCCGGAGGGGATAGGGGGGGAAGTCGGGGTCGGGGGGCTGGGTATGCACCATAGAGAGAGAGAGAGAGAGGGGGGGAGAGGGAGAGGGATTTGGACCATCAGAGCCATCCATCAAATTCGATGGATGGTCCAGATCATTTGTAAGCCTCATTAGTAAGAGGTCATTAGTGAGAGTATCCCTCCCCTATATATATATATATATATATATATATATATATATATATATATATATATATATATATATATATATATATATATATATATATATATAGGGGAGGGATACTCTCGTACATTGCTTGTAATTCGTAACATTGCTTCACAACTTTCTCGTACAATACTTTTTCTTCGTTTAACAGTAGACTCTAATGGATTAATCTTTAGAGACGGTTTCCCTTGCTTTGCGCAGACAATCTTTTTATAGTGTAAGTCTTTCATATTAGAATTGTAACCTGTAGACGACTTTCGAAAACCAAACCCTCATTCTTTAGCATATTTGATGTAAAAAGCCATACCTTCATCTGCTGATTCAAATTGCATCCCAACTTTAGGTTTAAAATCTTCAGTAACTTGTGGGATCCACATATCATTCTGTTCTACTTCTTCAATATTCCTAGATGTGCCTTCATCATCTAACATTGTAATTTGAATCTTTTGATCAAAAATCTACAAAATAACAGCAAGAGTTCATGCTGTTAGATAAATAAAATTAGAATTATCGTTAGATAAAAAAAATTAGAATTATCGTTAGATAAATAAAAATTGCTTCTCATCAGAACTATCAGATCCTATTTCCAAAAACGAAAACGAAATCAGATTTTCAACAAGCATACTCAGCGAGATTCAACAAGCATACTCCGCGAGATAGACATTTTACGTGGAAGATCGAAGGAAGCTCATGTATAACCAGATCGACATTTTACTTCCCAAACAAATTGGAGAATGAATAGAATTTCTAAATTCACAATTATACACATATCGAACAGAGTTTATTCAAATTCAGGCCAACGTAATTGTAATTATTATTGTAGATAATGAAAAATATTGTTGAGGACAACACAATAATTATATTTGCATAATTGCACCAGAGGGCTGTTTGGAATCTCAGTTTTTTTAGAGCAAATAAGAGCATCTGATCTCCCACGAAAAAGAAACTGGATGGTAAAATACCCAATTGGCAAAGTTGGTTTAATTGGAACACCAATTAGAAAGATTATCTCTGGAATTCCCTGAACATTGAGATATGAGTGCTTGGGCGATAACAAGGCAAAAACGAAATCAGAATTGCAAAAACTAAATCAGAGTTGCAGCTGTGCAAAAACGAACACTCAGAATTTTTTTTTTTATGATCCCGACCTCTCACCTGATCCGGCTGCAGCTGTGCTCGAAGAAGAATAAGAGGATTTCTTCTTCCGATCTGGGCGGCCCACAGATCTGGCCGCGTGGGGGAGTAGAGGTCGCCGGTCGCCGAAGAGTCGAGGCCGTACGGGGAAGCCGAGAGTCTTCGGGAATGGGGTGGCCGCGGGGTGGAGTCGAGGTCGCCGGGGGGCCGGCCGGGGGAACGGGGGAGACCCACATATCTGGATCGCGCGGGGGAGTTTCGGTCGCCGGCCGGGGGAACGGGTGGAGGGGATCGCGCGGGGGAGTTTCGGTCGCCGGCCGGGGGAACGGGTGGAGGGGATCGCGCGGGGGAGTTTTGGTCGCCGGCCCGGGGAACGGGTGGAGGGGATCGTAGTCTTCGGGACTGAGAGGCGATCGAAATGACAGACTGTTCGTTCACCCGAAAGTCTTCGGGACTGACTTGTTTGTAGCCGTTGGATGAAATCTGATCGGACGGCTCACAGCACGCAGCTCACTTTCTCTCGCAGCCCACAGCGTAACCAAGTATTCATCTATATATATATATATATATATATATATATATATATATATATATATATATATATATATATATATATATATAGAATACGGGGTATGAGCTGCCAGCTTATTTGACAATTTGAGCTGTCAGCTCTTAACCACCCGATTCAAATCAACAGCCGTTCATTATTTAAAAAAAAAAAACTGTAATACACCCCCGTCTCTCTCTCTCTCTGTCTCTCTCGCTGAAACCCAGAGCACCGGCGATGGATTGCCGGTGCCCCGACCACCGGCCGCCCCTCTGGCGACCCTCCCGACCCCGACGACCCTATCCGACCCCGGCGGCCCCACCCTCCCGTATCCGGCGACCCTCCCGACCCCGGCGGCCCCACCCTCATCCCCTCCGCCCGCTGAAACTCCGACGCCGACTGTGGAGACCTCCTCTCCCGACCTACCAGTGGCGTTCAGCAGCCCCGACCGGTGGGTGCTCCAGCAGCCTTGCTCCTCTTCGGTGTCCAACGCAGGGGGCTGCTGGTCGGAGGGGATCCGGAGGTGCAGGGGGCTACCGGTGGCCGGATCCGGAGGCGCAGGGGGCTACCGTCGGGAGACCGGAGGGGGCTGCCGGTGGCCGGATCCGGAGGGGGCACCGGAGGGGACCGGGGGCGCACGGGGCTGCCGTCGGGGGCGCAGGGCCGGGATCAGGGGGCTGCCGTCGGGGGTGCAGGGCCGGTGGCGCAGGGGGCTGCCGTCGGGGGCGCAGGGGGCAGGGGTAGGAGGGCTCGTGAGAGAGAGGGAGAGGGAGAGAGTGGGTTGGGTAAATTTTTTTTTGATTTTAAATGGACGGTTCGTGATCAAGTTCGGAGGGCTGTGAGTTGACAGCCCAAATGCCCAAATGGGCTGTCAGCTTATACCCCGTATTCTCTCTCTCTCTCTCTATATATATATATATATATATATATATATATATATATATATATATATATATATATATATATATATATATATATATATATATATATATATATATATATATATATATATATATATATATATATATATATATATATATATATATATATATATATATATATATATATATATATATATATATATATATATATATATATATATATATATATATATATATATAGAGGGGCATGCTATAATGCGGCATGCGGTAAGTGCGGCATTGCATTACAACCGTTTGATGCATCACTGCGTGCATGCGATGCACACAGCGGGTGCATCAGACGGCTGCGGTGTGGTGCCGCACTTACCGCATGCCGCATTATAGCATGCCCCTATATATATATATATATATATATATATATATATATATATATATATATATATATATATATATATATATATATATATATATATATATATATATATATATATATATATATATATATATATATATATATATATATATATATATATATATATATATATATATATATATATATATATATATATATATATATATATATATATATATATATATATATATATATATATATATATGGGGGATGCTTAGATGCGGTCCGCCGCCGTCCGATGCACTGGCCGCGTGCATCTGATGCACAGAGTGGTGATCGGACGACCGCGAACCACGGACCACACCTAAGCATAACCCTATATATATATATATATATATATATATATATATATATATATATATATATATATATATATATATATATATATATATATATATATATATATATATACCTGAACTTGAGTTGTAACATCGTTGCTGCATCTCAGACGTTGTTTACCTAACCTAGAAGTTTTGGAATTTGATGAAATTTGGTGAGGGTGTTGTCTAGGGTAATATGATCATCCACACAAAAAATCATCAAATTCGACAATTTCTAGGGAGGTCAAATGGTCGAAGCAAAATCAACCGTCTGTAGTCACCGTTAAAATCTGCAGATTTTGCTTTGACCATTTGACCCCCCTAAAAGTTTTGGAATTTGATAAAAATTGGTGAGGATGATCAACTCACCCTAGAGAACACCCTCATAAAATTTCATCAAATTCCTAAACTTCTAGGGAGGTAAACAAGCGAGAGGTGCAACAATGATGCTACATCTCGGGTCAAGCTCTTTACCCTTATATATATATATATATATATATATATATATATATATATATATATATATATATATATATATATATATATATATATATATATATATATATATATATATATATATATATATATATATATATATATATATATATATATATATATATATATATATATATATATATATATATATATAAACGGGAAATGACCTGCCAGCCCATTTTGACGAAATAGGCAGCCACCTATTTGAAGCCCTTAGGAGTTTTAGAATGTGCTGATTTTTTGTGAGCATAAGCACTTTATCCTAGATAGAACACCTACAAAAAATCAGCACATTCGAAGACTCCTAGGGGCTTCAAATGTTAGGAGTTTTATCGAACGTCCGTTGTTACCGTTAATCTGAAATGTAACATTTGATGCCCCAAAAAGTTTTAGAATGTGCTGATTTTTTGTGGGTGTGCTATCTAAGGTAAGATGCATATGCTCACAAAAAATCAGCACATTCTAAGACTTCTAAGGGTGTCAAATGGGCGGCTGCTCATTTCGTCGAAATAGGCCGCCAGCCTATACCCCGTATCCTCTCTCTCTCTCTCTCTCTCTCTCTCTCTCTATATATATATATATATATATATATATATATATATATATATATATATATATATATATATATATATATATATATATATATGGGGCATGCTATGCTGCGGCATGCGGTACGTGCGGCACTGTACCGCAGCCGTCTGATACACGCGCTGCGTGCATTGCATGCACGCAGTGGTGCATCAGACGGCATGCGGTAGGTGCCGCACTTACCGCATGCCGCATTCAAGCATTTCTCTCTCTCTCTCTCTCTCTCTCTATATATATATATATATATATATATATATATATATATATATATATATATATATATATATATATATATATATATATATATATATATATATATATATATATATATATATATATATATATATATATATATATATATATATATATATATATATGGTCAGGATCGGATGACCCCGCAAATTTTGACCTATTAATAACCTAGCACCCTTTGATGCACTTAGAGGTTATAGAATGGGCTGATTTTTTGTAGACATGTCGTCTATGGTATGTTGATCATCCTCACAAAAAATCAGCCCATTCTAAAACCTCTAGGTGCATCAAATGCGCTCTTCAAATCAACGGTTTTTGACTGTCAATTTTAACCGTTGATTTGAAGATCTCATTTGATCCACCTAGAGGTTTTAGAATGGGCTGATTTTTTGTGATGATGATCAACATATCATAGACAACATGTTTACAAAAAATCAGCACATTCTAAAACCTCTAGGTGCCTCAAAGGGTGTTGGGTTATTTGCTGGGTCATCAGATCCTGACCCTATATATATATATATATATATATATATATATATATATATATATATATATATATATATATATATATATATATATATATATATATATATATATATATATATATATATATATATATATATATATATATATATGTAACGGGAAACGAGCTGCCAGCTTATTTTGGTGAAATGAGCAGCCCCCCATTTGAAGCCCTTCGGAGTTTTAGAATGAACTGATTTTTTATGAGCATAAACACCTTAGATAGAACCATAGTCACCAAGTTCGGGTTCGGCAAGGGTAAAACTTGGGAAAGTTCGGCGGAAATGGAAAAGTTCAGAAAAAAAAGGGTAATAGTCGGGAGAAAAAAAGAGGTTCGGGTTTTAATCGGCGATGGTAAAATTTGGAAAAAATCGATAAATTTGGGGTCTTCAACAGTCAAGTTTTTAGCATACATTTAAACAACTAAGATATTTCTAACACGACTTATAAGATGATAGGTCAACAACAAATCAATTAAGTTAATCATGCAACTGTACAAATACAAATAAGTTACATACTAAGTTACGAACATCATGATAAGTTGATAACGACATCCTAAAAAAAATATTACAAAACTTAAGATGTCCATTGCCCAATAGTTACTAATCAAAATATAATAGAAAATAGAAAACTAAACATCTATCGTGTCGTCGAGAGCATTTAATGCCAAACTTGCTTCATTCTCTTCATCTTCCATGAATTTGAGTTAAGTCTACAGTTGACTGAGTCTGAGGGTGGAACTATAGGCCATGGGGTGAATCCAAGGGTGATGCCACGGTGCCACCACCACATGCCGCCGCCCACCACCGAATGTCACCGCTCGCCACCCACTAGCCGCCCGCTAACACCTCCGCCGACCACAGCCATGCCTCCTCCGATCGAGCCCACCACTTGCCACCATTGTTGCCGGACACCAGCCTCCCCGACCACCTAACGCCTCTAGCCACCACCCCTGTCGGATCGCCCGTCGCAGTCTTTCGACGGTGTTCGGTGGCGGTAGGCGGCCGGTGGTGGTGGCATTCCCTTTGGGTTCACCCCATGGGCCATAGTTTCACCCTCGATTATCTGTGGTCTTAACTAGGGTATAGATGCGGTGTTAGATTGAGCCAATAGGAAAGAGGGGAATGCTCCAACCTCCCGTCAGAGTGTGGAACAACATCGCACTTATTGCTCACAGACTCAAAGTCAAGTGACGGATTGGGGGTAAAGTCAAATATTTATAAGGTGGGGTTATAACTCGAATTTCCAAACATAAAAGTGGGTGTAACTAAAAAAAAAACCCTTTTGGAAAAAAATTCTGTTACTTTCATCGTGACAGTAAATTCAAAAATTTGTCTCTCTCTCTCTCTCTCTCCGTCTCAAGGTGGTGGGACCTCTCACTCCTCTCAATTTTCTCTCTCTTCATTTTCTATGGGTGAGTAATTCCTTCCTTTGTTACCCGTCCCTTCTCCCCCACCCATCGATCTACTGACAGTGGTGGGGGGGAACATGAGGTGGTCCTCACACACCCCACGCTCCTTTTCACTCACCCGCGATCCCCTTCGATCCCCCCACTCCCAATTCCTCCCCCTCCGACCCCATGGAGCGAAGGATGGCGGAGCCGAAGCGGAGCGGGAAGGAGGCGGCCCGGGCGGCGGCGGCGGCGGCGGCGATGGACGACGACGCCGACGACGAGGGGGAGGAGGAGGTCGTGTCCGGATGCGGCGAGGTGGACAAGAGGAGGAAGCCGCCCCCCTCTGTTACCACTCCCGCTGGTTTCCGGAGGGTGCCGACCGCCGCCGGCGGGGGGATGTCGCAGCCGTGCTGCCAGGCGGAGAGGTGCACGGCCGATCTGGCGGAGGCGAAGCGCTACCACCGGCGGCACAAGGTCTGCGAGGCTCACTCCAAGGCCCCCGTCGTCGTGGTCGCCGGCCTCCGCCAGAGGTTCTGCCAGCAATGCAGCAGGTGCTCCCCGTTCTCCTTTTATGCCTACCTTTACTTCAATCGATTTCACCGGTGATTTCGATGGGAACTAGTGATGGGTATTCATTTGTTCGATTATAATTTGAAATTCTGATCCTTTTTTATCTCTCTTCGTCTTATGGGACAGCAATGTCTTTCTTACTGCATGTTTTTGATTCTTCTGTTGTCTGGTTGGAGAATCCCAAGTCCCTCGACCAAGAGCCGAGACATGGTGATCTGGTGAGCAATGAGGGGCACAGATAGTGAGTAGTGTTTCCAAACGGACAAACCCGATGGCCCAGCTCAAAACTGTGTTTTTGCCAATGTTGTAAATGTCGATTTCGGTTGGTAAAAAAGAAAAAAAAATTGTCTTATTTCTGAGAAATGTCCGTGGAGATTTTGTTTTCTCCAAGGAAAGATTCCGGTGGGAATTTAGTGGATTTTATCATAATTTGGGCGATTTTTTCCGGTCGATATCGGTTTGTTACACTGAAAAGGATGGGAATTTTCACTGAAAAGATGGAATCTTTTACTGAAAAAATTGGATTTTTTTGGGTAAAATTTTCAATAAACTACGGAATGTCGAATTTCGGTGTCATTTCGGCTGACTTTTTCGTGATGTTGAATAGAAATTTGTAATAAAGAAATTCCAGACAATCTATATTCATATCGTAGGAAATTTGTCAACATTTGGTCCTGTGGTTTTTGCATGTTCCTCTCTTGTCAAGTTGCCTTGGTCAAGTTTTCTGCTTCTAATGTATATTGCTAAATCGTCATTGTATGTTACTTGGATTTGATTCATCTGGAATTGTACCCATGCTGAGTGCTGGTATCACATACCCTTCTATGTGCAACACAATGCTCAAAATTCTTCGTTTTTTCTGGTTTGAAGAATTCTTTTGTTTTATTCCTGTGCTTATCCCTTGAAATATATGCATTGCAGGTTCCATGAGTTGTCAGAATTTGATGAAGCTAAGAGGAGCTGCCGTAGACGTTTGGCTGGCCACAATGAGCGGCGCAGAAAGAGTTCTTCCGAATCTCAGGGAGAGGGCTCAAGCCGCTGCAGACAGGCAGACCAAGGTGGGAGGTTGCAGATAAGCCTCCCTCGAAATCCCACCTACAAGCATTTCCAGATCAAATAAGATAAAGCTTGCTCTCTCTCTTCTGTCATCCTGTGGCTTCTGTATTGATCAAGATGAAGATTCTCTGTTAGCATGTTTAGTAGTAATGTATTTATAATTACTTCAAGCTTTGTAGCGCTACCATAGCCATCTACAGGTTGTGGTAAGCTTCGTAGGACTGCTATAGTTATCTTGTGCTTGTGATACATTAGTAGTGGTATTGTTCTAGTATTTGTATATCTCATAAATGATTCAGCTTTGTAAGGTGTATATTTCTTACTCGACGTACTTATGGAATCACTTCTGTGCCTTACCGTATTTGAGATCCTGTGAAGAACTCGATGTCCTTGTGGTCAATGTGAAAAGCCTGGGAGTGGTCGCAGCAGGAGTATAGTCTACTTGAACATTGGGCTGGGGAGTGATGTATCATGGTCTTTTCCTCAGTGCTCGGAACTTTAGATAAACAAAACTAGCAGTCCGTTTTTCACTTCAAGAACTAGCTTTCTTGTTAAATTGTACATGAATATGAAATAAAACTCTGGTGGCCTAGATAGAAGCTGTCAATTGGAATGACTAGGGATGTCTACTGCAATACTCTGTTGACATATATCAACCAGTAGTGGCCTTTATAGTTTTTTGGTTCTCATCTAAGGGCTTGATTATATGTCGTGGATGAAGCTAAAGGTGCGTTAACATAAGGGTTTCGAACCTCATTCTTTGAAACTATGTTTTATTTTTAGAGATTTCTATGATCCATCGGCGTGTTTGGGTTAATTTTGCAATGAACTGAAATTTCCTGCCCCTAATAGTTCAAATCTTGCCATGAAATTTCTCAAGTTATTAATCCTAAGATTTGTTAATTCATTCATTTATTTCAGGAACGAATTGAAGAATCATAAACTGATTTTATATAAATGGAAAAAATGACTGCTATTTACAATTGTGGTCGCAGTATGCATTTGTACTCATTCTCTTTTCTTGTTCATGAAATAAGCATTACATTTGATTGACTTCAATTTGTCACTTTATCGCTCTTCAGATCAACAAAATCACACATGATTTTAATATTTTTTTGTTATACCACATAGTTGATGTGACTTCATGTGACCTTTCATGGATGGAGTTCCCATTTCATTTGAACTAATTAAGAGAATGTTTTTTGTTTTTTTGAGAGAAATGGAGTTCTCTGATGTTTTTGTCATGGATGGAGTTCCCATTTCATCAGAGGAGAATATAATTGCATGGACTTCATCTTATTTTATTCTTTTAGGACGTGTCCGTCATTTGATTATTTGTTTGAGTTTTATTATTCATTAGATGAAGTGGTCATTGTATAATTGTTTAGAGTTCTTTGTTAGAGTTATGATTCATAATCCTGGTCGCATTAGAGTTGTAATCTCAGCGGTTTGTTGCTTATTTAAAGGGTGTTATTATATGGGTTAAAGATTTTAAGATATGCATCGGATATGCTTCTTTAACCTACTAGGATAGCGTCAGTGCGAAAAACACCTAGAGGGGGAAAAAGTTCACTGTGAATTATGCCCAACTAAAAATTATCACGATGTATTTTAGTTCAGCATGCCAAGAACTAAGTTATCGTATGCATATAACAATTTAATCTATCTTGTCAAGGTTAAGCATCAGAGAAAATAGCAAACCAATCGACACTATAAATTTTTAGGTGGTTCGAAAAATCCCTATATCCATCCCGAGCAAGCTCAGGTATGCACTATGTGACAGAGAAGGTTATAAGACTTGGCTCACCCAACCCGACGGTATGATGTAGCCTCGACGCCTTGCGGTCAACGAATACGTTGCTCAATCTCCACTTCCTCATCGGCTCTGGATCCTCCAACCTCAAGCTTCTCTTCACATATGTGCCCTTGACTCAACACCTTAGGTCGCTCCGTCTCCACACGCAAAGACTATTTTGGTAACACTGGCCACAATCCAATCCGACACACTGATATTGATACTACTAACTCGGTGGTTTGATCTCCCCCTCAAAAGGAGGTTCCGTCCTACAAGCGGTCGTATAAACCTTCAGATATAAAAGAAGGTGAAGGTGATGATTTCTATGTTTTCCCACATGATAAACTCGATGGATGAAAGGGGAAAACATAGATGGATCTCTCTATATGATGCAACAAAGAAATCAAGTGAGTATGTAATGAAGAGGGATCAAATCTCCTAGAAAAGTCACTAGGTTTCTCTCAAAAGCCTTTATCCTCTCTCATGCATGAAGACCCATCAAAAACCTTAAGCCCTAAAAGTATGTGGTCTTTTTTATAGTTAGAAACAAAGTAGAAACCCTTAAGGACTCATAGAAACAAGTCTGGGATGAATCAGAGTCCAAACGGATCCAAACGAGGCAAAACAAATTCAAATACACAAGATACTCGGTTGGTGGTGCCGGGGGTGATGCGCACCACTTAGGCACACACTTTTTCCTCTGTCCTAGGTGTTGGTGCGAGGCCCTAGTGTGCACCAGCACGCATAGGTGCATGGTACTTACCCCTGGTCTGTACCAAGACCCAGGAAAAATAGTTTTCCGTATTCAGTATGTACCCGTGCAATTTGGGAACTCAACGAACAACTCGAGGGTCATCCGGAGTCATGGAAAACATGCACAAATGCAAGAAAGGTCGAAAAGGCAATCGATTCAAAATTCAATGAATGCATGACAATGATAAAAAGCAAGAATGCATCAGTGCACTACATGCACAAATATTCAAATATATGTTTCGAAGTCATTTACAACTCCGATTTGTAGTAGAATGAATGAAGCTCGAGTTTGAATATTGCATCTGCATCTTTCATTTTTTGTTTCATCTAGGACAAGAGATTTACAACTCGATGTTACAACCCCATTGTCCACATTGTGCTAAATCTAAAAACTAACAATCTCTCCCTATTTGGTACAAATTATGACAAAACAAAAAGATCTAAATGTACATGAAAAGACGCAAATACAGCCGCCATCAAAAGTTACATTCACCCCTTTACATGATATTCATTAAAACCACAAACTGACTTAAAAACTTTCAACTGATACTTCACTTTTAACCTTCACACTAGAGACAAGAAATACCCTTAATAGCATCTGTGTTAGAAAAATAAACAAGTAAAATTTACAGGAAAAATCAAGTAAAGTTCTTCCATGATGCTATAGTATGATTGATACATTAAAACAATAGCATCAAAATTATTATCAAGGACAAAGATAATCAAGAGGAAGGCAAGTAAACATAAGTTAGATGCAATAAATATTAGTCAAATATCTAACTTACTTCTTATAGGAAAGATACTAAAGAGCTATATATGCATGTAGGCTATGTAGCATACATCCCATAATAAATATTTACTTAATTGAACCCTTCTCAAGTTGATAACAAAATAGAATAGCAATATGAGCACAAATGAGTCAGAAATTGTATCAAATTTCACAAAACAATCTATCCTTCTAAAGATGTATCTCTCAAAACATAGTCAAAGAGAGATATTGGGAACATGCATGAACACAAGTAAGCATGAAATCAAACATGCATTTAAAGCAAGCATAGTTCGTGCAAAGGTAAAGATTTTCAATGATTTTCAAATATGATGGAATGCAAAATTTTGTTTAAAACGATATGCAATCAAATCCAATAAAAATAAAACATTGCATTGTGCTATACAAGTTTCAAATAGATTTTTAAGACATACCTTGTATAAGCTATAAATTTGAAGCATACCTTACTTTCAAAACAAATGACTTTTGACCTCAAGCATAGGTAACCTCAAGGTCCTCAACAAAGTCTAGGACACTTAACACCATTAGTTAATATTCATGAAGAGTCCTCACAAGTGTAAAGTTATACCATGACTTTGACTGACTTGGAGACTCTTAAAGTGATAATTTATGCACGACGATATGATTTATCAAAAGCCAAACTTAGAGTCAAACCTAGCTAGACTGGGAAATCAGAAATAGACATATAACATGCTACCCATATTCCCATATAGTTTTCTATAAAATTTCCCCCTTTTCAATTTTTTTTATATCTCTGGGTTCATTTCATACTTCATCCTTTTATTTCACATACCCATTTTTGTTGTATACCTTCCTAATTTGCACTATGTCAGCTGCATTGTGTACCCATAATACGCTACAAACACATTAATGAGTAAGATAGCCGTATCCATGTTACTTCTACAGTAGATTCACACTGTGTGCATATAATCATTCGCATAACCCTATATATCAGGTTTCACTAATGCACACACATGCAAGTTAGGACTTCTATATAACTGGTGGCCCTATTCTTTTTCGATAAACCTTTTTCATAGGGGAAATATGACTAAATATAGGTCATTCTAAGCACTGTCATCCTAGTATCCCAAAGTATAAAGATATCCAATAAGATTACACCAAAGACAATCACAATCAGGAGTGATGTAAAATACAAGGCATAACACTCATTAATTGGAGGAGACTGTGTAAAAACTATCTATACGAGAACCAAACGACATAACTCTAATCACAAAGTAACTCAAGGAAGATAGTGTCAAGAGATAATATAAGAATCTTGTCAATAAAACACACAGCTATGTTTTAAATTTTTTTTAATAAAGACGAAATGCAAAAGGTTTTGGTTTCAAGTTCAAAACATAATAGGCATATTCTTAGACCTAAGTCAAAATCATAAAATTATGTCTAGAATATTTACCAAAACACATCAATTATTACGTAAAACCAAATCATGTGAGTACATGCAAGCATACAAGTATTATGATATTATGCAACATGCAAGAACACAAATAAATACAAAATCAAGCTTTAAAAGCATGCATACAAAATAAAATAATTTTCAAGAATGCAAGCATAAAAACAAAAGACACATAGACGAGGTCTTCATGCAATATGATCAAACAAAAATAGACAACGCAATATGATGCTAAGTGAAGGATGATATACCTAGGATTGTCCATGGTAGTCAAGGCAAAGCTCAAAAAATCCACCATCAATTTTATCTTTCCTAATCCATATGGATTTAGGATAAAGAAAAAGTGGGGGTCTCATAGAAGATATGGAAAATTGCATCAGGGAACAAAATTCTTTCAGAGGAAAACTATTATTGCATGGACTAAAAGCCAAACTTTTTGGTTTATTTTATCTTATTTGAGTCTCTCAGGACATGTCCGTTATGTAGTTAATTATTTGGATTTTATTGATCATTACTCATTAGACAGGTCGTGTCAAGGTGGTCATTTTATAATTGTTGAGTGTTATGTTCGGATTAGGTGTCCTACTTGTGGTTGCACTAGAGTTGTAACCTACTAATTTTAGATCTTTTTTGCTTGTTTAAAGCCCCTAAACCTCTCATGTTAATCAATTTTATCATGAATAAAGATTAGAGATTTTTCTCTTCTATTTTTTAGTGGATTCCAAGAAACCCTTGGTTGAACCTAAGTCCAGGCAGACCCAGGAAGTTTATTTGAATAATTTTAGAGTCATATCTTGGTCGTGAGACGTCTTTATTGACGAGCTGTTTGTGCTTGCCAGAAAGGCAGAAACTGATATCAAGAAGAATTTATTTGTAACTCCTGCATCAGTTGATAGTGTTTCAAAGATGTTTGAGGCCTCATACTGTCACTACCAGCGTGAACCCCAATATCAGGCATGCATATCCAAGAACGGTGAGTATGCCAAGAGCAGTGAGCAGAATGCCGGGAGTACCCAAATGGTAAGAGCCATGAGGATGCAAGATTTGGGGGGATACATGATCCATGAGGAATGGTGTCAAGTTAGAGGTGGTATGCAGGAGATAACCAACCTCCTAACCCTAAGCTTTCATAACCCATAGGTCACATAACCCTTTCACCCGGGTTTTGGGTTGTTGGATACGGCCTATGACGTTACAAAATACCATAGCATCGGGTAATGTGACTGTGGTCCCGGATTCAATTTGAATCGCAAGCCTTACTATGAAGATTATTCAGCAATAAAGAACTTAATTATATTATCCTTCAAATATCGTTACTCAAAGGTATATCTTCCTCCTATTGATGGTTCTTATTTTGAAGATTTAGATGTCAAAAACTACTTTCGTCATAAAGATACTCTGGACAAGAAGGTCAAGTTGGTGACTTACAAGCATGAAGAAAGCTCCAAAATCTGGTGGGATCAACTTCAATTATCACAAACTCTTTAAGGAAAAGCACCCATAAGGTCATGGAAAAGGATGAAGAGATTGCTGAGAACAAAATTAATGCAGAGAAATTATAATCAAATCGTGTCCCAACAATTTCAGCATTATCGGTAAAATATCCAGTATGCAAAAGAGTATACATCAGGTTTTGATTGGCTAACAACACATCATAGCCTGTCGGAGTTAGAGATAGTGGATTGGTAGGTCTGAGTGGTCTTTGATGGGGCATCCACATTCAAGTCACATTACGGCATATTTGGAGTGTGACATGTGCTTGTTATCTGGCTCTTAGGGATGAGAGATAACTGGAACTAGCTGTTGAAGAATTTCAGGTATCCCATATGGTATCCACTGATTTCTTCGTCGCCGTTGGAGAGCCAGTTGTCAATCTGCTCCAATCTTCTGTCAGTGCAGATCTACATTTAGTATAAGTTGATATCCAGCCACAAGTTGCACAAGTCAGGATCGTTAATGAAAAATTTGTTGAAGAATTAGTAAAAGGATCAACTAGAGAGCTAGAGCTTCTTATTTATGATTTGATCATTCTCGTTGCAGATTTCATGTTGAAGAATCAGGGCCTGAAGTCCTACTTCTAGAGGATTATTATGTTGACGACGTCCAACAGTCCATGGTGATGATCTTAAGTACCAGAATGACTGTAGTACTTAAGAAGATACTCAAGAAATCATTGCAATTACTCAAGCATATGATATGGTTTTCTTGAGTATGGTTCTGCAAGTATTGACTTCATTATTAGAATCTGTGCACTCATACCAGTGTTTTCGACCTGTGCGTCTACATCAGCCAAACGAAGCAAGACGATTTTTCTCAATGTTTGCGTGAGGTCCAAGACATGATTTTTGGTTAGCTCATCATCGTCCATTTAGTTTTCATCATCAGCTTGTTTCGTCACATCGGTGCCATGGAAATGATACGTGTGTATATCGTGGGGAAGACATTTTAGTTACTGTCTACTGGCGATGACCTCGAAGGCGAGTTCTTCTCAAGTAAGAGAGCCTGATGTAGGGAAAATTACCTTGATGTTGAGCGGAATACGATCATTAGAAGAAATTATTTTTGCATGTGACTCCAGGCTAAAGTTTTTGGTTTATTTTATTTTGTTTGAGTCTCTCAGCGCATGTTGGTTATGTAATTAGTTGTTTGGATTTTATTGATCATTGTCAAGTCATGTTAAGGTGGTCATTTTATAATTGTTGGGAGTGTTCTGTTTGGATTAGGAGTCCTACTCATGGTTGCAGTAGAGTTGTAATCTACTAATCTTAGTTGTTTTTTGCTTGTTTAAAGGTCCCTAAACCTCTCTTCTTAATCAATTTTATAATGAATAAAAATTAGATTTTCTCTTCTATTTTTTTAGTGAATTCCAAGAAAACCTTGGTGGATTTTAAGGTTCTATCGCGAGGACGACATTGCTTATGTTGACGAATAGTCCCACATCGGTGAGGGAGGCACCCATCACCCGCTTAATATACCCCCTGTGGATCTCCCCTTACAACCCGGGTTTTGAGGTGTGAGGGTATCTTATATGGTATTAGAGCTGGCCCGTCTCCTGCTCCTGCTCCCATTCCGGGTGCTTCCCACTGATCGTGCCTTGTTACCCGTGCTCCGCGTGGGAGGATCCTTGCCACGCATGCTCCGCGTGAGGGGGAGTGTTGATGAATAGTCCCACATCGGTGAGAGAGGCACCCATCACCCGCTTAATATACCCCCTGTGGACCTCCCCTTACAACCCGGGTTTTGAGGTGTTAGGGTATCGTACATGGTATTAGAGCTGGTCTGTCTCATGCTCCTGCTTCCATTCCGGGTGCTCCCCACTGATCGTGCCTTGCCACGCGTGTTCTGCGTGGGAGGATCCTTGCCACGCATACTCCGCGTGAGGGGGAGTGTTGACGAATAGTCCCACATCGATGAGGGAGGCACCCATCATCCGCTTAATATACGCCCTGTGAACCTTTCCTTACAACCCGGGTTTTGAGGTGTGAGGGTATCTTACAGCTTATACCCGTTAACGTTACACCTATGCCAAGTGGTATCAGAGCTTCATGCTTATGTCGTCAGCTATTCCAAGTGATATAAGATCTTCGTGTTTGCGCTGTCCGATGCATTGTATGACTAAGTGTTATCTTATTCTTTTGGAAGATGAAACATAGAAAATTTCTTTTGAAAATGTTTTAGTTTATGAAGTGACCTGGCAACAAATGCCCAATTCATTCAATTGATTTACATATTACTTCCTTTTTCCACTAATTTATCAAACTAATTCCTGGTGATATTTTCCTTATTATTATCTAGGCTGTGGTGTGTACTATTCACAATTATTACTAAATAAAAAATCATGCAAACTGTGAATTGCATTCTCCAATTCTTTCTATAAGATTTAGTTGGAAAACCGAGACATTAACGAAAGAACATGATGCAATCATACAACCAAAAAAGACAGATTTAACGAGGTGAGCAATTTGCCTACGTTCTCTCTTCACGACCGATTCCAATATACTCCACGGCAAAAATAAAAGACGGTACATCAATTACCGGGCCTGTCGGTTAACCGTTTATATATATATGATCTACAGTTAGGGGTTTACCTAAAACCACATAAAATAATATCAAAAATATCCCTGAAATCGTACGAACTCCCAAAAACGGCCAACCATCTGTAAACTCCCTTCCTCATGTGGGACCCTCCCCCCCCTACCATGCATGAGTGGTTTCAACCAATCTTCCTTTGGCATCATTGTTCAAAAACTCGGACTCGACTCAAAAGTCAGCCGAGTCGAGTAAACTCGGTCCGACTCGGCCAAGTTTTCTCCAAACTCGTTTGACTCGGCCAAATAACTCGACTCGAAATCTGTCCGAGTCGAGTCGACTCGGTCCGACTCGACCGAGTTTTTCCGAGTTTTAAAACAGTGTTTGGCATGTTGGATGAACTTGACACCTGGTTTTGTTGTTCTCATCTTGGGCTCCATGATGCCCATTTTGACTGTTGACGAATAGTCCCACATCGGTGAGGGCGGCACCCATCACCCGCTTAATATACCCCCTGTGGACCTTCCCTTACAACCCGGGTTTTGAGGTGTGAGGATATCTAACATGGTATCAGAGCTAGCCCGTCTTCTGCTCCTGCTCCTGCTCCGGGTGCTCTCCACCGATCGTGCCTTGCCACGCGTGCTCCGCGTAAGAGGGAGTGTTAACGGATAGTCCCACATCGGTCAGGGAGGCACCCGACATCCGCTTAATATATCCGTTGTGGACCTCTCCTTACAACCCGGGTTTTGAGATGTGAGGGTATCTAACATTGACTAAGAAGCATCACTGCCATGTGTAGAGTTTTTTTTTCAAGTTGTATCTCGGCATGTCTCGCCTCCTATAAGCACCACCGAGGCTTTTGTGGAGGCAAATAATCTTAGTTCATGTTTAAAACCTGAGTTGCCTCCTCCTTTAATTTTATTTGGTTTGATGCCATCGTCTTTTTGTTAATAGTGACATGGCTAGATACCTAGTGGGTTTTTTTTCAAAGCAGTATTTTTTTAAAAAAAATTATTTTAATAACCATCTGTCAAAAATAATTTCAAAAGTGGTCATTTATCCACCACGTCAGCTCTCTGGTTAATTTTCTATCCCATAAAATCGGTAAGTAAGATACTGGTTTTGAGATCTGTATTTTATTCACCGATTTACACTACAGGTCACATGTGAATGTGATCCCCCTTCTTAAAATCAACTTTAAAGGTCAAAGTGGTATTGAAAACCGGTATTCCACATACAGGTTTTACTGGTCAAAGAAATTTCAGCACATAGTTGACATGGCAACCACGTGGTGGGCTATATTTGAAATTATTTTTGACAGATGACTAATAAAATAATTATTTTTTTCATAAAAATGCTGTTTTGAAGAAAAACCCGTCCCTAGTTGAATCCTAATTGCTTCAATTTGTTCCCATTGGCCTGGTTTTCCTATTTTGGGCATTGATAATCCCATTTTTTGCTGGAAATTTTATTCTTTAGCTATGATTATTACCCCCCCATCATATCCCATTTTTAATGAGTGTCACATATGGTTCTAATGTGGGTGGTTTATCTTACTATAGTCAGCAGATGGACGATTTATGGATGTCCGATTAGCTTAAGTTTCACTCTTAATCCTTTCTTTCCTCTTATATAAAGTTATCTCCACCTTCGTTAGTATGGTATTTCCTTAAGCTGTCCAGGGTTATTCCTCCTTGATCTCTGCTGTTGGATTCACGATTTCATCGTTTTGGCTCTTTATTGGCATTTCTTTTGTTTAGGGCATCTGTTCTTTAGGGTTTTCGAGATTTCTTCTATTAAAAAGATGATTTTCATTTGTGCCTTTACCTTTGTACATTTTTTGCTTCAGCCCTGTGCCAACATGAGTTTTGCTAGTTTTTTTTTTGTTTTTTGGTATTCATCTAAGGGGAGATCACAACCTGATCTCCAAGAGACGCCACATGCTGGCGTATACACTGCAAACCCACCATCCGGCGGATACCATCGCCACCAATGGTGGGAACAAGACCGCCACCAGGCGGGGGAAGTCGCCAGCAGCAACGCACCCCAACACACAACTGACTAAATACACAACTCCGCTCACTGACGGAGACATCGCAGCTCCCAAAACAAAGGGACAGCTAGAGCAGAATAACAAAAACAAAACAAACCACAAAATATAACCAAAACACCAGGCAATCCACCGCCATCAACTTCGGCAGCCCGATCAAGATGAGGGAGTCGCGGTAGCCCCACCCTTCCGCCGGCGAACGCCACTGCCACTACAGCAACGGGACCCATACGCCGTCGAGATCTAGAAATCCTCCGACTCCAACAAGGGTCGGGGTCAGATCTAACCCTCAGGCGATCGATCCGTGCTCCGACGCCGAGTGAAGGCCACCGCCCGAGAGAGGGTCGCCACTCAACGCCGTCGAGACGAGCACAAAAAGTCGGCCGCCAGGAGTAGCCCCTATCTACAAGGGAAAGGAGAGGGCCAGATCCCATCCCGTAGACTCCCCACCACGAGGTCCTGGTCTCTCCGGAGCCATCGCCGGCGTTCGAGGAGGCCAAGATTGGATCGACGAAACCCTAGGTCAGAAAGGGGGAAAGGGTAAAGGGGCCGGCTATAAAAAACATGCAATTGCCCTTTTTTTAGTGCTTCATTACCATGGCATCATATGCTACATCACTGCGTCTTCACTGCTGCACATACACTTCAGCAATTCGAGGTGTTTTACGCGGTGATTCTTGCCGTTGCGACTCTCATGACTAGGGATGGCAACGGGTCGGGTTTGGAACGGGTTGGCCCTATCCCGAACCCGCCCCATAATATTTTATCCCGCCCATACCCGTCCCAAACCCGTGTCGGGTTTTGAGGGTAATTTCCAAAACCGTCACAATTAATATTGGAGAAACCCATGCCCGCCCCGCCTCGCCCCATTTATGCATTGCAGGTCGGGTCGGTTCGGATCAGCTTCATAAAAAACTACATATTTAGCTTCTTTGGCCCACCTAGCCGTTGCTCTACATAGAGAAAAGTACAGAGCAAATGTTCCTCCTATATTACGATCACATAGTTATAAGCACAAGTCAACTTATTATGTAATCTTGAGAACCAACATATCAAATAATATTTAAGATATATGAATATATGATAGGTTATATACCCGGGTCGGGTCGGGGCGGATTGGAGTAAAACCTGAACCCGACCCAAACCCGACCGGGTTTTAAATTCAAATCCCAAACCCACCCCAAACCCATTTTTGAGCATCCCAAACCCGTCCCAATCGGGTCGGGTCGGGTCGGGTAACCCGGTAAACCCGGATAATTGCCATCCCTACTCATGACTGCCAGATTGTCATCGTATGCTGTTTAATTGATTTCGATCTTGGCCTGCAAGTAAGAATTCTTTATCTTGGTGGTAGTGCCTTCCCATGTTTTAGGGTTTTTTTTTTTTTTTGGTGGTAGATTTAGTAATTGAAGGACCACCCTTGCAGTGGCACAATACTTTTGTTACTGCTACATGCTTCGACGTCTGTCGTTACCACTAGCATACCTTTGTTGTTGTTGCGGTTGTGCAAATGCTTCAAGTGCATGTGGTTGCAAATGTGATTTGTGCAATTAAAGTTTTATATGTTTAGGTAAAATTTTATTTGCACGACTTTATATACTAAAGCTGTACAGATTTGGTCTAGTGTGTAGATGTTTGCACACATCACATCACATTGACCAAACAACTTTGATATGTTTGCATGTGTTTTCAAAAATACATGCAAAAAACATAGCAATCAAACAAGCCCTAAGTGGTTGAGGTACATGTGCGGATATATGTATCACTTCGTCTAGGGGTGTGCATCGGTTCGAAACCAATCTATTTAGGCAAAACCCAAACCGATCCAACCTTGGTCAGTTTTGAGGATTTCCAATCCGATCCATACCGAACTGAGATTGGGATCCAATCCAATTATAGCCGGTTTGGATTGGATTGAATGGTCGGTTTGGGCTGAAAACCCATATACTTTTTGGACTCTTTTTCCCCTTCATTAGAACTTTGTTTTAACATTAAAAAATAATAATTGTTGACAAATTATTATGCATAAATAAGATTTGTAGCTGATTTTGAGTCATCCTACAGTATTGCAAAGGTTGGTAGTAAGGGTATATGATGACATATGGTATATTAATAAAATATTATATGTATATATATATGTCGGTTCGGTTTAGGTTGGTTTTAAATTTACAAATCCGTCAACTGATCCAATCACGTCGGTTTTTAAAAAACCCAGTCCAATCCGATCCATTGAGTGTGTCGAAATTGATTAAAATCGATTGGTTTGGTCGGTTTAGTTGGTTTGGTTTGAATCCTGCTCAACCCTAACTTTGTCCTTGCGTCATGAGTATGCAGTGTTATTGTATATATACTTGTATGCCTTGTTGCGTGTCACATGTCACTATGCTCAGAGCTTTTTGCTGACCAAATTTGCATGATTTTTCTTGCAGCTCTTTCTTTGGTTGATGCCTTTTCAATGTCATGATAGTGTAGTTGGTTCATTACCTTCTTAAGTTTTTATTTTTTCAAAACAACATTTATTTAAAAAAATATTATTTTAGTAACCATGAGTCTAAAATAATTTCAAAAGTTACAAATTTCTGCCTCGTGGTTGTCGCGTCTATAATTATTGAAATCTTCATGTTCAGTAAAGTTTGTATGTCCGTTATCATTTTTAAAGTTGGTATCGATTTTAAATAAAATATTAGTTTCAACACTTGGGGGCCATTGCATGTGACCATCAAATGTCACATGTGGTAGAAATTGATTATTTTTTAAATTATTTTTGACTCATGACTATTAAAATAATACTTTTTAAAATAAATACTGTTTTGAAAAAAAAAAACCAACACTTAATGGAGTCTGCCTTCGTAATGCAACTACATGGTGTTGAAGCCATTCTTACCTCCATGTATCTTTTTCAATGTTCAATTTTTTTTTTTTATTTCGAGCATCATTTTTGTCGGAGGAGGAGGAATTAAAGGGTTTCCTTTTGTGGTTGTGGCACAATTGGCAGAGATGCATAATGGGCAATTCCTACAATTGCGAATCTGCATTGTAGAGAGAGAGGGTTTTGGCGATAATAGAATTATGCCTCGTTTGGGCCAATATATAGAGAACATATGTGTTCTCATTTGAGGCTTATTTACCAAACTATACATATGACTAACACCCCTTTCCAAACTCACAGTGGATCAAACACTGGGAGTTTGCTAACAAGAAATCGGAACCGATGAGTCGGATGTGACTTTATAAAGAAGTCAGTGATTTGCTCTGCAAAGGAAATATAAGGGAGACAGTTCCGGCTTCATACTACTCTCGGGAGAAGTAGCAGTCTAGCTCAATGTGCTTCGTCTTTTCATGGAAAATCGGGTTGCTTAATAAATCATTTCGGTTATCGCAATGAAGAGCTGTAGGTCCAAAAATCTCAACTAGACCCCCAAGGAGACATTGTAGGTGAATGATCTCCTTGGTGGTGGTGGCCATGACCCTGAACTCTGCCTCGGTGCTCGAGAGAGAAACAACCTTCTGTTTCTTTCTGCACCGTGAGATAAGAGTCTCTAAGAAACATACAATAGCCAGTGTTCGAGCGGCGAGTAGTCGTATCTCCAGCTTAATCAGCATCGGAGTAGGCATATAAGACCAGAGATGAAGTTGAGGACAAAGAGTGATCGAGTGACAGTGCCTTGAAGGTACCGAAGAATTTGCGGGAGGAGGTTGTAGTGAGCAGAGCGATCAACAAACTGGCTGACGATACTAATTAAATAGGCAATATTGGGCCTAGTGATGCAGAGGTAGACCAGCTGACCAACAACTCTCTGTACCGAGTAAGATCCAAAATAGGCTCACCGTATGTGGGTTAGAGCTTCACATGAAGCTTGAGTGGAGTGTTAGCGGTGCGATAATCAGAAAGGGCAGCATGACTGAGGATGACAATAATATACTTCTTCTAGGAGAGCAAAATCTCTCGCTCGTCCTGAGCAATCTCAAGGCAAAGAAAGTAGTGCAAATGATCAAGATACTTCATCTGAAACTTACTCCGGAGTTGCTGCTAAATTGAGGCTATGGCACCCGAGTCGTCACCTATAAGGATCACATCATCCACATAAAGGAGAAGGATATTCTAGCCTTGCTGTGAGCACCGCACAAACAGAGAGTGATCTTGGTAGTTATGGATGAAACTGACCTATGTAACTACACGACGAAAGCCCATAGATGTATGGAGATGACATACATGTTGTGGAGGAGTGCTGAAACCCAGAGAAGGCTGCATGAAGACAACCTTGGAGTGTTCACCCCTGAAGAAATTCATTCTTTATATACATCTAAAAAAGTGGCTAATGTCGAGCAACAACAACTACTAGAAGAGTTCGAATTGTGATCATTTATGCCATGGGAGCGAAGATCTCCTCGTAGTCAACCATGTGCTCCTGACTAAAGCCACAAGCCACCAATCGAGTATTGTGACACTCAATGGATTCATTAAGTCGCCGCTTGAGCTTGTAGTCCCATTGCAGCTAACAGGCTCAATACCAGCAGGGAGTAGGATACCATCCTAAGTTTGAGTCTGCTCAAGGGCTTGAAATTCCTTCGTTATGGCCTGCTACCACTAAGGGGACTGGATGACTTTGCGATAGGATCGGGGATCTTGGTCAAAGTGAAGGGCAATAAGAAAGGCAATAAATTGGGGAGAGTAGGAGGTGACAGTGGTAAAGCCAAAGCGGTCAGGCGACCTAGAGTCAAAACTAAAGCAGTCAGATGGGCGATGCTCACGTTGAGGGTAGCGAGGTGGTGAATACAGATCCTCGCGGAGACTGGCTAAGCATAGTAGGCGGAGTACCAGAAATGTCAAGAGCACTAGTATTAGTGGAACAACCTCCATCTGAAGAGAGGAAAGGTGTAGGAACGTGCATATGAGTGTAGACCTGAGAAAGAAGGGTAGCAACCCGGTGTGGAGAGAACGACATGAAAGGAGGAGAGATCCTCGAAAGAGTCCCTAGACACAAAGGGGAGTGACAGAGATGGGTGGGAAAAATGTGTAAGAGGCTTAAGAGTCGGGACAATGTGGGAAGAGTTCTAGAAAGGTGAGGTCCTGAGATGGAGAGTAGTACGGGGCACTCTCGACAAAGAAGACACGTCAGAAAAAGCAAAGACGGCGAGTCAAGAGGTCATAGCAATAATACCCCTTATGCTCGACACTGATCCCCAAGAGGACACACTCAGCTGCCTTTTTGGATAGCTTCGTGCGCTCATGGGGTGGCAGGATGACAAAACATGTATGAAGTATACTTTAGTTAGGAAAAGAAAAGAAAATATGATCGCGAGGGGATACACACCACCTGGGAGAACATACAAAGGCGTGATGTTGATGAGTTTGACTGAGGCCAAGGCAGCCTTAGCCCAAAAAGTGTGAGGAATAGAGGCAAAGAGAAGTAGAGTGCGCGTAGTCTCAAGGATGTGATGATTCCTCCTCTCGGCTACTTCGCTCTGCTTGTGAGTGTGAGGGCATGAATACTGGAAGAGGGTCCCATGGGACTGAAGAAGGCTCCACATAGCAGTGGAGAGGTACTCAAGGGCGCATTGATGCAATAACCAAACGGTGTGGACCATACAAGAAAAAGTTTGATAGACCTGGAGAACCTCAGAGTGGTATTGAAGGAGGTAAACCCAAGTGTACCTATTGAAGTCATCCACAAAAAAATATAATAATGAAAGTCACACATTGAAGGAAGAGAAGCTAGACCCCAGATATCAGAGTGTACCCGTCCAAATAGACTACTATTGCGAGTAACACTAGAAGAAAACGGAAGAGCTGCATGCTTGGCGAGTTTCAACTTGAGCTAATAGAAAGACAAGAGAAAAGACCTTGACCGAGATCTTCAGACTGAAAGAGGCGTTGAAGCCTAGGCTTAGAAATATCGCCTTATCACCTCCTTGGGGCTGATCCACCAATGAGGCGGACAAGTCACCCATGGGCAAAGCCGCCAAAGTGGCGGACTACCTACCCCCTAGCCACACAGCCACCAAAGGGGCGGTCAATGCACTCCTTCAACAACAGAACCGCCAAGGAGACGGATAACCCGCCCTTACCAAGCTGCCAAAGGGGCGAACAATTTACCCCTCATTTTGTAAAACCACTTGAGGGGTGGTCAGACCCCCTTGGAAGCCTAAGGAGCCACTCCAGGCGTCAACCATGCGGATTATCTCCACCTCGGGAATTACCCTCAAGGTATGAGAAAAATAGTCGTCGGACCCTAGTACATATTGCCTCGCTCGAGCAACAAGTCATGATTTACCGAACCACTACATACCTCGACCAACAATGAGAGGGCAAATGTGGGTGCATAAAATATCCACCCCCTCACTCGGTATTGAGACCAAGGCTCTCAGAAGAGAAGGCTCAGAAGAACATATCAAAGTGGAGAAATAAAGGGTAATCCCCCCTCCAAGACTCGACAAGCGACAGCTACCATTCCAGAGTCGTCCCAACGACGAGCGATGGGAGCAGAAGGCACCCCAATAAGGGGCTAGTTCGCCATGAACACCTCTCCGCAAGACCCTGCCTACAAGTCAAAGGCTACAGAAGCCTATCTCGTCATAATAAGGAAGGCACCCCGTTGACATCCCACAGGACGACATTTAGACATGTCGGGATATGAGATCCTAAATCGACTCAAGAATGATAGCTGTCTAAAAGAGATAGGTCGAGGTTGTGACATCCCTCATGGGGGACACGTGTCTTATAACAATAGGTCCCCCTCCTCCAATCATTTCTTATAAAAGGATGATAGGGCACAAAGAAAAGGGTTGATCATTTGAAAACTTATGGGTAAAGACTTCAACATACCGTCCTACAACAAGAAGAACTATCTGGGAAGATCCATTTCAGGAGCCTTGGATCTTCCTCAATCCCTCGCTTGAGATCAAGGCCGCTTGAAGGGCATCCCCATTCGAAGAGATCAAAGCGCTAGTCCACGTTTGGGTATAATATATAAAGCCTTGAGGGCTGCCATTGATGAGTCAGAGAATGAAGGGTGGGATGGGAAGAGGAACTATGATGGGCCTCACTGCTATAGATATCATCATTAATTAACTTCACCAATGTTGGGGTAGGCAGAATTTGGCGCTCTTTTCTTTGGCATGGTGTGGGAGCCAATGCGGGAGGCTACAATTTGATGAGATGGGACCAGGTTTGTCTTCCGAAGAAGCTGGGAGGGCTGGGAGTTTTAGACCTGCGTAGGTTTAATATTTCTATATTGGGGAAATGGTGGTGGAGGCTGCAGCAGGGATCGGGTGGCTCCTGGCGAGATGTTATTCTGGCAAGATATTTCAAGAGGTTCTCTCCTTTGCACGCGAGGGGGTAGAGTTTCTGGTCGGACTTTCCATTTTTGGAGGGGCATACTGAGGGTCAAGGACTTCTACAGGGAGGCGACTACACTTGCTTTAGGTGATGGGAGGGACATTAGATTTTGGAGAGACACTTGGCTTGGGACCAGGCCATTGGAGCAGCTATTCCCATCGCTTTTCTCCTTGGCCCGGAATAAGGGAGCTTCAGTCCGATCCTAGGCTTGTCGAAGACATGGCTCTATCAGTTGGAGCATAAAGCTTGGGGCTCCGCTTGATCAAGAAAGTCGGCGGGAGTTGCAGGATCTTTACTTGATTCTGCAGGCGGCCTCTTTCAGGACGACGCGGGATGAAGTCCGGTAGAACTGCACCTCTTCAGGGGTCTTCTCCGTTAGATCGTTCTACGAGCATCTGCTTCCTCGGCTTCAGCGACACAGGCCGTCGAAGGCTATTTGGAGGACGAAGGCGCCCTCGAAGGTTCAGATCTTCTCCCTGCTGGCCTCGAGGAACAAGATTCTGACGAAGGCGAATTTATTGCGGCGGAAGCACCCCCAAGCGTCGGACGCTCTCTGTACCTTCTGCGCCTCGGAGGAGGAGACATCATCGCACCTGCTGCTCGGGTGTCCTTTTGCTAGACAACTGTGGGACCACTTCGAAGGAAAGACAGGGATATCCTTGCACCCTAGGACTCTCCGGGGCCTTTGGAGCTCTTGGAAAAGGAGAAAAATCCCAGTGGGGATCCGGAAGCCGTGGGATATGTTGGTCATGGCGATCGTGTGGGTCATCTGGCTTGAGCGGAATAACCGGATTTTCAATGCTAAATCTGCAGGGCAGGAGAAGCTGCGGCAGTCGGTGTATTCCCTCTTCAAAACCTGGATTAGCCCTTGGCAAGATAGACTAGGGGAGGAGGCACTTCGTTTTTGTAACGGTATTCTGACTTAGTTTTAATGGTTTCTGGTTGGGGTCCGCCAAACCCTCCCTCCATAAGGAGGGGTTCTCAAAAAAAAAAAAAAAACAATGTTGGGGTAGGCCACAACTGAACACGTGGTAGTCAAGCGGCCCACAAGGTCTAAAAATAAAGCCCAAGAAAGGGAAGCCCAGAAGGTGTTACAAAGAAAATGTACCCCCCCCCCCTCTCGCGAGCGGTTGGGTTATGAGTTGTCGTAACCACCTCGTAGGCCCCAGAGTATTTTTTTTTATGGTCATTACATAACAACCTGAAGGTCTTCCCAAACAAGGGAAGACAAAGCATCAGAAACTAAAGACAGCCCGTAACTCTATGCCCCATGTAGCCGCGCTTCCTTCGCTAGCCAGTGTGCAGCGCCGTTTGCCCACCTCGGAATCCACTGCACTGACACCCCCTCCAGGTGTTGCCATATTTTATGACAATCCTGAATCAGAGGGCAGATGTCGTCAGAGACACATTTACCGATCACCAAAGCATCTCGCACCCTTGAAGCATCAGTGAGGATAACCACATTTTTGTGGCGCCGTCCAGCGAGCTCTGTAAAAGCAGATTTGAGACCCCAAAGCTCGGCCTGCATGGGAGAATCCACCCTACATCGGAAGACAGTCGCTGCAAGAATAGTACCACTAGTGGTAGTCAGAACCCAAGCACCACTAGCTAGATATTAATATAGTGATATAAATAATATTAAACTTTTAAGTAGTATTAAGATTTTATCTTATATGGGTTCTCAGGTTTTTATTTCGCAAGACTCTTAGGCTGTTTAAATACATTCACTACACCAAAACAGACAATTTGTAACAGTCAATTAGTAATGGTTGTTACAAATATCTGTAACGCCATATTCCTAACGGTTTTTTTATGTTACTAAACAAATTTATAACAGTTGGCTGTGTTACTAAATCCTGATTTTGGTGTAGTGATTGTGGTTTTCTTTTCATAAGGATCTTTTGGTTCTTTAAGTGTCTTTGAGCTTTGGGGGGCCTAACTTCACATGGGGCCTTGGGCGACCATCTTAATGGTCTTATGGTCGAGCCGGCCCTGTTCGGGTTCGTACCGAATCAATACTGAAGTGTAACGCTACATATAAAGAGCATCTTGTCAAACATGGGAAGTATATAATAAGTTTGCTGAGAAATGCTATTCAGCCTGAAGGTTTGTCCCGATTTCACCGGCCCGATTGACGTGGCAGCGTGCAACTGGTGCTGTTAAAGATTTTAAAATCGCTAGTGGGTTTCAGCCACCAGTTGCACGCTGCCACGTCAATTGGGTCGACGAAATCGGGGCAAACCTTCGGGCTGAATAGCATTTCTCAAGTTTGCTCAATGTATGTTGCATATAATATTTATACTTAATGATTGGGTTGCTAGTTGGGACCGCTTCCTCGAAGCCTCAGCTCAAGCGCAACCCGAATTGTGGTTGGGTTGCGATTTTTCAATCCAAGCCATACCCATACATGTGAAAACCCAACCTATTTTTGATCAGATATAGGTTGGGTTCGGGTTGGCCCACCCAAGTTGCAACCCTAGTATACTTATGAAACAAGTCATATATGTGGTTTTGGGACCAGTTTATGGGATTTTGGCAATTCCCTACTGTACATATAAAACAAGACACCCGTGCATGGTTGTAAGTCTGTTTGGTTGGAGGGAGTTGGCACCGGCGTGTTCCAACTCAAGCGTGGGGTACAAACAGAATAAGTTGGAACTGCACCTGAAAACCGTGGGGTACAACCTCACGCGTTTTCTATACAATCAAAATCCGCGGAGGAGTTGAAACTCATCTGGTCGGGAGCCTTCACACGAAACCAAACAGCCGTTTTAGCGGAACACGCATGAGTTGGAACACACAGGTTCCAACTCCCTTCAACCAAACAGACAAATGCACAAATCCTTTCTTCTAATCAAAATAAACAATTTTTAAATTCAAGATGTAGTCCACTAAGATTCTATATTGTTAGCAAATTTTAGAATGGCCACAATTCACTTCAGAACATAGTAAACCTTTTCTCGAAAACCATTTCTCTTCAAATTAAAAATTAGATTTTTTTATAAATCGATCCCTAAAATTAGGATTAATTATGTATAAATACTTCAAATTAGACTATTTGTATATCGACTCATGCAAACATATTATGTTGCGCACGTTAGTCCTTCCGTCACAATCTATTACGTTCCCGTCAATTAACCATGATTCAGAATTAATCACATGGATAAATGACTAATTTGTTCATATATAACTTAACAGTCCCCTCTCTCTCTTCACCACAGCTGCAGCCCACCACCAACTATCACCACCACCACCGTTGTTGCTAGGCCACACCCAACCACCACCCACCTCTCCACCAACATCCACGACTCACCTTCACCACGGTTGCCCACCGCCCACCACCAACATGACCCACCTCCATCCACCTCCACCTCTATCACCACCGACTTCCACCATCGTCACCCACATCCACCATAGCCGCCCACCTCCACCATGATCGCAAATCCACCTCCACCATTGTCACCCACCGCCCACCGCCCGACCACCTCCACCCCTTTCCACCACCACCCACAAAAATCCACCGCCCACCACCGTCACTCACCATCCGTCCACTAATTCATCATTTTAAATCTTTAATTGTATTTTTGTCCAAGAAAATCCATGTTTGAAGCAAACAAAAAATCATATAATATTCTAGGAATATTTCTTTAATATGGATGCCAATTAACTAGAGGGGTTTATCTGTACAACTTATGATGTTTGCAGGGGTCGATATGCAGATAGTCTAATGTGAGGGATTTATACATAATTAGCCCAAATTTTAGGGGTCAATTTGTAAAATTAAAATTATGTGGGGGATGGATGAAAATATGTATGCTTCTCAAATTTGCAATGTTTTAAAAACTGGACCAGATCAGACGATTCAACCACTGGACCCGTGAACCGGCCCAGATTCTGGATTTGAGAAATACAAGAATCGAAATTACCATAAACCTGACTTAAACCTGGCAAAACTGCCAACCCACCAGTTGAACCGCCAACCCACATGACCCGTTCGACTCTTTAGCTAACCATTGTTTATTAAAAGAGTCTTAAAACCCCTTTTTGTTGTTGTTCTCTCATCTCTTCGGACATTTACTAGAAGTTAATTATGTTTAGACGACATTATTTTTTTTCTAAACAAATATTAAAAAATATTGTTTAACTATTTTTAAAAGCAGATAACAATAAATGGATTTAGTTATGATATCATGATGATGTCACGGTCCAACCATGGGTTGACCCCATGGTTGAACCGGTGATCCGTAACCCGGTCCCCTTTTCGATTCGATAAACGGTCTGGTTTTAAAAGCATTACAAATTCGTGATATTTAGGTTAACTTTTGGACATACATTAGTTCAACATTGCCTAGGAATCTCATATTGATCTCCATAGTTTTTTTTTTTTGCGTCTTGGGCCTGAATGGATGAAAATAGCCGATGCACTTCTTCCTCCTCAATAGGCCAGGTGTGTGAGTTTCATTTAAGTGCATCTTTTGGTTGGGAGGAGTTACAACTAGTTGGAATTACAACTTATGTGCATGGAAAAGTATTAGTTGTACCTAACATGTAGTTGTAAAATGATAATTTGATTCTTTATGGTAAGTTTTTTTTTTTTTTTGAGAACCCCTCCGGCTAGGAGGGAGGGTTAGGCAGCTCCCAACAAGTTTTTTTTTTTTTAGTAAAGTGGTTGTGGGATACAGTGGATGGTGGTGGCTTGTTGTCAGGCAGCGAGCAACAGCCAGTCAGATGGCAACCGATGACTAGTGGTGGTTGGCGACGGGCAGCGAGCCGACTGGCTGGTGGTGGTAGGCCATGGGAAGCGGGGATCGGTGGTCGATAGGTGGTGGGTGTTGGTTGGGCAACTCATGCATTTTGTATATACAACTTCCCACAATAGAACTTTGAGTAAATGGTGTAGTTGAAACTCTTCCCAAAAAGACTGTTTGGTTGGTTGTTACAGCTCACACAGCCAAAAGGTGGGATTCGTCCAAAACGCATGAGTTGCAACTCCAACATAGAGATCCTCTTCGTATTCAACAAAATAAGATCGATCTCAAGGAGTTCGTGTGCATCAACATGGTTTCTTATTGAGAATTCACGAAGGATCAAATACAGAGACACACACTACAGAGAAATCCTTCTCTTATTCTTAGCGTGCGCGTGCACACACACACACACAAACAGCCCAAGGCAACCAAGAAGATCATAGAGGCTTAGGGCTTATGGTGTACCGGTGCCGAGACAAATCCATTGACCCACAAAGAGATGTTGGCAGTCGACACCAGGGTTGTAAGTGTAGAAGTCCGTCTCCGTCATGTTATGACTCGTCCAAATTTTGTAGCACGTGCAACCGGTCCCCACCTGGACCATGCCGCCGCATGTCGGAGCTGACGCCTTGGAGATGATGAGAAGGGTGGAAAGCATGAGGAGTACTACTATAGCAGCCTTGGCCATTGCAGCTTCCCTCTGTTCACAGGTAGAAGAAGCTCCCTCTTCTTTGATGTTAGCTGCCTTGCTATATGACCTCTCCTAGGTATAGGTATATATATAGTATGATCCCCGTATGGGACCAACACACAAGGCAACAAAATGTTTTCTTTTAAAGAGTTGTGCTCTCTTGGCTCCTGATATCAGCTTCAAAGACAACACAGGTAGATCTAGTTCTTCTTGACTGGCTACCACATTGCATTTTGGCATGCTTATTTGGAATGATACGGTGTTGGCGTCAATTGCCATCAACTTTGCCGAATCATGCTTTCTAGCTCAGGCTTATCCAATAACTTATGGGGAGAGGCACATTTTACTGTCGGCCACATGTTGAATAGGATTATCTATAGATCTTTCTAACACCATATATACCTTATGTGGAATAATGACAAATCAAATTTAAGCTTATCTCTTACAAATTCATCTATCGTAGGTTTTTTTATGTGAAGAGGGATCAAAACCCTTGTACCGATTCTTTGGCCAAGTTTGAGCTGTAGGAGCAGTCACATAGTTACCAAATCGGGCGTTTTAAAAAAAAAACGCGTATCGATCTGAAGTCTTAGCAAATAGAAAAAAACGTCCCTACGCATTTTATACGGTATAAAACACGCCGGTTTTTTTTTTTTTTTGAGATCGGCGGGTGTCCCGAAACCTTTCGGGCAATGGCCCACTTCAGGCTCGGACTAATCCCTCCGGGAGTGAAGCCCGACCCACTCGGCAATTCCCACTTCACTCCTGGGTAAATCGAGGGGAGGAAGAGTTGAACCCACAACCTCATCACCAAAGCATCAGTTGCTTTGCCAACTCTCCTATCCCCTGGTGGGTCTAAAACACGCCGGGTTTGGTCCAGGTTTAAATTGGGTTCAGGTTTTATTTTGTTCGTGCTTAATAAACGCATATGCTATATGTTTTGAATTTTTGATTACTTAATGTTGGAAAATGACATATATATATACTTGGTATAATGTTTAAGATTTTTTTTTGTTTTTTCCGATGTTTTCTCTTTTTTTTTTTTCTTTTTTTCCGTTTTCATTGTATCATTTTGGATTTTTTCCTTACGGTTTTTTTTCCCGTTTTCTGACTTGGTAACTATGGGAACAGACTCCCTTCTCTTCTTTTTCTATTCCTAGCTGTATCTCCTCTCTAGTGCTTATGGAGAAGGAGCGGTTGAGTAATTGTCGTAATGTTTCTTGTTATTAATTCTCTTGGTGCAATAGAGAAGTATATTATGTTGATTCTAGATATGCTAAACTCTCGAAAGACATCTTTCGCTCAAAATTTAGATAGATCCATAATTCTTTGTTTAGAAGACAAAAAAAGGAGAAGTAATATATTAAAACTAAATTGGAAAGTCCTTTGGACAATATATATCCATGCATATGAAGTAAGATCACCATAGTTAGATCCATTACCCTTAGCTTAGAAGTAAGAATTAGGAGAAGTAATAAAACTAGGGATTGGGACGATCTTTGGAGATAAGTATAGTTTTGTCATTAGGAGGATTGCCATATATATATATATATATATATATATATATATATATATATATATATATATATATATATATATATATATATATATATATATATATATATATATATATATATATATATATATATATATATATATATATATAGAGAGAGAGAGAGAGAGAGAGAGAGAGAGAGAGAGAGAGAGAGAGAGGGGGGGGGGGTGTTACGTTGCGCTATGCGCTGCCGGCCGAGAATGTGAGCTGTGCTCAGCCGGACCGTCTGATCGGCACTGATCGCCTGTGAACAGCGCAGAGAAAACAGCTGCCCTCCCTCAGCCGTCCGATCCCCATCCCGATTACCCGATTCAGTCGCGCAGCACACTGTATTCGGTCCCATCGATTCCCATCCGTTGGATCGATGGGAATCAAACGGTATAAAATGAATTTTGCTGTTATTGTAGCCGCTACAGTAACAGCGAAATTTTTTTAGACTGTTCGATTCCCATCGATCCAACGGATGAGAATCGAACGGACCGAATACAGTGAGCTGCGCGGCTGAATCGGGTAATCGGGATGCGGATCGGACGGCTGAGGGAGGGTAGCTGCGCGGCTCACATTATCTGCGCTGTTAGCAGGCGATCCGTGCCGATCGGACGGTCCGGTTGAGCGCAGCTCACATTTCGGCCGGCAGCGCACAGCGCAACGTAACACCCCTATATATATATATATATATATATATATATATATATATATATATATATATATATATATATATATATATATATGGGGACGGGGTGCCTGGACCTCAGGTGCAGCGTGAACGCTGCACCTGAGGCTCTGCGCGCGCCATGTGTCAACAATCGGGGAGATCGGACTCCCCGCGCCGCTTCCGGACCGAAGTAACAGCCTGCAAAATCTGTGACCGTCCGATCGAAACCTCTAGACCGTCTGATCCCGTGTGGCACAGCTGTTCGGTTTGCTACAGTAACAGCAAAAAAAAATTCCATCAGTGAGGATAACCACATTTTTGTGGCGCCGTCCAGCGAGCTCTGTAAAAGCAGATTTGAGACCCCAAAGCTCGGCCTGCATGGGAGAATCCACCCTACATCGGAAGACAGTCGCTGCAAGAATAGTACCACTAGTGGTAGTCAGAACCCAAGCACCACTAGCTAGATATTAATATAGTGATATAAATAATATTAAACTTTTAAGTAGTATTAAGATTTTATCTTATATGGGTTCTCAGGTTTTTATTTCGCAAGACTCTTAGGCTGTTTAAATACATTGTGGTTTTCTTTTCATAAGGATCTTTTGGTTCTTTAAGTGTCTTTGAGCTTTGGGGGGCCTAACTTCACATGGGGCCTTGGGCGACCATCTTAATGGTCTTAAGGTCGAGCCGGCCCTGTTCGGGTTCGTACCGAATCTGTACTGAAGTGTAACGCTACATATAAAGAGCATCTTGTCAAACATGGGAAGTATATAATAAGTTTGCTGAGAAATGCTATTCAGCCTGAAGGTTTGTCCTGATTTCACCGGCCCGATTGACGTGGCAACGTGCAACTGGTGCTGTTAAAGATTTTAAAATCGCTAGTGGGTTTCAGCCACCAGTTGCACGTTGCCACATCAATTGGGTCGACGAAATCGGGGCAAACCTTCGGGCTGAATAGCATTTCTCAAGTTTGCTCAATGTATGTTGCATATAATATTTATACTTAATGATTGGGTTGCTAGTTGGGACCGCTTCCTCGAAGCCTCAGCTCAAGCGCAACCCTAATTGTGGTTGGGTTGTGATTTTTCAATCCAAGCCATACCCATACATGTGAAAACCCAACCCATTTTTGATCAGATATAGGTTGGGTTCGGGTTGGCCCACCCAAGTTGCAACCCTAGTATACTTATGAAACAAGTCATATATGTGGTTTTGGGACCAGTTTATGGGATTTTGGCAATTCCCTACTGTACATATAAAACAAGACACCCGTGCATGGTTGTAAGTCTGTTTGGTTGGAGGGAGTTGGCACCGGCGTGTTCCAACTCAAGCGTGGGGTACAAACAGAATAAGTTGGAACTGCACCTGAAAACCGTGGGGTACAGCCTCACACATTTTCTATACAATCGAAATCCGCGGAGGAGTTGAAACTCATCTGGTCGGGAGCCTTCACACGAAACCAAACAGCCGCTTTAGCGGAACACGCATGAGTTGGAACACGCAGGTTCCAACTCCCTTCAACCAAACAGACAAATGCACAAATCCTTTCTTCTAATCAAAATAAACAATTTTTAAATTCAAGATGTCGTCCACTAAGATTCTATATTGTTAGCAAATTTTAGAATGGCCACAATTCACTTCAAAACATAGTAAACCTTTCCTCGAAAACCATTTCTCTTCAAATTAAAAATTAGATTTTTTTATAAATCGATCCCTAAAATTAGGATTAATTATGTATAAATACTTCAAATTAGACTATTTGTATATCGACTCATGCAAACATATTATGTTGCGCACGTTAGTCCTTCCGTCACAATCTGTTACGTTCCCGTCAATTAACCATGATTCAGAATTAATCACATGGATAAATGACTAATTTGTTCCTATATAACTTAACAGTCCCCTCTCTCTCTTCACCACAGCTGCAGCCCACCACCAACTATCACCACCACCGTCGTCGTTGCTAGGCCACACCCAACCACCACCCACCTCTCCACCAACATCCACCACTCACCTTCACCACGGTTGCCCACCGCCCACCACCAACATGACTCACCTCCATCCACCTCCACCTCTATCACCACCGACTTCCACCATCGTCACCCACATCCACCATAGCCGCCCACCTCCACCATGATCGCAAATCCACCTCCACCATTGTCACCCACCGCCCAACGACCGACCACCTCCACCCCTTTCCACCACCACCCACAACAACCCACCGCCCACCACCGTCACTCACCATCCGTCCACTAATTCATCATTTTAAACCTTTAATGGTATTTTTGTCCAAGAAAATCCATGTTTGAAGCAAACAAAAAATCATATAATATTCTAGGAATATTTCTTTAATATGGATGCCAATTAACTAGAGGGGTTTATCTGTACAACTTATGATGTTTGCAGGGGTCGATATGCAGATAGTCTAATGTGAGGGATTTATACATAATTAGCCCAAATTTTAGGGGTCAATTTGTAAAATTAAAATTATGTGGGGATGGATGAAAATATGTATGCTTCTCAAATTTGCAATGTTTTAAAAACTGGACCAGATCAGACGATTCAACCACTGGACCCGTGAACCGGCCCAGATTCTGGATTTGAGAAATACAAGAATCGAAATTACCATAAACCTGACTTAAACCTGGCAAAACTGCCAACCCACCAGTTGAACCGCCAACCCACATGACCCGTTCGACTCTTTAGCTAACCATTGTTTATTAAAAGAGTCTTAAAACCCCTTTTTGTTGTTGTTCTCTCATCTCTTCGGACATTTACTAGAAGTTAATTATTTTTAGACGACATTATTTTTTTTCTAAACAAATAATAAAAAATATTGTTTAACTATTTTTAAAAGTAAATAACAATAAATGGATTTAGTTATGATATCATGATGATGTCACGGTCCAACCACGGGTTGACCCCATGGTTGAACCGGTGACCCGTAACCCGGTCCCCTTTTCGATTCGATAAACGGTCTGGTTTTAAAAGCATTACAAATTCGTGATATTTTTATTTGGAGGTTAACTTTTGGACATACATTAGTTCAACATTGCCTAGGAATCTCATATTGATCTCCTTACATATGGGAGTTTTTCTTTTTTGCGTCTTGGGCCTGAATGGATGAAAATAGCCGATGCACTTCTTCCTCCTCAATAGGCCAGGTGTGTGAGTTTCATTTAAGTGCCTCTTTTGGTTGGGAGGAGTTACAACTAGTTGGAGTTACAACTTATGTGCATGGAAAAGTATTAGTTGTACCTAACATGTAGTTGTAAAATGATAATTTGATTCTTTATGGTAAGTTTTTTTTTTTTTTTGAGAACCCCTCCGGCTAGGAGGGAGGGTTAGGCAGCTCCCAACAAGTTTTTTTTTTTTTGGTAAAGTGGTTGTGGGATACAGTGGATGGTGGTGGCTTGTTGTCAGGCAGCGAGCAACAGCCAGTCAGATGGCAACCGATGACTAGTGGTGGTTGGCGACGGGCAACGAGCCGACTGGCTGGTGGTGGTAGGCCATGGGAAGCGGGGATCGGGGGTCGATAGGTGGTGAATGTCGGTTGGGCAACTCATGCATTTTGTATATACAACTTTCCACAATAGATCTTTTGAGTAAATGGTGTAGTTGAAACTCTTCCCAAAAAGACTGTTTGGTTGGTTGTTACAACTCACACAGCCAAAAGGTGGGACCCGTCCAAAACACATGAGTTGCAACTCCAACATAGAGATCCTCTTCGTATTCAACGAAATAAGATCTCAAGGAGTTCGTGTGCATCAACATGGTTTCTTATTGAGAATTCACGAAGGATCAAATACAGAGACACACACTACAGAGAAATCCTTCTCTTATTCTTAGCGTGCGCGTGCACACACACACACACACACAAACAGCCCAAGGCAACCAAGAAGATCATAGAGGCTTAGGGCTTATGGTGCACCGGTGCCGAGACAAATCCATTGACCCACAAAGAGATGTTGGCAGTCGACACCAGGGTTGTAAGTGTAGAAGTCCGTCTCCGTCATGTTATGACTCGTCCAAATTTTGTAGCACGTGCAACCGGTCCCCACCTGGACCATGCCGCCGCATGTCGGAGCTGACGCCTTGGAGATGATGAGAAGGGTGGAAAGCATGAGGAGTACTACTATAGCAGCCTTGGCCATTGCAGCTTCCCTCTGTTCACAGGTAGAAGAAGCTCCCTCTTCTTTGATGTTAGATGCCTTGCTATATGACCTCTCCTAGGTATAGGTGTATATATAGTATGATCCCCGTATGGGACCAACACACAAGGCAACAAAATGTTTTCTCTTAAAGAGTTGTGCTCTCTTGGCTCCTGATATCAGCTTCAAAGACAACACAGGTAGATCTAGTTCTTCTTGACTGGCTACCACATTGCATTTTGGCATGCTTACTTGGAATGATACGGCGTTGGCGTCAATTGCCATCAACTTTGCCGAATCATGCTTTCTAGCTCAGGCTTATCCAATAACTTATGGGGAGAGGCACATTTTACTGTCGGCCACATGTTGAATAGGATTATCTATAGATCTTTCTAACACCATATATACCTTATGTGGAATAATGACAAATCAAACTTAAGCTTATCTCTTACAAATTCATCTATCGTAGGTTTTTTTATGTGAAGAGGGATCAAAACCCTTGTACCGATTCTTTGGCCAAGTTTGAGCTGTAGGAGCAGTCACATAGTAACCAAATCGGGCGTTTTAAAAAAAAACACGTATCGATCTGAAGTCTTAGCAAATAGAAAAAAACGTCCCTACGCATTTTATACGAGTATAAAACACGCTGGATTTGGTCCAGGTTTAAATTGGGTTCAGGTTTTATTTTGTTCGTGCTTAATAAACGCATATGCTATATGTTTTGAATTTTTGATTACTTAATGTTGGAAAATGACATATATACATACTTGGTATAATGTTTAAGATTTTTTTTTGTTTTTTCCGATGTTTTCTCATTTTTTTTTCTTTTTTTCCGTTTTCATTGTATCATTTTGGATTTTTTCCTTACCGCTTTTTTTCCCGTTTTCTAACTTGGTAACTATGGGAACAGACTCCCTTCTCTTCTTTTTCTATTCCTAGCTGTATCTCCTCTCTAGTGCTTATGGAGAAGGAGCGGTTGAGTAATTGTCGTAATGTTTCTTGTTATTAATTCTCTTGGTGCAATAGAGAAGTATATTATGTTGATTCTAGATATGCTAAACTCTCGAAAGACATCTTTCGCTCAAAATTTAGATAGATCCATAATTCTTTGTTTAGAAGACAAAAAAAGGAGAAGTAATATATTAAAACTAAATTGGAAAGTCCTTTGGACAATATATATCCATGCATATGAAGTAAGATCACCATAGTTAGATCCATTACCCTTAGCTTAGAAGTAAGAATTAGGAGAAGTAATAAAACTAGGGATTGGGACGATCTTTGGAGATAAGTATAGTTTTGTCATTAGGAGGATTGCCATATATATATATATATATATATATATATATATATATATATATATATATATATATATATATATATATATATAGAGAGAGAGAGAGAGAGAGAGAGAGAGAGAGAGAGAGAGAGAGAGAGAGAGAGAGAGAGAGAGAGAGAGAGAGAGAGAGAGAGAGAGAGAGAGAGAGAGAGAGAGAGAGAGAGAGAGAGAGAGAGAGGGGTGTTACGTTGCGCTATGCGCTGCCGGCCGAGAATGTGAGCTGCGCTCAGCCGGACCGTCCGATCGGCACGGATCGCCTGCGAACAACGCAGAGAAAACAGCTGCCCTCCCTCAGCCGTCCGATCCCCATCCCGATTACCCGATTCAGTCGCGCAGCTCACTGTATTAGCGCAGAGAAATCACCTACCCTCCCTCAGCCGTCCGATCCCTATCCCGATTATCCGATTCAGCCGCGCAGCTCACTGTATTCGGTCCCATCGATTCCCATCCATTGGATCGATGGGAATCGAACGGTATAAAATAAATTTTGCTGTTATTGTAGCCGCTACAGTAACAGCGAAATTTTTTTAGACTGTTCGATTCCCATCGATCCAACGGATGAGAATCGAACGGACCGAATACAGTGAGCTGCGCGGCTGAATCGGGTAATCGGGATGGGGATCGGACGGCTGAGGGAGGGTAGCACCGCGGCTCACATTGTCTGCGCTGTTCGCAGGCGATCCGTGCCGATCGGACGGTCCGGCTGAGCGCAGCTCACATTTCGGCCGGCAGCGCATAGCGCAACGTAACACCCCTATATATATATATATATATATATATATATATATATATATATATATATATATATATATATATATATATATATATATATATATATATATATATATATATATATATAGGACGGGGTGCCTGGACCTCAGGTGCAGCGTGAACGCTGCACCTGAGGCTCTGCGCGCGCCATGTGTCGACAATCGGGGAGATCGGACTCCCCGCGCCGCTTCCGGACCGAAGTAACAGCCTGCAAAATCTGTGATCGTCCGATCGAAACCTCTAGACCGTCTGATCCCGTGCGGCACAGCTGTTCGGTTTGCTACAGTAACAGCGAAAAAAAATTCCATCCGTTCGATTCCAATCGATCGAACGGATGGGAATCGGCCGTCCCATATGTGTATTAATTCGATTCCCATCCGTTCGATCGATGGGAATCGAACGGATAGAATTTTTTTTCGCTATTACTGTAGCCGCTACAGTAACAGCGAAAAAGATTTCCATCCGTTCGATTCCAGTCGATCGAACGGATGGGAGTCGAATCAAACCGAACAGCTGTGCCGCACGGGATCAGACGGTCTAGAGGTTTCGATCGGACGGCAACAGATTTTGCAGGCTGTTACTTCGGTCCGGAAGCGGCGCGGGGAGTCCGATCTCCCCTATTGTCGACACATGGCGCGTGCAGAGCCTCAAGTGCAGCGTTCACACTTCACGCTGCACCTGAGGTCCAGGCTCCCCGTCCTCTCTCTCTCTCTCTCTCTCTCTCTCTCTATATATATATATATATATATATATATATATATATATATATATATATATATATATATATATATATATATTAGGGTTATATATGGCACAAAACATTCTCGAATTATGATTTTAAAGTAAATAGGGATGGCAGCGGTGCGGTTTAAAACCAACAACCGTGGTAAACCGCACCGCATGGTGCAGTTTGGGGTTGCCAAAATGTAAAACCGTCGCGGTGCGGTGCGGTTTCGATGTAGCGGTGCGGTTTCGGTTTTGACCAAAACCGTATAAAACCGCACCGTTTAGGTTTTTATAATGATAAACCGCGGTGCACCGCATGGTGCGGTTTCGGTTTTACATAATGGTAAACTGTCGCGGTGCGGTGCGATTTCGGTGTGGCGGCTCGGTGTTGCGGTGTGGTTTCGGTTTTACATAATGGTAAACTGTCGCGGTGCGGTGCGATTTCGGTGTGGCGGCTTGGTGTTGCGGTGTGGTTTCGGTTTTGCTCAAAATCGCACCAAAACCGTACTGGTACCATCCCTAAAAGTAAATCATAGAAAGCATCAGTTGATTAACGAGTGCAAGAATCGTATAGTATCCGACCATTGATCAGTTATATAATCAATTTATGTTTATGCTACAAGACTTTATTATGTGAAAGGATACTAGGATACCGACTTGATTTCGTGCTTCACATATTCTTGAAGCAAAACTACATGTATTTATATTGTTTGTTTTTGTTTTTTTTTTGTTTGGTAGAGTTTATATTTTTTTGTAAATTTCATCATGTGTTTCAAATTTGGACAGGTTTCAAAAAATGTTCTTAGATGCTTTGATCATCAAAAATCATGTTTTACAAGTTCACAAATGCATATGGTTTCTGGCTAAACATGTTTGGGACCAACCGGGGGTGGATCCATCCTTAATTTCTATGGGTTTAATCACCCAAATATGAACTAGGGGTACACACCTAGGTATGCACATTGGGGTGTGGACCGCAAGTCCCCAGGTTTGGGGTGTCACACTCAGGTGGGTACCACATGAGTTTTACCATATTTTTAGTAATTTTTTATTTTCAACTTGTTTGAGGTTTGCCCTAATCCGGCCCAAACAAGTTTTATTCATCTAGAATTAGAAACCTATAAATCGCTTTCACATAACCTACATAGCCTAAAGTAAGGCATGTGAGGAGCAATGCTATTCAGCCCAAAGGTTTTTCCGATTCCGCTCAGCCCGATTGATGTGGTAACGTGCAACTGATGGTGTAAAAGACTTAAATGTCGGTAGTGGGTTTCAGCCACCAGTTGCACGCTGCCATGCCAATCGGGCCGGTGAAATCGAAAAAACCTTCGGGCTGAATAGCATTTCTCGACATGTCAGACATCGAAAACCTTTAATACACTAGTTTTCATCGCTCTATCCATTGTTCATCGAAAGCGTCTCTTTTCGATGATTCATTTGGATTTGTTTATCTAATCCTATCATGAACAATGAAAAAACTTCTAGGGTAACTCTTTGATTGCAATCTATTTATCATAGTGTATTGACATTGCATTTGAGCTCCCTCTGGGTGCTTTTTAACTCACTAGGGTTTTCCACTTGAAATTTTTGTATCTCATCTTTTTGTGTGTGTGTGTGTGTTTGTGTGATTGTTATTATTTAATTGTCTCTTAGGGTTAAAGGCTTTTACAGTAAAGGGATCGACATCGCTGCGAGATCGAGTCCCCCCCCCCCTACCAGCTAGTTGTCGGGAGGTGGGCAATGCCCAATTGGACGGCGGCTGACAACGGGCAGAGATGGTCTAGTGACGACCGACTGATCGGCGGTGAAAAACAGCAATTGGTGGCCGATCGATGGTGGGCGGTGGTTGTGACGGGCAGTTGGGGAACTCATACAGTTTGTACATAAAACTTTTTAAGATGAGTTTCTTCATAATAGAGCTTTGAGTAAATGGTGTAGTTGAAACTCATCCCAAAAACTGATGTTTGTTTGGTTGTTCCAACTCACACACCAAATAAAGGGGTCTGTCCAAAAATCTATCTTATCTTATACAAAATCTAGAGAGAGAAAAATCCAACTATGTTCCATTAAAACTTTTCCCTTTTTTTTCTTTTTCTTTTAATTTTTTAACAAATCTATAGCTACCATAGGAAAGGTCCAATTTAAAGTTGCCACTAAGAAAGTCTATATGCATGAAGGGCATCATCTGTTGCAACAAGGTTTCTTATTGAGAATTCACCAAGGATCAAATACAGAGACAAACCACTACATAAAAATCCTTCTCTTATTCTTCGTGCCTACGCGCGCACACACACACAAACATCCCAAGGCTACTAAGAAGATCAGAGAGGCTTATGGCTTATGGCGCACCGGTGCCGAGACACAGCCATTGACCCACAAAGAGGTGCTGGCAGTCGACACCAGGGTTGTAAGCGTAGAAGTCCGTCTCCGTCATGTTGTGACTCATCCAAATTTCGTAGCACGTGCCATCGGTGCCACCGGTCCCCACCTGGACCATGCTGCCGCATGTCGGCGTCGACGCCTTGGAGATGATGAGAAGGGTGGAAAGCATGAGGAGTACTACTATAGCAGCCTTGGCCATTGCAGCTTCCCTCTATTCACAGGTAGAAGAAGCTCCCTCTTCTTTGATGTTAGCTGCCTTGCTATATGACCTCTCCTAGGTATAGGTGTATATATAGTATGATCCCCGTATGGGACCAACACACAAGGCAACAAAATGTTTTCTTTTAAAGAGTTGTGCTCTCTTGGCTCCTGATATCAGCTTCAAAGACAACACATGTAGATCTAGTTCTTCTTGACTGGCTACCACATTGCATTTTGGCATGCTTATTTGGAATGATATGGTGTCGGCGTGAATTGGCATCGACTTTTCCGAATCTTGCTTTCTAGCTCAGGCTTATCCAATAACTTATGGGGAGAGGCACGTACATTTTACTGTCAGCCACATGTTGAATAGGATTATCTATAAAGATCTTTCTAACACCATACGTTATGTGGAATAATGACATATCAATTTAAAGCTTATCTCTAGCATATTCATCTATCGTAGTTTTTTTTTTGTGAAGAGGGATCAAAACCCTTGTACCGATTCTCTGGCCAAGTTTATGCTGTAGGAGTAGATACCCTTCTCTTCTTTTTCTATTCCTAGCCGTATCTCCTCTCTAGTGCTTATGGAGAAGGAGTGGTTGAGTAATTGTACTAATGTTTCTTGTTATCAATTCTCTTGGTGCAATAGAGAAGTATATTATGTTGATTCTAGATATGCTAAACTTTCGAAAGACGTCTTTCGCTTAAAATTTAGATAGATCCATAATCCGTTGTTTAGAAGACAAAAAAATGAGAAGTAATGTATTAAAACTAAGATTGGAATGTTCTTTGGACAATATATATCCATGCACATGAAGTAAGATCACCACAGTTAGATCCATTACCCTTAGCTTAATTAGAAGTAAGAATTAGGAGAAGTAATAAAACTAGGGATAGGGACGATCTTTGGAGATAAGTATAGTTTTGTCATTAGGGGGATTGCCCAATATATATATAACCATATTAGGGTTATATATGGCACAAAACATTCTCGAATTATGATTTGAAAGTAAATAGGGATGGCAACGGTGCGGTTTAAAACCAACAACCGTGGTAAACCACACCGCATGGTGCAGTTTGGGGTTTGCCAAAAGATAAAACTGTCTCGGTGCGGTGCGGTTTTGGTGTAGCGGTGCGGTTTCGGTTTTAACCAAAACCGTATAAAACCGTACCGTTTAGGCCTTTATAATGATAAACCATGGTGCACCACAGCACACCGCATCTCATGTTGCGGTTTCGGTTTTACATAATGGTAAACTGTCGCGGTGCGGTGTCGTTTCAGTGTGGCGGTTCGGTGTTGCAGTGTGGTTTCAGTTGTTCCTAAAATCGCACCGAAGCCGCACCGTTGTCATCCCTAAAAGTAAATCAAAGAGAGCATCAGTTGATTAAAGAGTGCAAGAAGTGTATCCGACCATTGATCAGTTATATAATCAATTCATGTTGATGCTACAAGACTTAATAATTTGAAAGGATACTAGGATACCGACTTTGATTTCGTGCTTCACATATTCTTGAAGCAAAACGACATGCATTATATTGTTTTGTTTTGTTTTTTTTTTGTTTGGTAGAGTTTATATTTTTTTGTAAATTTTATCATGTGTTTCAAATTTGGACAGGTTTCAAAAAATGTTCTTAGATGCTTTGATCATCAAAAATCATGTTTTACAAGTTCACAAATGCATATTGTTTCTGGGGGTGGATCCATCTTTAATTTCTGGGGGTTTAAGCACCCAAATCTGAACTTTGGGTGCACACCTAGGTACGCACATTGGGGTTTGGACCGCAAGTCCCCAGGTTTGGGGTGTCACACTCAGGTGCGTACCACATGTGTTTTACCATATTTTTAGTAATTTTTTTATTTCCGACTTTTTTGGGGTTTGCCCTAATCCGGCCCAAACAAGTTTTATTCAACTAGAAAACTTAGAAACATATAAATCATTTTCTCATAACCTAAAGTAAGGCATGTGAGGAGCAACGAAGGTTTTCCCGATTCCGCTCAGTTCGTGCATGCAAGTGATGGTGTAAAAGACTTAAATGTTGCTAGTGGATTTCAGCCACCAGTTGCACGTTGCCATGTCAATCGGGTCGGCGAAATCGAGAAAACCTTCGGATTGAATAGCATTTCACGGCATGTCAGACATCGAAAACCTTTAATACACTAGTTTTCATCGTTCTGTCCCTTGTTCATCGAAAGTTTCTCTTTTCGATGATTCATTTGGAATTGTTTATCTAATCCTATCATCGAAGAACAATGAAAAAACTTCTAGGGTAACTCTTTGATTGCAATCTATCTATCATAGTGTATTGACATTGCATTTGAGCTGCCTTGGGAGCTTTTTTACCCACTAGGGTTTTTCACTTGAAATTTTTGTGACTCATCTTTTCATTTTTTGCGTGTGATTGTTGTTATTTAATTGCATTTGAGGGATGAAGGCTTTCACAGTTAAAGGAATCAATATCGCTACGAGATCGAGTCCCCCCCTAGCAGCCGGTTGTTGGGAAGCGGGCAACGCCCAATTGGGTGGTGACCGACAACGGGCAGGGATGGCCTTGCGACGACCGACTGATCTGCAGTGAAAAGAGGCTGTCGGTGGCCGATCGATGGTGGGCAGTAGGCTATCTTATCTTACACAAAAATCTAGAGAGAGAAAAATCCAACTTTCCCTTTTTATTTTTTCCTTGTTCTTTTAATTTTTTAGCAAATCTATAGCTACCATAGGAAAGGTCCAATTTAAAGTTGCCACTAAGAAAGTCTGTATGCATGAAAGGCATCATCTGTTGCAACATGGTTTCTTATTGAGAATTCACGAAGGATCAAATACAGAGACAAACACTACATAGAAATCCTTCTCTTATTCTTTGCGCCCGCTCGCGCGCGCACACACACACAAACACCCCGAGACTACCAAGAAGATCTGAGAGGCTTATGGCTTATGGCCTATGGCGCACCGGTGCCGAGACACAGCCATTGACCCACAAAGAGATGCTGGCAGTCGACACCAGGGTTGTAAGCGTAGAAGTCCGTCTCCGTCATGTTGTGACTCGTCCAAATATCGTAGCACGTGCCGCCGGTCCCCACCTGGACCATGCCGCCGCATTGCTGAGCCATAGTCTTAGAGATGATGAGAAGGGTGGAAAGCATGAGGAGTACTATTATAGCAGCCTTGGCCATTGCAGCTTCCCTCTATTCACAGGTAGAAGCTCCACTCTTCTTTGATGTTAAATGCCTATATGACCTCTCCTACATATAGGTGTATATATAGTATGATCCCCATAAGGGACCAACACACAGGGAAACAAAACGTTTTCTTTTGACAGCTAGGGGTGCAACTCGGGTTGGGTTGGTTCGGGTTTGGGCCAACCTAGAATCGAACCGAACTAGTTCGGTTTTACCATATTGAAATCCGAACCAATCCAACTCACACTAAGGTCGGGTCGGTTCTCGGGTAGGAAGTTGGTCCAAAAAAATAATAGCCGGCCATCGACAATTTACTAGCAAGCTGGAGGTCCATTTTGGCCTTTAGGTTTTAACCACCCGTTGAGTTGTCTTGGTAGTTGGTTCAATGATAGCGAACAAGTAATGTTTGCTCGGGTGCTAGAGTGATGTAGCCCAAAAGTCCATCCCGTGACATATATATGTGGTCTAATATATATGAGTTTGGTTCTCGGGTTGGGTCGGGTCTACCCGAGCTCCAACTCGGAACCGACCCATCTGTAGTCAGGTCCACAAAACTTAGAACCGAACCAACCCGTTTAGTCAAAATACCTAGACCAACCCAACCCATTTAGGTCGGATTGGGTCGGTTCTCGGTTTTACTCGACCCAAGTTGCATCCCTAACGACAACACATGTAGATTTGGTTCTTCTCGACTGGCTACCATGTTGCATTTTGTCATTCTTATTTGGGATGTTTGGTGTGGTGGTTAACACTGGCTATCGCATTGTATTTTGGCATTCTTATTTGGAGTGGTATGGAGTCAATAAACAACACGCCTCTCCTTATTTTTCCTAGAGTCCATGTATATCGTGGGAACACCTATCTCCAAGCTCTATACAAAGCATTGTGGTGGACCCCACAAGATAACGGCTAAGGGCCCTATTATCATGTATTGCGAGAAACGTTTGCATCAATTCCCATCAACTTTGTCGAATCATGTTTTTTACCTCAGGTTTATCCAATAACTTATGGGGAGAGACCTATTTTACTGTTTAACTTATGTTGAATAACGATAAATTTAAGTATGTTGCGATTCGAGGTCCTTACGTAGTGGAACACGATGAGCATAGAAGCATCACAGTGGAGACAACCACCGAAAAGACCAAGTAGCAGATGAACACAATCAAAACACACAAGAAATTCCGACAATGACAGATCGATGGATTTACAAATATGAAAAAAAACCCGAGTATAATTACAATTGTCTCTAACCAATCCCTCATATACTCACAAAGAGATACCCCTTAAAGAAAATAGAATCTCGTAGCCCTACACCCCGAAGACAAAAAGAAACCATTCCCGAAACCCTTCTGGTCTCCAATGATTACCTCTCCCTCTCCCTTGATGATGACTACCTTCTAAACCCTAACCCGAGATGCTTTTGTGCCATTATAATCACCTAGGTTCATCCTTGGATCATATATTTATAATCATACATTCGTATCCGACTTGGAGAAGGAATCCCACGAGAAAACGCAGGCCGAACCGTCTAACCGGCATGCTGCCATAACAAGTCGTGCACATGACCTGGGAAAGTAGTGCACACGACTCAACCAGTTTTCTCGCCCGACTTTTCTGCCAATGCAATCGTGCACACGACCTGGGGAGTCATGCTCATGACTCTTCCTGGCCGATTCCTTCGCCCCTTATGCGCTCTTCTACCATTCTTTCGCGCATGAACATTGGAAATTATAATGCAGCTTGTTTGGAGTCACATCTTCACAATCTCTACCTTGTCATCATAACAAGACATTAAAGCCTCTTCGAACTAAATTACCATCTCTTTGAACCATAAATTCATCTTCTAATCGTCGTTGCTGCCTTTGCTCCTGCACCGGGAGCCCAATCACCAAACTTGGTGATTGCCCAAGTCTTTCGACTTGGCTGACCTTCTGATCAACCTCACCCCTGAGCATGCTTCACCTACACCCATGTTTTTCATCGAACACCGTGCATGTGCCGCCACTCTCCCGACTACTATCATGATTATAAAAATTCCTACCATCATTCGTGGATGATCTCGTCGTAAACTATGGTCCTTGATTCGCTCTGCAACACTGTCTGTGCCCATCACACCCAGCTGTTGTCCGTCGACCAACGCTTAAACCTCTTCCGCACCCTGCTACACCACAAGTGTGCCCGCGGCTGAGTCCGCCACCACCATGACCATTGTTGCCTTTTTTCACCATTTATCGACCGCCACCGTATTCTAGTTGACCGCAGGTGTGCCATTAGTCATGGCTCCCACCACCGCGCCCATCAGAACCCACATCGCTCGTCGGCGATCCACACTGGTGCCCACCAACACCTTTACCAGTCACTCGTCGGCAACCCACATCAGTTCGCTCGTCGGTGACTGAACACAATACCGTCGGTGACTCCTGTGCCATCAAGGTTCTCCCCCTCAATCCAGACACCCGAACATATTGTGCCATCATAACTTGCTATCACGATCCATCAAGACAGGGAGTAGCTCCTCTCGGCCAATGCCTCCGGTGTCTCGAACCGTCCCGATAGAGGAGGTGCTTGACCACAACCTCCCCCTCGAAGACTCCTCCAAAGACCCGAACCATCTGAAGAGCACTGGATTGTTTCCCTTCCCGCCATGCCCTTCACCTAAGGCACTCGCCGTATTGCAACAAGCCTCCTAGGGGAGAGGTGCTATACTACAATCTCCCCCCGGGCCTCCGCCTTCCTTCTTGGGTGCCACCCTCGGGTCCTCCGTCGCATCACATACTGTGCGTACATCTCGGCCCCCTTTCCTCGGTCTACTTTGCTCTACGTCATCGAATTAGAGTCCCCCAGATCACCAACAATAAGATCTAACACAAATTTCTTGATATCACCCCGAACCTTAGTTCTGATACCAATTTGTTGCGATCCCAGATCCTCGTGCTGTGAAACACGATGACCATAGAAGCACCACGGTGGAGACGACCACTGACAAGACCAAGTAAATAGATAAACACAAGCAAAACACCAAGAAATTTTGTCAACGATTGATCAATAGATTTACTAATTTAGATAAAATCCGAGTACACTTATAATTGTCTCTAACCAATCCCTCATACACCCACAAAGAGATACCTTCCAAAGCGAATAAATACCCGTAGCCCTACACCCAAAAGACAAGAAGAAATCATTCTCGAAATCCTTCTAATCTCCAATTGTTTCCTTTCAATCTCCCTTGATGATGGCTACCTTCTAAACCCTAACCTGAGATGCTCTTGTGCCACCATGATCACTTAGGTTTGTCCTAGGATCACCAATTTATAACTATACATTCGTATCCAACTTGGAGAAGAAATCACATGAGAAAATGCAGGCCAAACCACTTCACCGGCGTGCTGCTAACATAAGTCATGCGCACGACCTAGGAAATTCATACGCACGACTCAACCAGTTTTCTTTCCCGACTTTTTTGTGGATGCTAGTCGTGTGCACGACTTTTCCAAGCCGAGACTTTCGCCCCTTGTGCTCTGTCTTTTGTCATTTCTTCGTGCACGAACATTGGAGTTTGTATGCGACTTATTTGGAGCCACATCTTCAACAAAATCAAATTTAGGCATATCTCTTGCAGGTTCTCTATGTGAAGAGGGACCAAAATATTAGATATTATTCAAATAATGGGTTCTCAATAGATCCCAGCCCTATATATATATATATATATATATATATATATATATATATATATATATATATATATATATATATATATATATATATATATATATATATATATATATATATATATAGGGAAGTGCTAGAATGCGGCATGCGGTGCGTGCGGCATCGCACCGCAACCGTCTGATGCACTGCTGCGTGCATCGCATGCACGCAGCGCTTGCATCAGACGGCTACGGTGTGATGCCGAACGCACCTCATACCGCATTTTAGCATACCCCTATATATATATATATATGAGGGCTGTTACGTTGAGCTGTGAGCTGCGGTTTTAGAAAGTGAGCGTGTTGTCTAGGGTAAGATGATCATCCTCACCAATTTTCATCAAATTCCAAAACTTCTAGGGGGTTCAAATGGTCAAAGCAAAATCTGCAGATTTTAATCGTGACTGCGGACGATAGATTTTGCTTCGACAATTTGACCCCCCTAAAAGTTTTGGAATTTGATGAAAATTGGTGAGGATGATCATCTAACCCTATACAACACCCTCACCAAATTTCATCAAATTCCAAAACTTCTAGGAGGGTGAAAATACCCGCAGCTCACTTTCTAAAACTGCAGCTCACAGCTCACTGTAACATTCCTCATATATATATATATATATATATATATATATATATATATATATATATATATATATATATATATATATATATATATATATATATATATATATATATATATATATATATATATATATATATATATATATATATATATATTGTTATGAGATCTTTAATTAAGTGGCTGTTCACTTAGTTAAACAGCCCAAGTTAACACCCCAAGTTAATAGGGTGTTATGACATCTTTAATTAGGTGGTTGTCCACCTAGTTAATACACCCCAAGTTAATACACCCTATAAATAATAGATGACCCCTTAGGGTGGGGGTACGATTTCCAAGCATCAATTCATACATTCTCAAGCATCTCTTTCCTCTTATCTTTTAATACGTTATCAGCACGAGCCTCGAGCCCCTGAATCCGACCGATCGCACGAGAAAGGAATATTGTGACGACTAACGGCTGAACGTACTCTCGTGGCACGACAAACCTTGCAGCGACAAAACCTTGAAAGGTACGATCTGGAGCCTTAGATCTCTCCCTCGTCGCACCACCGGCTACCCCTGGATCCGGCCTCAAGTCAAGCCGCATCCCTGTCCAACTGTGCCTGACCACCACTCCCATGATCTGCATGGACTACACTGGCCCTAAATTAGCATATCGCACCTCCCACATAACGTGGAAACCATTCCGATCGGCATTAGCATGACCTAAAACCCAAGTCCAAACATCGACCCCTCCACCCCAAACCCATGCGGACGAAACTTTGGCCGGAGCACTCAGGCTCCCATGGCCTATCTAATGCCTCTTTTCTGCACCTCAGCCATGATGGTGGTGCGAGGAACGCCATCCGAGCACCTATCGGCGCTCTCGGGCCCAAAAACCCGCTCACTTTTAGGTTTTACAGAAAGCCTAAAAACAGAGTCTGATCGTCTACTTCAATGGCACCAAATATAAATTTGAACTCCTTTAAGGATATTTTGGTACCTAGATTTAATATTACATATAGATTTGTGTTGTTCTTAGAAATAATATATACTGATATTCATTGTGCTTACTCTTAGTAATTTAGAGAGGGTGATTTTATCAATTCCTTTTGTATTGTTGGTTTTTCGAACCCAACTACACACCCGATCCGTCTAGCTTTATATGCATTCACATATATTTAACCGTCTGATTTAATCTAGGCCATCAGTTTTTTTTTATTTTATGATTGCGAACTTAATCTTGGCCCGATTTAATCGATCCAAGTATTGATATTAACTATTTGAATCCTTCCGGACGCAATGACATCACCATATATATATATATATTTTTCAATTTTATCATTATCTATTAGAACCTGAAGTTCTATTAATTATAAGGACCTGCAGTCCTATAAAAATACGGAGAATATGAAGTTCTCAAGATATGAACCTGAAGTTCTATCCTCAATTATTCCATCGTCTTTATTTACAATCATCACTATATATGTCTAAATTTTTTTATTTTTTATTTTTCAGATGTCTAATCTTGCTAAACTTGAGTTCAAAGCTCTTGAACTATCTGGAGATAATTATCTCTCTTGGACCTTGGATGCTGAAATACACCTTCAAGCCAAGGATCTTGGAAATACCATAACAACTGGCAACACTATGTCCCAGCAGGACAAAGCAAAAGCTCTCATCTTCCTGCGGCATCATATCCATGATGACCTAAAAAATGAGTATTTGACCGTGAAGGATCCTCTGAACCTATGGAACTCCCTGAAGGAGCGTTATGACCACCAAAGGACCGTCATACTTCCAAGTGCACGCCATGAATGGCTGAACTTGAGGTTCCAAGACTTTAAATCTATAACAGCTTATAATTCTGCCATGTTCAAAATAACATCTAAGCTGAAACTATGTGGAGAAAAGATAGAGGATGCAGATATGCTGGAAAAAATATTTTCTACCTTTCATGCATCAAATATGCTCCTACAACAGCAATATCGCGAACGTCATTTTAAAAAATACTCAGAACTTATCTCTTGTCTCCTGGTCGCTGAGCAAAACAATGAACTCTTAATGAAGAATCATACTTCCAGACCTACTGGGTCTGCAGCATTCCCAGAAGTGAATGCAAATTTTGCTCCAAACCATGGAAGAAGTCGAGGCAGAGGCCGTGGACGTCATGCCAACTCCAGAAGAGGTGGCTATCAAAACCTAGGTCCACAAAGAGGTGAAATTTCAAAACACCATCAGACGTGGCATATGAACCACCAGAAGTGGAATGCAAACCACCAGAAGTGGAATGCAAATCACCAGAAAAGAAATGCCTCTCCCACCAGACAGAACAAAGAGCCAACTCCACCGAATAAATCGAATCCTATTGATGTTTGCCACAGATGTGGTCGGAGTGGACATTGGTCACACATATGTCGTTCATCCAAGAAACTAGTGGAGCAATATCAAGCCTCACTAAAAAGAGTTGAAGCCAATATTAATGAAGGTCCAGCAGACCATTGGGTGGATGACGTCACTCACCTAAACATCAATGACTTCTTTGAGGACCAGAATGGAAACCCTATTGATGGAGATGCTTTTATTGCCATGCTTGGAGAGATTCTAGAATTAGTCCAGAAGACCTGAGATATAATTTTTTTCTTTTTTTTTAATAAATTTGTTTTTTTATTATTGAAATTATCTTGGTTATTTATGTAACTTCGAATTATCGAAGCATTGAATCAGTTTAACTTGTTATTGCACTTATTTATTATCTACATCAAATATTGGGTTAAAATTTTTCCTTTTATTCATTTCTATTAAGGTATGGATCAAAGAGTTGAAATCAATGAAGATAATATCTGCCTGGTGGATAGCGCCACAACCCATACCATTCTCAAAAATCTAAAATTTTTCTCAGAATTGATATACCATCCAACTACGGTCTCAACCATAGCTGGACCTGTGCAATTAATTGAAGGCTCTGGAAGAGCTCATATGATGCTACCAAACGGTACCCATCTACTCATTCAAAATGCATTATACTCAAGCAAATCCAGAAAAAATTTGCTCAGTTTTAAAGATATAAGAATGAATGGATACCACATTGAAACTATTAATGAGGATAATAAAGAGTTACTTTGTATTACTTCTACTGTTGGGAGCCAGAAGCTTACACTAGAAAAATTTATTGCATTCTCCTTGGGATTATATCACACAACTATTAGTGTTATAGAGACATATTCTGTTCTGAGCCAGAAGCTCACTGATCCAAACATCTTGATTCTCTGGCATGATCGTTTGGGTCACCCTGGATCCAACATGCTACGTAAAATCATAAAAACTTCTAATGGGCACACTTTAGCAAACCATCACCTCACCCTACCTAGTGACCATTTTTGTTCTCCCTGTTCTCAAGGAAAGTTAATCACTAGGCCCTCCTTTCTTAAAATCGCATCTGAATCACCATCTTTCCTACAGAGGATCCAAGGTGATATTTGTGGTCCAATTCACCCTTCCAGTGGACCCTTTAGATACTTCATGGTACTTATCGATGCATCTACCCGTTGGTCACATGTTTGCTTACTGTCTACCCGTAACTTGGCTTTCGCCAAATTACTTGCTCAGATTATAAAACTTAGAACACATTTTTCTGACCATCACATCAGGTCTATTCGCCTAGATAATGCAGGCGAGTTTACTTCTCAAGTCTTTAATGACTTTTGCTCTTCGGTAGGAATCGATATTGAACATCCAGTCCCACATGTCCATACCCAAAATGGCTTAGCTGAATCCCTAATAAAACATTTGCAACTTATAGCAAGACCTTTACTCATGCAATCTAAATTACCTGTTTCTGCTTAGGGACATGCCATCCTACATGCTGCTAATTTAATTAGACTTCGGCCTACTGCCTATCACCCATGTTCACCTTTCCAACTTGTGATGGGTTTGTCCACCCAATATTTCCCACCTACGAAGATTTGGTTGTGCAGTATTAGTACCTATACCTATACCACAATGCACTAAAATGGGTCCCCAACGTCGTTTGGGAATATATGTGGGTTTTGACTCACCCTCTATAATTAGGTTCATCGAACCATTAACCGGTGATATGTTTACTGCTAGATTTGCTGATTGTAAATTTGATGAGACAATATTCCCGTCGTTAGGGGGAGAAAAGAACATTCCAGAAAAACATCACACCTTTATTGAACGTCGGGAATTATCATGGCACACCTCCACTTTGTCTCATCTTGACCCACGTACCAATCAATGTGAAAATGAAGTACGGAGAATGTTACACCTTCAAGAGATTGCAAACCAAATGCCTGATGCATTTAATGATGCAGCCAAAGTAACTAAATCATATATACCAGCCGCAAATACGCCAGCTCGAATTAATATCCCAGCAGGACAAAATTCAAATACAGCGGCAAATGAATCTACTATACGCCTGAAGCGTGGTAGACCTATAGGTTCTAAAAACTCAGCTCCTTGTAAAAGAAAGCTAAAAGATGTATCACGTCCTAATAACACTATAGAAGAGGTTATACATAACACTCCAGAAGAGGTTATACATAACACTCAAAAAGAGATTATGAACAAAAGATCCACTTTCTCCAAAACCTCAGAGGAGGTTATTGTCCCTGAAGTGACTATAGAAACCACTGAAGAGGAAAAGGTACCTAATAATAATGAGATCTCTATGTTTTATACATATTCAAGAGAAATGTGGGATCATAAAGAGATGATCATCGATGAGAAATTCTCATTCGCAGTAGCTACTGAAATCTCTAATGGCAAAGATGATACTGAACCATATAGCATCAAAGAATGTCAACAAAGGAATGATTGGCCAAAGTGGAAAGATGCTATTCAAGCAGAACTAGATTCTTTTGAAAAACGTAATGTATTCGGACCTATAATACAAACACCAAATAATGTTAATCCTGTAGGTTACAGATGGGTGTTCATAAGAAAACGAAATGAAAAGAATGAAATCGTTAGATACAAGGCACGACTTGTGGTGCAAGGTTTCCTGCAGAAACCCGGGATTGATTACGAAGAGACATATTCTCCCGTTATGGATGCAATAACGTTCCGCTATCTTTTAAGTCTAGTAGTTTATGAAAAACTCGATATGAGACTTATGGACGTAGTAACTGCATACTTATATGGAAATTTAGATACTGACATTTATATGAAAATCCCTGAAGGATATAAAATGCCTGAAGCAAAGTCTAAGGATATGTACTCAATAAAACTAAGACGATCATTGTACGGTTTGAAACAATCCGGAAGGATGTGGTACAATCGTCTTAGCGAATACTTAACTAAAGAAAGCTATAAAAATAATCCGATTTGCCCATGTGTCTTTATCAAGAAATTCAAGAAAGGATTTGCTATTTTAGCAATATATGTCGATGACATAAATTTAATTGGGACTCCTGAAGAGCTAGATAAAGCAGCTGACTACGTAAAGAAAGAATTTGAAATGAAGGACCTAGGGGAAACAAAATACTGTCTGGGCCTACAAATCGAACGGAGTAATAATGGAATATTAGTTCATCAGTCAAAGTACACTGAAAAAGTCTTGAAGTACTTTAACATGGATAAATCATATCCACTTAGTACGCCCATGGTCGTTCGATCCCTTGATGTCAAAAAGGACCCATACCGTCCTAAGGAGGAAAATGAGAAAATTCTAGGTCCGAAAGTACCATATCTAAGTGTTATTGGTGCACTGCTGTATTTAGCACAACGCACAAGACCAGACATTGCCTTTTCAGTCAATCTTTTAGCAAGATATAGCTCCGCACCAACTCGAAGGCATTGGAATGGTATCAAGCATATTATGAGATACCTTCAAGGTACAAGTGATATGGGTTTATTTTATACTATATCTAACAAATCACATCTAGTAGGTTATGCAGATGCAGGCTATCTCTCTGATCCTCATAAAGGACGTTCACAGACAGGTTATGTCTTTATGAGTAGTAATGCGGCCATCTCACGGCGTTCCACTAAGCAGACACTGGTAGCTACTTCCTCCAATCATTCATAAATATTAGCACTTCATGAAGCAAGCCGTGAAAGTGTATGGCTGAGATCGTTGATCAGTCACATTCGAGACAGTTGTCAGCTCTCCCCTACTACAAATGAACCCACGATAATATATAAAGACAATGCCGCTTGCATTGCACAACTTCAAGGAGGGTTCATCAAAGGAGATCAAACCAAACACATTTCACCAAAATTTTTCTTCACACATGAACTCCAAGAGCAAAAGAAGATTGAAATAAAGCAAATAAGATCTAGTGACAACCTTGCAGATCTGTTCACCAAAACATTACCAAAATCAACATTTCAGAAATTGGTGCACGAGATTGGACTTCGGAGACTTCATCAAAATTGATTAAGAATAATGTAATTGAGGGGGTATTTTTCTTTATAAATGATGTAATCAGAGGGAGGGTAATTATAGGTTCAACATCCTGAAGTATGTCAACATCCAGAAGTATGTTAGCATCCCAAAGTATGCTAAAGCGCGTTGTACTCTTTTTCCTTTGGTCAGGTTTTGTCCCACAGGGTTTTCCTACCAAAAGGTTTTAATGAGGCAACATAATGCGCGTTCACCATTGTTCCCGAAGAGCATTATATTGGTGGACATCCAAGGGGGAGTGTTATGAGATCTTTAATTAAGTGGTTGTTCACTTAGTTAAACAGCCCAAGTTAACACCCCAAGTTAATAGGGTGTTATGAGATCTTTAATTAGGTGGTTGTCCACCTAGTTAATACACCCCAAGTTAATACACCCTATAAATAATAGATGACCCCTTAGGGTGGGGGTACGATTTCCAAGCATCAATTCATACATTCTCAAGCATCTCTTTCCTCTTATCTTTATATATATATATATATATATATATATATATATATATATATATATATATATATATATATATATATATATATATATATATATATATATATATATATATATATATATATATATATATATATATATATATATATAGAGAGAGAGAGAGAGAGAGAGAAAAATGCTATAACCTGGCATGCGGTAAGTGCGGCACCTCACCGCGGCCGTCTGATGCACCGCTGCGTGTATGCGATACACGCAGTGTGTGCATCAGACGGTTGTGGTACGGTGCCGCACGTACCGCATGCCCATATATATATATATATATATATATATATATATATATATATATATATATATATATATATATATATATATAAAATAAGGGACAACGGTTGTGGGGAGGACAAATGAACTAAGACAAAGCAACGGTTGAGATTTATACAGAGGAGGGGGATAAACAGAAATATTCGATAACAGTCGTCCGTTTTTTAGGCTCGACCAACGAATCCCACTTACCGTCCCTCTTAAATTCCACTCACCTTCCCCCAAAATTTTATTTTGAATTCAAACTGATCATTCCTGGCTTCTTCTAAAGATGGCTGGTAAGGTACGGGTTTCAAGAGAGATCCCATCATCACAGCCGTCCATTGCATCACATTATCATAGCTTCATCCGAAACAGCCCATCAGCCATCCTTCCCCTCGAGCCGCACGCCTCCCCTCTTTAAATCAGAGGGCAGAGAGAGGACCACATCTCCTCAAGCCGCCTCCTCCCCTTTTTGCTCTCGGATCACAGCATCCTCACCGGCCTGCACCAGGATCCACCACACCCCTCCCCGGTCTTCTTCTCCAGTTGCCATCTCCGGTTTCAGGGAGACAAAATCGAGAGGAGTCAATCCTCTTATTCTCCGGTTGCCATCGCCGACGGGGTCACGATCTAGAGGAGGCGAAGCAGCAGCCGGCCGTGCGACAAAGTCCACAGGCGGTCGTGCCCTACTCTCTCTCTCTCTCTCTCTCTCTCTCTCTCTCTCTCTCTCTCTCTCTTTCTCTCTCTCTCTCTCTCTCTCTCTCTCTCTCTCTCTCTCTCTCTTCACGCCACCCTGCTCACCCCCTTTCTGCCCAAGCCCTAATCCCCTCCCTCTCCAAGGCCACCCCTAGAAATCTCTCTCTCTCTCTCTTTCTCTCTCTCTCTCTCTCTCTCTCTCTCTCTCTCTCGCTCTCTCTCTCTCTCTCTCCATGCGGCGTGCACCTCCCGGTGGACCCTAGAGGAAGTGATGGAGGAGGAGGCCGAGGTTGATGTTGCAGGGGAACCTGGAGTCCAAGATCTGCATTTTTTTTTGGAAGGTTAGTTCTGCATCTTCTTGATGGTCTCTCTCTCTCTCTCTCTCTCTCTCTCTCTCTCTCTGCACCTACACTTCTCATCACCACTGCCTCAAAGGGTTTACTTCACTATCAACCCCGGTCTTAATTGCCGAGCACCGCCGGTTCTGCCCACTTGCTATTCGATCCCGGATTTGCTCCCCCCCGGTCCCAATCAGTGCCTCCCGACCTTCACAACGTCATCCCGCCTCGGTCAGTCTCCTTTCTTGCCTATCGACGGCTGCCTTTGGCGCTCGGACCCTTGCCACGTCGCCCCGCCTCGGTCAGTCACCGAACACAGTTCGAGGAGGAGGATGAAGGACGGATCAAGGAGAAGGAGGCTGCGATGGCTTCCCCTGCAGGCTGCGGTGATCAAGGAGGAGGATGGGGAGCAGCCTGCGGTTCGAGGAGGAGGCTGCGATGGCTTCCCTTACATGCTCTCTCTCTCTCTCTCTCTCTCTCTCTCTCTCTCTCTCTCTCTCTCTCTCTCTCTCTCTCTCGCTCTGATTTTTTTTTTTTTGGTGGAATGGCTTCAGGAGGACAGGAGATTGGGGCCGGGGGCTTCGATGGCTTCAAGAGGAGAGGAGGCTGGGGCCGAGCCCTTTAGGAGGGGCTGGATCCAGATCTCCCTCCCCCGATCTCCCCTTCCGTCGATCTACTCCTGGTATGTGACCTCAAAATTTCAATATTTGTTAATAAACAATCGGCTTTCAGTGGTTTATTTTATTTCTATTTCTGTTTTTTGTTAGCTTAAAAGTTTCATTTCGTTTTTTGTCTGATTTCTATCCCTGAATATCAATGGTGAGGTTTTAATGAACAATCGAGTTTCAAATCCCTGATTTCTATTTCTAAATTGTGAGCTCAAAGGTTTTTTTTTTTAGACTTGCTTATTTCTATCCCTACCTGGGTTTCAAATCACTTTTTTTTGAATAGGATGACTGATCACATATCACTGATCACAATATCACAAATCACTGAATTTTTTTTTCCAACCTTCACACATTAAATTAGCATAATTTTTGATGATTTAAATGTTTATCTTGAATCAATTGTGAAGATCGGGGTTGTGCAATTCATTGCAGCAGTTCCGGCATGCCCAACTTTGAGAGTTGGCCAATGCAAGGTATTGATTCTTTTACTGATGCTGAAAACATGGTTTTGTTTTGTTTGAAGTTAGGAGGCTAATGGTATTTATTATGTGTTAGAACCCTTTGAGTTCTACCAGAGTTGGGGGGTAGGAGCAGATCTGATCTGGTTTTTCTAATGTATGTGGTTTCGGTGACTGTGGCTTCATAATGTAATAATGTTCAACACGGAGAGCCAAAGGTATTGCCCTTAGCTTCCTCTTGGTTTTCTGCATGTTGTCGTTCTCTTATGTAATTTTTTTTACCTAAAATTTTAGTTCAACATTGATGGGTATTTCTATAAAAAAAAAATTGATGAGTATGCATTTTTTTGAAAATTCTCATATAAATTATGTTTAGATTTCCAAATGGATGTTCTTCTTGAAGAAAGAAGTTAAGCTGATCCTCATCTTCTTCCCATTATGACATTCAATTTATATATAGCTCTACTTCGTTTTAGGGTAGTTGTTGAATTGATCCATACAGTGGTGTAGAAGATTTAAGAACCGATACGTGTGGCATTGTCGCGTCGCTAGACCAAACACAGGAGGATGTTTTGGTCAATGGTGTAGGCGTTACCGTCGAAGATTGCAATCGTGACCGGATGTCGATGATAATATGATTTTTTCTGAGCTAGATCGAAACTCGAGTCTATTGTTTGAATTCAGTTATATATAGTAGCAAATTCTCTGGTGCTAAAAGTAGAGAATGGTTTGCATGGTTTAACCCTATACCACATATCAGTCCCAAGACCACATCAGTTTTTTAGAAAAAAAAGATTGCAACGGTGTGTTTACAATCTTTTTTTAGAACAATAGGTCACATTAATTGTTTTGCATTGATTGGTGTTTTTAGGACAATAGGTCACATAATGTGACCAATTTAGATGCTGCACAATTAGTCATATTATAGTCTCTGCATTGATTAGGGGTGACAATTAACTGGGTTTACCGGGTTAGCCGACCCAACCCAATTTGATTGAGACGGGTTTGGGTTATCCTTTTTTGATTAGTCATGTTTGCAACATATGGTTGTGATCATGCCACTTCAAGTTGAACTATTATGGTAGCTATTTTGGCAACTGTTAGTTTGCAATCCTAGACCACACACCCTTCTATTTTAAATATTCAATAATAATCTATGCAAAAAAAAAATTATTTGGGGGGTAAAGTCTAATTAATGAAAAATGGAGGGTAAAGTCTAATTCAAGGCAAAATTTGGGGGTTAAAGTGAAAATAACCATTTTTTATGGGTCGAAAAATTAGAAGAAGATCACGAGAGCTCTGGGTTTTTTTTTTTGTCGTTCAGTATATGATTTATTTTTTCAGGTTATAGGGAACGAAGGGGAAGAGAAGAAAGGGGAAGAGAAGGAACAACATGCTAAAGAAATTGAGGTTTCTGTAAATCATTTTTCTTTAAAGATTTTCATACATTTTTTGAACTGGCATCCTGTTGTATTTTTGAAACAACCAGTTTAAATTTGAACTATATAATAGGAGGCTATAATAAAAAATTATGGGCCTGGGTTCTGATCGAAAGAAGGACGAAAAGAAGCATAAAGAACGAGAAGAAAAGACTCTAACATATGCATCGATAAAAATCATTGCTCACATTCTCTCCCTATTTTTGCATGGATCCTTCATTTACCTTCTTATCTGTATATTATGTTATATATGCAGGAGAATGTTACATTCTTGGCCTCCCAAGTATATTTGACTTCAATTAATATATCCATGCTGGTCAAACACCGTTCCTCTCACATTTAAGAGTGAGAGAGAGAAAACAACTACAATAATACACGAGCTTTAAGTTACAGCAGGCCTACAACAAAGGCTATTTTAATGAATGTTATATGCATAATGCATATGTTCTAAACTGTGAATAAATATGGTGGCTTTAAAGGGTAGAGGTCTAAATATCAGTAAAACAAATCGGAATACAAATCAAATCAATATTTTGCATGCCCTCGAAGGGCTAGAGAATTTATAATTTTTGTCATGGCCTCGACATTTTTTTGTCGCCCGATCAAAACCCTCATATGGATACTATGCATATTGTAAGAATTTGAAATATTTATTGAAACATAACCCCCCGATTTATTTAAGAGTGAATCTTTTTTTAAAATTGATTTGCTCCATTTACTTCCAGCTCAATCGTGGTGTGCCACGTTGTCGCCTGTAGTTTATTTTGTTCCAAATCACTCCCTAAAGTTTGAATTGTTTGCCTATTACCCCTGTTATCAACTACTTAATTTTTTCATTTGGTAATTTTTATCTAATCAAAATTGAATTAAAGGGGCACAAAATGTAGTTTTTTAACTATAGGGGGATTAAAACATACAATAACTGAGTTCAATTAAATATGCCTACCTGTGGAAGAAAAACCAACAATACAAGTTCAAACTAACATGTCAGAAGATATTAGAAAAAAGCGGGGGAATTATAACAATTTATCCTTAACCAAATTATTATTTTTATTCATCCTAGAAAATTAACCTGGAGTATGTCAAACCAATAACATTGTGACCACCACTGTGAAGCATTGTTTTATCAACATACAGAATGTGGGAATATTGAGAGAAACCTTTAGGTAGCACAATGGGATCTGAAGCTTTTCATGCATTACTAAACCCCAATACATATCTGGTAGTATCTGTATTGATTATCTCAAAAATACAATGTCTTTAAATTTTTTTGAACATGAATTGGAGAATGAAGAAAAATAAACATGAATATACAGTAGCATGTACATATCAACCGCATCAGAGAATTTGATGACTTAGCTAGAAGTGGAGTTGGGAAAAGTAACTTCTATAATGGTAGTTATCTCCTTAGAATGTACATTGCCATAGTGTTTAACAAAACCTTCATTATACGAACAAACTACTAAATGAGAAATTTATACAATCCATCAACCATTTTCTGGATACGCAACAATGAATCCATACTTTCAAGTGGCATTAAAATATACCTCAAGTGCTAGGGACAGCTCAGCCAATTGATTTACATCAACATTTCGTGGAAGAAACATTATGACTCTGGAAGCAATCATCTTTGCAATTGTGAAGAGAAAGCATCTAATACAAGAAGGAACGTCTAACAGTCAACATTTAATCAAGAATGCCACATCAATGGAAATATATGAGCAACAAAATCCAAACCTATCATGAGGCTTTAGCATGGATGTGATGTCATAGGTTTGCACGTTCACATAATCAGGTCCTCCCCAAGGAGGTGACATCAAATAGGATAACAATATATATCATTCAAGTTAAGTTAATATAAGCAAAAGTTAGACACGAGCTGTATTCAGCAGTTGATCAACAATAGTTAAAAAATGTAGTTTTTTAACTATAGGATAACAATATGTATTCAGCAGTCATTCAGCAGTCGATCAACAAAAGTTAGACATGAGCTGTATAAGCAAAATATAGTTTTTTAACTATAGGGGGATTAAGCGTTTTTGAGCTAAACTTCAGGGGGGCAAAGTATAATTTACCCGTTGTGTGCCCTAGCATGTCCTCTGCTCGCCCCACAGGTGCTCTCCTCTCCCCTCCCTCTCTCTCTCTCTCTCTCTCTCCGACCTCCTCCGTCACTGCCTCCTTCACCCGCCGCTCGACCTCTGCTCAATACCCACCCCGTGACTCTCTCTCTCTCTCTCTCTAAAATCAAAACCCACCCTGCTTGCTGTGCCCCCCCCTCTCTCTCTCTCTCGGAAATTAGAACCCACATTTGTAAATAAAAAGAGGCGGGGGCAGATCTGTAAATAATGGATTTATCCCTGGGTTAATTATTTTGACCCGACCCACCTTAAGCCCTGAACACGACCCGCCTAACACTACAACTCGACCCAACTACCAACACACCCTATCCGCTAACCTGCTAACCTGCCAAACTTTGTTTGGCTGTTGTTTCTCCGTCCGAACTCTGAATCGGATAAAACAGGCGACCTCAATTTTTTTTTTCCGATATCTACTGTATGGTCAGAAATCTTTTTTTGATACCCTCACAGTCATTTGTTTGCATGTCGGTCGGGGCTGAAAAAAGTCAACAACGTCGAATGCCACCATTGCATTGGTGAGGCCATGGGTCGGGTCGTCTTAGGGTTGTCCCCTCCGACAAAGAAAAGGAGAGAGAGAGAGCAACTTGGAGGGAGGGGCGTTCCGAGTTAAAACCTCAACGATCATTAGTTTGTATGGTGGTCGAGCTGAGTGGGGTCGGTAGCTGGCAGGGTTCTGTTGCCTCCCTCAAAATATTATTGTCACCCTTGAATTATTGGACCCCCTAATAATATTGTTACTGCTATCGAAATGTTTCGTTGCCACTCTCGAAATATTATGACCCCCCCTCTCGAAATAGTATCATTGTCCATGAACTTTCATTGCCTCCCTCGAAATATTGCTGCCACCATCTAAATATTATCACCGCCCTCAAAATATTTCCGTCGTCCTTGAAATTTTTTTCGTGCCTTTGGGCACGGGGTTTTTACTAGTATATATATAAAGAGAGAGAGAGAGAGAGAGAAAGAGAGAGAAATGCTATAATGTGGCATGCGGTAAGTGCGGCACCTTACCGCGACCGTCTGATGCACCGCGGCGTGTATGCGATGCACGCAGTGCGTGCATCAGACGGTTGCGGTGCGGTGCCACATGTACCGCATGCCGCATTATAACATACCCATATATATATATATATATATATATATATATATATATATATATATATATATATATATATATATATATATATATATATATATATATATATATATATATATATATATATATATATATATATATATATATATATATATATATATATATATATACATATATATATATATATAGGGGCATGCTATGCTGCGGCATGCGGTATGTGCGGCACAGCACCGCAGCCGTCTGATGCACGCGCTGCGTGTATCGCATGCACGCAGCATTGCATCAGACGGTATGCGGTAGGTGCCGCACTTACCGCATGCTGCATTCAAGCATTTCTATATATATATATATATATATATATATATATATATATATATATATATATATATATATATATATATAGGGTCGGGTTCCGCAGCCAACTGTTATGGTGCCAACACATTCATAGATGTTCGTAGAGGTTTTGAAATTTATTAAAATTTGGTGAGGTTGATCACCTTACTATAGATAGCATACCCACAAAAAATTAGAACATTGTAAAACTTCTAGGTACGTGAAATAATCATCTTCAAATTAACGGTTAGCATAGACGGTCAATAAAGCTCTTCACATTTGACACACCTAGAAATTCCAGAATATTCTAATTTTTTGTGGACTTGCTATCTATTGGTAAGTGATCATCCTTACCAAATTTCAGCAAATTTGAAAACCGCTAAGAACCTCTATTGATGTGTTTTTTTTTAGAACCACCTATATTGATGTGTTGGCACCAGTGTTGGTACCAAAAGTGTTGGCTGTTGATCCTGATCCATATATATGGGTCGGGTTCCGCAGCCAACAGTTATGGTGCCAACACCGGTGCCAACACATTCATAGAGGTTCGTAGAGGTTTTGAAATTTATTGAAATTTGGTGAGGTTGATCACCTTACTATAGATAGCATACCCGTAAAAAATTAGAACATTGTAAAACTTCTAGGTGCGTTAAATGATCATCTTCAAATTAACGGTTGGCATAGACGGTCAATAAAGATCTTCACATTTGACACACCTATAAATTCTAGAATATTCTAATTTTTTGTGGACTTGCTATCTATTGGTAGGTGATCATCCTTACCAAATTTCTGTAAATTTAAAAACCGCTAAGAACCTCTATTGATGTGTTGGCACCAGTGTTGGCACCAAAAGTGTTGATTGTTGATCCTGATCCATATATATGGGTCGGATTCCGCAGCCAACTGTTATGGTGTCAACACCGGTGCTAACACATTCATAGAGGTTCGTAGAGGTTTTGACGGTCGAAAGACCGTTCATGATGCACGTTACACAATTTGGTGGTCGAAAGACCGTTCATGTTGCACGTTACACGATTTAAACTTTCATTGAAACTAATCTACATATGTGTGCATGTGTATGCACGTGAATTGAACATCCTAACGGCAATCTAGCGTAATGATTATCTAGCATGCATGTAAATCATAAAGCTCACTAGATCTACGTGTTAGATTATTCATACTTTCGTGCGAATCGATCTTTTAACCACGGAAAATTGTCTTCTTTGTCGATGAAGACAGAAGATCGTTTAAGAAGAAGCCGATGGTATGAATGGAGATGATGCCTTCTTGTTCACCCGATCTCACACGATGCACGGAACGTCACTCTCGGATCTCTGAGTACCTCCAAAGAATGACCCTTCTCCTTCTACGAAACTCCACGCGAGGAAGACGAAGTTGCAAGCGGGAAAGTAGAGAGAGATTAGGAAGAGATCTAGGGAGATGAGAGAGTGAGGGGGTTCAGTTTTTGCAACTCCATGGTCGGCTCCATAAGGCTCCCTATATAGGGCCGGCCTTACCCCTTGGATAATGATCCAAGGGGATAAGAACCTCCCATAATTATCTCCCCAAAATCACCCTTTTATCTCTCCTTGTATTTATCTGTTTTCCCCACTTTTAGGGCTTGTTTTGACCAATTCAAAACTCTATCCCTATCCCTATGGCCGGCCCTATTGATGGGGGATTCTCATCCCTACAATATAGGGCCGGCCCTAGCATGGTCTCTCACTGATAGGGTCGGCCACAAGTGAGGTCTGACAGAGTGAGTTTTTACCAAAATGCCTTGACACCTCAATTTGACCATTTCTAGTGTGCGAGACCTAGCGGCCACTACTTAAGTGATCTTTACTAGTTATCTTACTATTAACTGAGGCCACCGGAGGGTGCCTCTAGCAAAGTCAACTAGTCAACTCGCAACATACACCGGTACATCGCACCTATGCAGCAAAGTTCACTTATAGCTAGGGATTAGTACATGTGCCTTTGTACTAGTCTCGGGCTTACCCCTTAGTACTCGCATGTAGTTACGCATCTACCATGCTCTAGTGCCAAGCACACACGGAGCATAGACTTCTTTCTTCCTCTTACTGCTTATGGTGTTCCGAGGAGATGGTTCAAGAATCGTACATAATATTGATATGGTGGAACCATCAGGGACCGGGGTTCATGGCTTCCAACTCAAGCTCGATCGACACACTATCCAAGTGTACCATCGATTCTCTGAGCTCGAGTTAACCTGCGTGGCCACCCAGAGTGCGACGCAGGCTGCACTCCAATTCACCCGGACTTACTATGTTCTCCATCATACCCCTGCTCTCCGCTTAGTAGTGGTAAACTCGTTGTCCCTCCACTTGATGTCATGATTCACTTCGAGCGGTAGAGACTACCGTCAGACTCGAATGATCATATTACTTGGTTCCTTCCAGGTTGACCTATACATCGTACCTCTGATTGCCCCGTCGAGTAATCGAACCTGGTCAACAGTCAAACTGATGACCACCAAGCCTGGGTTTGGTACAGTGTAAGTCACACCAAGGAACACACCTCCCTTCAGGGGTGTGGATGGCCTGCAGGAGTGACACGCTAATGCAACGTCAGCCTAGTAACCCAGTACACCGTGGTTTTGGATCACTGCATACGGATCCTCACACATTGGTGCGCCAAAGCACCATGCAACTGGTTAGTCCATCAGACGTGGTTCCTCAGAATTTAGGACCGTTTTACCCTAAGCAGAAACACGGCTTAGTGTACCAGTGTCTGCTCACTGATCTGTACACCGTGTTAGTTTCGTTCAGCCATAAACATTGTGCCTGATGATGACCATGGTGAAGACTTCCCTTGGACTGTCATCCCCAACAGCTTATCACGATGAGGCAACCAACCTGATCATAGCTGCGAACTGATTTAGATTATATGGGACCAATCCACTCAGTCTTCAACTCAGTGGACTACCATATAACCATGGCTCTCTGTTCTTAAAAGAACACGTAACTATGTTACGTATCTATATACATCTCATATAATAACTATCAATCTTTATTTATTAAATCAAAACATAAAGTTTTACAAGCTTAGAACACATTAATCCTAATAATCTCCCACTTGGTCTTGCGAAGCAAAACGGTTTTGACTCCCATCATGTCCACATGTCGCTCGAATGCCTTGATAGGTATTGCCTTGGTGAAAGGATCGGCAATATTATCTGTAGATGCAATCTGTGTCACCACTACTCGCCCTTGCTTTTGAAACTGCCGAATCAAATGGAATTTGCGCTCGATGTGCTTCCCCTTTTGGTGATGTCTTGGCTCCTTTGCTTATGCTACCACCCCACTATTATCGCAGTAAAGCACTATATGTAATTGGGCCTCTGGTACGTGGAATTTCTTAAGCCATACCGCCTCTTTTGCTGCCTCGCACGCTACAACGTACTCAGCCTCTCTACGATGCATGCATTTCTTCTTCACACTCTGGCAACTAACCGCTGCTTCTCCTAATATAAACACAAATCCTGATGTCGATTTTCTCGATTCCAAATCTAACATAAAGTCAAAATATGTGTATCCAATCAGCGTCAGTTCCTGTGCAGTATAAACCAACTCATAGTCCCTTGTTCTACGAAGGTACTTGAGTATACACTTCACAGTTGTCCAATGATCTGGACCCGGATTCGACTGAAACCGACCCATCATGCCTACTGCGAAACAGATATCTGGCCTTATACAATGCATAGTATATATTAGACTACCTAATGCTGAAGCATAAGGTATTTTCTGCATATCTGCTCTCTCCTCAGGTGTCTTAGGATATTGATCCTTAGATAGTTTTATGCCATGTTTAAATGGCACAAAACCCTTCTTGGAGTTTTGCATGTCAAACCTAGCCATAACCTTATCTATATATGCGGCCTGTGACAACGAGAGAATTATGTTCTGGCGATCTCGTGTTACCTTAATCTCCAAAACATAACTCGCTTCACCTAGGTCTTTTATATCGAACTGTGTTGACAACCAAACCTTTACCATTGACAATGTTCCAATATCATTCCCAATGAGCAGAATATCATCTATGTAAAGTATCAAATATACCACTGTAGTCTTATCACTCCTCTTGTATACACATGGTTCATCCTCGTTTTGAGTAAATCCATATGACTGGATTGCCTGATCAAAACGAATGTTCCAACTTCTAGATACTTGCTTTAGTCTATAAATGAACTTCTGCAACTTGCAAACTAGATGTTCCTGACCCTCAAAACCTGGTGGCTGCATCATATAAATAACTTCTTCCAAATTTCCATTGAGGAATGCTGTCTTGACATCCATTTACCAGATCTCCCAGTTATAATAGGCTGCAATGGATAGAAGGATCCGAATAGACTTTATCATAGCTACCGGCGAGAAGGTTTCGTCAAAGTCGATTTCTTCTCTCTGGGTATAACCCTTGGCAACTAATCTAGCTTTATAAGTCTCAATAGTACCATCGGATCCTCTCTTCTTTTTATACACCCACTTACACCCAATAGGTTTAATATTGGATGATGGTGTAACAAGAGTCTAGACAGTGTTATGGGATATTGATGTAATTTCTGCCTCTATAGCCTTTTGTCAATCAGAGCCGTCAGAAGCTCCCACTGCCTCATCATAGCTCAGTGGGTCATCCTCCTGACCTTCTAGATCAACCAATAAGGTTTCTCCATAGTATATGTCAGGAACTCTGATGCTTCTCCCACTGCGACGAGGTGGTGGCAGTATTACAGAATGAATAGATTCTACAGTATCTGGTATATTAGTGTCTGTGATGTCAGCTCCCACTATGCTTTCGGATGCGCTATCTGTACTAGTACCCAGCAGGCTTATGGTCTATAATATAATCATGTTCTAGGAAAATGATATTCGTTGAAATGATTACCTTCTTTTCCTCAGGATCATAAAATAGTCCACCTTTAGTCTCTTTGGGATACCCTACAAACAGACATGCTTTGGACTATGGCTCCATCTTTTCCCTTTTGTCTATCCGCACATGTGTAGGACATTCCCATATTCTGAAATATTGTAGTGTTGGCTTTTGCCTTGACCACAGTTCTCTAGGGGTCTGAGATACTGATTTAGACGGAACGTGGTTCAGAACATATGCTGCTGTCTGAAGGGCATATCCCCAAAAGGTCGTTGGTAAACAGGCATAACTCATCATGTTGCGAACTATGTCCAACAAGGTTCGATTCCTTCTCTCAGAAACTCCATTCTGTTGTGGGGTACCTGGAGCAGTTAACTGGTATGTTATCCCATGCTCTACCAAATATCCTAGGAACTCATCAGATAGGTACTCACCTCCTCGATCAGATCGAAGGGTTTTTATACATTTACATGTCTGCTTTTCTACTGCAGCCCAGAGCTCTTTGAATATATCAAAAGATTTCGACTTCTAATGCATTAGATAAATGTAACCATATCTTGAGTAATCATCAATAAAAGTGATGAAATACTCATGGCCTCCTATCGCCTTGACGCTCATGGGTCCACATATAACTGAATGGATTAACTCCAATATCTCAGTACGTAGCTCTTACTCCCTTGCCTTTAAAGGTCCTCTTGGTCATCTTGCCTTCCAGACAGGATTCACAGCTGGGAAGGATCTCCGTAGGATCTGTTTCCAGAAGCCCAGCCTTCACCATCCTATGGATCCTGTCTAAGCTAATATGGTCAAGTCGTAAGTGCCATAATTGGGTTAAATTCTTCAAAGGTTTTTTATGCTTAGATGAATTAACATTAAATGTTGAAGTTATTATGTTATCTTTTTCAAATTTAGGACTGACAACATAGAGATGATTCTGAACCATTCCTCTTATTATAAAAGTTCCATTCAGCTTAAACGATACACCAGAAGCATCAAAATAAACTGAATAACCTTTATTAACTAAAGAAGAAACATAAATCAAATTACGTCTCAAGGACGGTACATAAAAAACATCTAAGAGTCAAAGTCTTATTTTCTAAAAACTAAGATTAACATCTCCAATAGCTTCAACAGCAGCCATGGCCTCAGTTCCCATGCTTAAGGTCACCTCTCCATCAAAGAACCTTCTGCTTTCCCGAAACCCCTGAAGAGAGTTACATGCATGGTTAGTGGATCCTGAATCCACAATCCAACTAGCAAAAGAACTATTACTCGAAAGAAATGATTCAATAACTAGGAGTTATAGATTATCTTCACCAACATTCTGAGGCTTCTTGCAGTCCTTCTTCCAATGACCCTTCTGGACACACCGAAAATACTTCATGCTCGATTTCTTTGATTCGCCAGACCCAGAGGCCCCAGCAGAGTCCTGCACAGGCGCTGACTTAGGTTTCTTCTTATGTTTCTTACTCTGAGGTTTACCAGACTTCTTGAAGGATCTGCGTTGCACGTGAAGTGCTTCGCCCTTCTGCTTGAAGCCATCCTCAGCTGCCTGGAGAGCTCCCAGAAGCTCTGTATTTGTCATAGCCAACTTGTTCAAATTAAAGTTGGTGACAAAGCCTTCAAAGGCTCCAGACAGTGACGAGATGAAGATGTCTGTCATCACCTCGCCTTCTAGCACAATGTCCATGGTTGCTAGTTCATTCTGGAACCTAAACATTTTCATCATGTATTCCCGAACTAGCATCCCATTAGATATCTTAGTGCCGACGAGTTTCTTGATGGTAAGGTATCGCGTAACGCGATTGCGACCTTCAAATATTTCTTTCAGATACAACATCATGTCAGAAGCGTCGGGGATCTCCTCGACCTGCTTCTGTAGAGTTATTTGCAAGGATGCTATAATATAGCATTTACATATTTCATTAGATTCCTTCCAGTCAGTAAACGCCTTTAACTGTGCCTCTGTGGCATCGGGTCCTAGCAAATCTGGATCAGGGTCATTCAGGGTTGTCATATATTTACCAATCCTTAAGACCAGGTATAGGTTGCGCTTCCAGTCCTCATAGTTGGGACCGATAAGTTTGTGGTCATTTAGGATAACGGACAGGGGGTCTAATTTGGTCATCTAAAAATAAAAGATTGAATAATGAGAATGCATGAAAACTTATTTTATGGATTTTTAAAACAAGCCAATTATATCCATATGTCAGCGCTACCCTCAAGCGAAGCCATCTCTATGGATTAATTAACCATGTAGGTAAGATCTCGAAATCGGCTACACTTGTCCGAGGGGGCAGTGTGCAGGTCTTTCGCTTACACGGGTCTTTCCCTTGACCCTATCCAAATCTGCCAACTAAGGGCTTTGATGAACCATGGTTATCTTTTAGCCAGTACCACGTGATCACCGTTGTCTTCGCAACGAATACCTTATGTGTACTTAGGATGCTTACCCACGAGCCTAGGCAATTACAGCACGGGAGTTCTAACGGCCCCCACGAGGGTGAGTAAAGCCTGAATAATTGACACCGTAACCGCCATATCTCGAGGGAGATCAATAAGTAGCTTGGTATAGAAAAACATAGCTCTCACCTGAGGGGGTTGTTGAGTTATGCCCTCCCACCCGAGCATGAAGTGATTAGCCGTGGAGGCCAGAGGATCTCTAAAAGTCCTCTCTTACATCCCTTATTAAATTTGAGGGTTATTTTGCGAGTATGATTTTATACCAATGCAAAGGTAGCGACCTGCTATATACTAGACCCTGGTCACACCATGCTCCCATCAGCGCTTCAAGCCCTTCGCCTAGCATTAATCATTCTTGGAATATCATAGTCCCTGTCTTAAGTGGATTTTCCATTCAAGGGTCATATTATATATTCCGAGAACATCGATGCTCTGCAAACTTGGCTATCATGCTAATGCCCTGGAGCCTAGCTTAAAGTCAGACACACTGGAAAGGACTCCCACTAGTCATGGTGCCTCGCTTATAAATTTGGCAATTGATGTTCAATGGATCTCCATGTCATCTTAGGTTTCGATGCTGGCCAAATAGGCACACGCGACTAGTCAGGTGTTGACCTAATGGTGGCATAACCATATGTGATGGGATCCCACTAACATCAAAAGTCAACTAAATAATAGACGTCATCTAGCGGGATCCTATCCTCATACAGTTGCTTGGACCGGAGGGGAAAGGCATCCCTCTGAAAACTGATAATAATACTATCTCATCGTGATTCGATATGAAATATAAAGAACTAATAAAGAAAACAACCATAAAACTGAATTAAGTTCAGGGTCCGACTCCTGAACCTAATTAGCACAGCGCAGGCCTCTAGCTTTCTTCGCAAGGTCCCTCGGTCCGGCTCCTCCGTCGTGCTTGCGAACACTTTGCCGGATCGTCTTTGTCCTATAGGGTTCCACTTATGCTCCCGATGGTGGATTTCTTTGGCATATCTTTCTTCTCGATCTGTAACCGAAACAAAATTTTAGTACGCTTTGAGCAAGTGCTCGCTTATACATAATTTTCTAGAAAGAAAAGAAAACACGCCTAGAAAAAAGGGCCATGGGAACCGAGGATGGTCAACCCCCATCACTCGCCCAATCTAAGGCTCTAAAATATATCCACACATATAGAGAGTAAATCCAGACAATACCTAACTCGGGGTTCGACCCCCGGTAGCAAGCACAATATATAGATCTAGATTTCATAGCGACGCCCTGCAAGAACGATTCATAGAACAAATACAATATATATATATATATGCATGATCTAAGCGTAAGAATCCCGATGATCTCATGTGTTCATCATGCGCACACATGATGGTTTCATAAAAAATCATGAAATGCACACCACTAATACGGCTCTGATACCAATTATTGGGAATAATCCCATGGTAGAGGCTCACAGCAGAAACGATTTGGCGATCGAAAGACCGTTCATGGTGCAAATTACACGATTTAAACTTTCATTTAAACTAATCTACATATGTGTGCATGTGCATGTATGTGAATCGAACACCCTAATGGTAATCTAGCGTAACGATTATCTAGCATGCATGCAAATCATAAAGCTTGCTAGATCTACGTGTTAGATTATTCATACCTTCGTACGGATCTTTTAACCGCGGAGAATTATCTTCTTTGTCGATGGAGATAGAAGATCGTTCACGAAAAAACCGATGGTATGAATGGAGATGATACCTTCTTATTCACTCGATCTCACACGATGCACGAAACATCGCTCTCGGATCTCTGAGTGCCTCCGAAGAATTACCCTTCTCCTTCTACGAAACTCCACACGAGGAAGACGAAGTTGCAAGCAGGAAAGTAGAGAGAGATTAGGGAGAGATCTAGGGAGATGAGAGAGTGAGGGGGTTCGGTTTTTGCAACTCCATGGCTGGCCCCATAAGGCTCCCTATATAGGACTGGCCTACCCCCTTGGATAATGATCCAAGGGGATAAGAACCTCCCACAATTATCTCCCCAAAATCACCCTTTTATCTCTCCTTGGATTTATCCATTTTTCCCACTTTTACGGTTTGTTTTGACAAATTCAAAACCCTATCCCTATCTCTATGGCCAGCCCTATTGATGGGGGATTCTCATCCCTATAATATAGGTTCGGCCCTAGCATGGTCTCTCACTGCTAGGGTTGGCCACAAGTGAGGTCCGGCAGAGTGAGTTTTTACCAAAACGCTCTAACGCCTCAATTTGACCATTTCTAGTGTGCGAGACCTAGCGGCCACTACTTAAGTGATCTTTACTAGTTACCTTACTATTAACTGAGGCCACCGGAGGGTGCCTCTAGCAAAGTCAACTAGTGAACTCGTAACATACCCCTGTGCATCGCACCTATGCAGCGAAGTTCACTTATAGCTAGAGATTACTACCTGCGCCTTTGTACTAGTCTCGAGCTTACCCCTTAGTACTCGCATGTAGTAACGCATCTACCGTGCTCTAGTGCCAAGCACACACGGAGCGTAGACTTCTTTCTTCCTCTTACTGCTTATGGTGTTCCGAGGAGATGGTTCAAAAACCGTACATGATGTTGATAAGGTGGAACCATTAGGGACCGGGGTTCATGGCTTCCAACTCAAGCCCGATCGACACACTACCCGAATGTATCATCGATCCTCTAAGCTCGAGTTAACCTGCGTGGCCACCTAAAGTGTGACGCAGGCTACACTCCAATTCACCCGGACTTACTATGTTCTCCATCATACCCGTGCTCTCCACTTAGTAGTGGTAAACTCGTTGTCCCTCCACTTGATGCCATGATTCACTTCGAGCGGTGGAGACTATTGTAGCTCATATGTCCTTAGCGTGGAATTTATGTATTAACATTAATAAAGATGACTTTGGTTATTGCTTTAATTAGAATACTACTGTGGTGTATGATAATACTCATATAATAAAAGGACCCTAGGAAACACAGTAGGCCACTGAGGCGCATGGAGAATCCATGCTTGGGAGACCCAGTGGACCAGTTCTGTGTAGACCTAGAACTAGTTCACAGCTTAGGTGATGCCGGTCGCTTCACCGAGAACAAGCTGTTGGCAGGTAGAGGATGTGGTGAAGTCTCCACCACGGGAACGTGGGATTCCCATTCACCTGACCAAGCACGATGATCGTATTGAACAGGAACCAAGATGGTGCACAGTTCGGTGATTCAGACACTGGTGCAGAAACCATCTTACTACTATAGATAATCCGTCATTAACCCTGAGGGACCATGTACAATGGGCCAACCAGTTGTGTGGTGCTTTGATGTGCCAACGTATGCGGACCTTCCATAGTCCAATATCATGGTACGTTGGGTTACCCGGCTGGCGCTTGAGTGACATGTAATCCCTACAGGTTATCCGACGTCCAGTGTTGGATGGGTGTGTTTTGATGACTCAATCTGTCCACACAGTTAACCCAGGCCTGGTGGTTGTCAGTATGACTGACGATGTTCCGGATGGTAGGCATAGCACTGGAAGGTGTGTGGTGTTATAGATGACAAGTCATCAAACCCTAGTCAGATGATCGATCGGGATCTGACGGTGCTCGCCACCGCCCGAGTCGTATCATGGCACCAGTAATAGGAGGGACTAACGATTATCGGAGTATAGTAGAGAACAGGGTTAAGAGGGAGTAACATAAGTTTAGGATCACTAGAGTTCAACTCGCGTCGCACTCTGGGTGGCTACATGGGTTAATCGGATTAGGGCTGATTAACGGAATTTTCGGTGTATCACCGGAATAGTTAATCAAGGATCCGGTTGGAGCTAGAGATTCCGAACCCTGAAGGTTCCACCCTGTCATTGCGTATAGGAGTTGTTTCCCGACCTAGTTGGATATGTTGGATACGAAGTAGCGTGATGGAGCGCAAGCCTGGAGCCAAACAACCTAATTCACATGTGTTACGGGCCATAGGGGTATTTTGATAAATACTGAAATATGGCTCAGAACATATTGAATATGGATCTTAGAATTAGCAGAATAATTTCAGGAGCTCACAGGCACTGACGGAATTCGATTCCGAGTAGCGCACCTCACTCAGTCTCTCTTTCAGTTTTCCGCTTTTTGTGAAGGGCGTTTTCGTCCAGGCTTCATGATAGACACCCGGAATCCCTAAAAACCGCCCCCCCTTATCCCTATCCACCTAGGGGCCGGCCCTAACCTCCTTGGATCCATGGGAGACCGGCCCTATATAGGAATAGGGAGAGGGAGGGGCCGGCCATAATGCTCTCCCTCTCCTCTAGAAAATCCGAACCCCCCCTTTAGCTCCTCCTTTATGGTTTCGACCAAGAAAAAAGAGAGGAAGAAGAAGGGAGAAGGAAAAGGAATGAAGGAGAAGGAAGAAGAGAGAAAGAGGAGGAGGAGATCTCGTGGCTCACCATCGTCTTCGCAACGGATTCCTCCGTCGGCTCGTAATCCCTGCACTCAGAGACGGGATTTCGAGGATTCTTCAATTCGCAAAGGACAAGGTGCTATCCGACAGTTTCCCTTGCGATTCAAGTGCGGTTATTCATCGTTCCGTCATCTCCGGATCATAGATCTAAAAGGTATAATGATTCTAAACACCTAATTAGATGCATTCATGTCTTCCGTAGATCGTAGTATGCCTCTAGGGTGTCCGCATATATGCTAAGATCATAGATTTGCATGTAGATTGTTTTGTATAATTAATTATAATGAAACATACACCGTATGATCTTTGGATCTTTCTTTTGCTTTCGCTGCGACTCCGATAAGCGGATCCAAATCCAACAATTGGTATTAGGGCACACTTTGGTGTATGTTTTATGTATGAATTCGTGAAAACATCATGTGAATATATGATGGTAAATGTTTTCGTCGGGGTTCGGCGTAGATCATGCATATGGATTGTGTTATGTATCGTCTTTTTGCAGGTGCCGTGTTGAATAGTAATCTGTGATTGCATGCATCCGGGGGTCGGACCCCGGATTTTATTTTTGCATTGATTATTATTGTCTGTGGATTTTAAGGATCTAGATGGGCGAGGGTGGGGGTTGACCATCCTTGGTTCCCTGGCCATGTTTTTAGGATTGTCTTCTTTTCTTTCCAGCGAAATTGTACACGAACGAGCACTTGCTCGGAGCGTATTAGTTTTTCGGTCACAGAAAGAAGAAGATGATGCTACATCCACGGTTCGGGCAAGCGGTACCATGGTGTGCAAAGACCCGGTGAAAGCGTGTACGTTGGCGATAATGGAGATCGTCGTCAGAGATCGTGCAGAACGGAAGAGCAGGATATCTTGGCTGTGCTATTCAGGTTCAGGGGTCGGACCCTGGACTTGATTCAGTTTGGATGTTTTTCTGTTGATTCTCTTTACTTATTGTTTAGAGAACCCCGATGATAATTTTATTATCTTGATTGTGAGTTTGTCTCTAGATCAAGCTTATGGTTAGTACTAAGCTTACGGATTCATCGGTGTCTCTAAATGGTTCTAACACATGCGAATCCGGTGGCTAGCTAAAAGGAAAGGCGGTAACCGCCCTCGTGGTAGTTCAGGTAACCAAGTACTGTGCACCGGGATAGACGCAGTGTTAGATTTATTTAGAGATAATTAACTAATGTCTCCATAAGAAGTATGATAACCCTAGTGGGATGCTCTTTCCCCACGTGGTCCTAGCGACCAAGTTAGGTTAGGATTTCACTATGTGATACCCGTTTCTAGATGATGTTTGATGGTAGTATGAACTCATCACGATTTGGTTATGCCACCATTAAGTTGAGGTCCGACGGAGGTTGTCGGATGTCCCTATTTGGCCAGTATCGAAACCTGTAATGAGATAAGGTCTACTATGACATCAGGCATTAAATTATGAATGAGGCATCATCGTAGTGGGAGTCATTTCCACGTTGACCTTAGGCTAGGCTCCAGATCTTAGGATTATGGGCAAACTAGTGAAGTATCGGGATCCTTGGAATCTATGTAATGTGATCCTTGCAAGAAAGGCGAAAGCTGAGTATTCAAGGTAGGGACTATGATATTTTCCGAGGATACTAATGCTTTGCGGGAGGATTTGTAATCCTAGTGGGAGCACGGTAGACCAGGGTCTAAGTCTAGAAGGTCGTGACCTTTCTAGATATGCATAAAACCTCATAAAGAAGGGATGTGTAAGAGGTTCCTTCCAAAGGGGATCCCCTGGCCTCTATAATCAACCGGCTAAGGGTCTGGCTGGAAGGTACGCAGTTCGATATTCCCACCAGGTGAGAGCTGTGTTTCCTTCCATGCTGGTTTGCCTAGTGGTTTCCTTCGGGACATAGAGGATGCCGGTGGCAGTGGGTGACGGTTTTTTCCTGCACCGCGGGAGCCTATGAACCCCCCTGCCGATACCACCTAGATTTGTAGGAAGCATCCGAAAGCTTGTGTGAAGCCGCTGTTGCTACGCACGCGGGTCACATAAAGCTGGCCAAAAGGAGACTGAGAGGTCTTTCAGTTTACCATGGGTAATTCTGATAAAGATTGGGTCGTAAAAACCCCGTTGGCAGAAGCGGTTGCATGCTCTGACCGAGATGTTGTCTCTAATTCAGGGCCGATAGTCTCAGTGCTCGAGCCTAGAGAATTTAGATTCCTGGATGTCTCCACTTGAGGTAGTAAAGACATATCGGCTTGAGTAGACATTATCTATTTCTAAATTCCATGAAATAGATTGTAGTAAACCCTAATTTTGCTTTGAACCATTGTTTATAGAAATCATGACCAAGCTCGACCCCTTTGCCTCCATACTTAATGATAACAAACTTACGGGACCAAACTACGACGACTGGAAGCGTAACCTGATGCTCATCCTAAGGGTTGGCAAACACACAATTGCCCTAAGTACCCCTCAACCGGCCATGCCGGGACCAAGTGCAACTGAGGCCCAGTTAAAGGAATGGAAAGACTGGCTAGATGCTGATGAGATATGCAAGTGCTACATAGTGGCATCCTTGCAGACCGTCCTTCAGAAGTAAATCGAAGACATGGCCTTTACTTCAGACATGATGCTCTACCTAAAGGAAATATTCGAGGGTCGTAGTCGGGTAACTCGTTACCTGACCATCAAGAAATTGGTGTCCACGAAGATGGCAGAGGGGACTTTAGTTCGGGATCACATGCTGAAATTGTTTGGCTATGTGAACGAGCTTGGTTCCTTTGATGTCATCTTGGATGCAGAGATCCAGACCGACATTTTCCTCGCGTCTCTGTCAGGAGCGTTTGAGGGCTTCGTTACCAACTTCAACCTTAACCGGTTGGAAATGTCTAACGCAGAGCTTCTAGCGGCACTCCAAGCGATAGAGGATGGGATGAAGGCAGGAGCCCAATCCCTGAACGTGGAGCAGAATTCTTCTCTAAAAGCCAAAGGCAAGTTTCAGAAAAGAAAGTCTAAGAAGCTCATGAAGATGGGCCAGGTGCAGTTGCAGGTTTCTAAGCAGAATGGTCCGACGAAGTCCAAAGGAAAATATTTTCGATGCGGCAAGAAGGGGCACTGGAAGGGCGACTGTCGCGCAGCTCCCAAGAAGGCTGAGACAAGTATATCTCAAATCCACATAGTGAAATCCCTTGTAGCATCCAGTTGTTCTTTAGTTTCATGGATTGTGGATTCTTGTTCCACTAACCATGCTTGCAATAATTTGCAAGGGTTCAAGGAGACAAGAAAACTGGGTGATGGGAAGATAATCCTAAGCATGGGAACTGAGGCCGTGGTAGAGGCTGAAGTAGTTGGAGATGTCGTCTTGCAGTTTCTTGATAAAAGAAGTTTATTACTTAGAGACATACTTTATGTATCGTCTTTGAGACGAAACTTAATTTCTGTTTCCTTATTGAATAATGAAGGTTTTTCAGTTTTATTTGATGCTTCTGGTGTGTCAATTAAATTGAATGGTTCCTTTGTTTGTAAAGAAAAGATACAGAATGGTCTCTATGTAATTAACTCCAATCATAAGCAGGATAACATAACTGAAGCTTGTATGATTAATTCATCTAAAAGGAAAAATCCATCAGATAATCCAACACTCCTTTTGCATCTAAGGCTTGGACACATAGCCTCAGACAGGATTCACAGGTTGGTTAAGGTAGGACTCTTAAGTCCAGATGTTTCAGAAAGCCTACCGACGTGTGAGTCTTGCCTGGAAGGCAAGATGACTAAAAGATCTTTCCGAGCCAAAGGTAGCAGATCTATGGAGGTATTAGAGTTGGTACACACTGATGTATATGGGCCCATAAGTGTCTGTGCTATAGGAGGCTTCGAGTATTTCATCACCTTCACTGATGATCACTCGAGGTTTGGATACATATACCTAATGCGGCGGAAGTCTGAATCCTTTGATAAGTTCAAGGAGTTCAGAGCTGAAGTAGAAAAGCAGACGGGTAAAAGTATCAAGTCTCTTCAATTGGATCGAGGAGGCGAATACCTATCGGATGAATTTATTGGGTACCTGCGTGAGCATGGGATCGTATCCCAGTTGACTGCACCAGGGACACCGCAACAAAATAGTGTATCTGAGAAGAGAAACCGAACCTTGTTAGACATGCTTCGGACTATGATGAGTTATGCAATATTACCACCTAGTTTTTGGGGATATGCCCTAGAGACGGCAGCATACACTTTGAACTTTGTTCCATCAAAGTCAGTACCCCTAACTCCTTGGTAGCTGTGGTTGAAGCGAAAGCCAAGCCTACAGCACTTTAGGTTTTGGGGTTGTCCAGCACATGTGCGGAAGAACAAGCGAGATAAGATGGAATCAAAAACTAAGGTATGTCTGTTCGTTGGGTATCCAAAAGGGACAAAGGGTGGTTTATTTTATGATCCTGAGGATAGAAAGGTTGTCGTCTCGACGAACGCCGTATTCCTGGAGCAAGATTATTTAATAGACCATAAGTCCACCAGTAAAGTAGTTCTTAAAAAATTGCTTGGTACTGATAGGAGTACGCAGACAGAAAATGTAGTGGGAGCCGATACCACTAGGATAAACGATACTGTAGAATCGACTCCTACGGAACCACCGCAGGCTTGTCGTAGTGGGAGGACTACAAGTGCTCCTGATAGATACATTAGAGAAGCATTTATGGTCGATCCAGAGTTTCAGGAGGATGATCCTCTAAACTATGACGAAGCGATGGTATCCTCTGACCATGCAGCATGGCAGGAAGCCATGGAGGCAGAACTGACATCGATGTCCCAAAACTCGGTCTGGACACTTGTAACACCACCTCACAACATTAAACCTGTTGGGTGTAAGCGGGTGTACAAAAGGAAAAGAGGTCCGGATGGTACCGTTGAGACTTACAAAGCTAGACTAGTCGCTAAGGGTTATACCCAGCGAGAAGGGATCGACTATGACGAAACCTTTTCGCCAGTGGCTATGCTTAAGTCTATCCGAATTCTCTTGTCCATTGCAGCCCATTATGATTGGGAGATCTGGCAAATGGACGTCAAGACCGCATTCCTCAACGGGGATTTGGAAGAAGACATCTACATGTCTCAGCCTCCAGGCTTTGTCGCAAAAGGTCAGGAAAGTCTGGTGTGCAAGTTGCAAAGGTCCATTTATGGACTGAAGCAAGCATCCAGAAGTTGGAACATGCGTTTTGATCAGGCTATCCAGTCTTATGGATTTGAACAGAACGTGGATGAACCATGTGTATATAAAAGGAGCGATAAGACTGCAGTAGTTTTTCTAGTGCTTTACGTACACGATATCCTACTCATTGGAAACAATATTGGAACGTTGTCTACAGTGAAGGTGTGGTTATCCTCTCAATTTGATATGAAAGACCTGGGTGAAGCGAGTTATGTTCTGGGGATCAAGGTAACTCGAGATCGCCAGAACAAGATTCTCTCACTGCCATAGTCATCCTACATAGATACTATCTTGGTCAGATTCAGTATGCACAACTCCAAGAAGGGACTCGTTCCATTTAGACATGGAATGAAATTGTCCAAGGATCAGGGTCCTAAGACTCTTGAGGAGAGGGCAGAGATGCAGAAGATACCTTATGCTTCGGCTGTAGGGAGTCTGATGTATGCTATGCAGTGCACGAGACCAGATATATACTATACAGTAGGCATGATGGGCAGGTATCAGTCAAATCCGGGTCGAGGGCACTGGACTGCTGTGAAAAGTATACTCAAGTATCTCCGTAGGATGAGAGATTATGAGTTAGTTTACTCTTCACAGGAACTAACGCCGATTGGATATATGGATTCTGACTTTGTGTCAGATCCGGAATCCAAGAGATCGACGTTAGGGTTTGTGTTTTCATTAGGAGGAGGAGCTGTTAGTTAGAGGAGCGTGAAGCAGGGATGCATCACGGATTCGACGACAGAGGCTGAGTACGTTGCGACGTACGAAGCAGCTACGAAGGCGGTGTGGCTCAAGAAGTTCCTTACGGACTTAGGATGCGTACCGGAAGCTTAAGATCCTATTGTCCTTTACTGTGACAATAGTGGAGCGGTAGCACAATCCAAGGAGCCAAGATATCACCAGAAGAGCAAGCATATCGAGCGGAAATACTACATTATCCGGGACTTGCAGAAGCGAGGGGAGGTTGCAGTGACTCAGGTGGCGTCTGCAGATAACATGGCGGACCCTTTCACAAAGGCGTTACCAACCAAGGCTTTTGAGAAGCACGTGGATGCCATGGGAGTTAAGGTTGTTGTTCCCCGCTAGGCCAAGTGGGAGATTGTTGTAGCTCGTGTGTCCTTAGCGTGGAATTTCTGTATTAACATTAATAAAGATGACTTTGGTTATTGCTTTAATTAGAATACTATTATGGTGTATGATAATACTCATATAATAAAAGGACCCTAGGGAACACAGTAGGCCACTAAGGCGCATGGAGGATCCATGCTTGGGAGACCCAGTGGACCAGTTTTGTGTAGACCTAGAACTAGTTCACAACTTAGGTGATGCTGGTCGCTTCACCGAGAACAAGCTATTGGCAGGTAGAGGATGTGGTGAAGTCTCCACCACGGGAACGTGGAATTCCCATTCACCTGACCAAGCACGATGATCGTGTTGAATAGGAACCAAGATGGTGCACAGTTCGGTGATTCAGACACTAGTGCAGAAACCATCTTACTACTATAGATAATCCGTCCTTAACCCTAAGGGACCATGTATACTGGGCCAACCAGTTATGTGGTGCTTTGATGTGCCAACGTGTGCGGACCTTCCATAGTCCAATATCACAGTACGTTGGGTTACCTGGCTGGCGCTTAAGTGACATGTAATCCCTACAGGTTATCCGACGTCCAGTGTTGGATGGGTGTGTTTTGATGAGTCAATCTATCCACACAGTTAACCCAGGCCTGGTGATTATCAGTATGACTGACAATATTCCGGATGCTAGGCATAGCACCGGAAAGTGTGTGGTGTTATAGATAACAAGTCATCAAACCCTAATCAGATGATCGATCGGGATCTGACGGTGCTCCCCACCGCTCGAGTCGTATCATGGCACCAGTAATAGGAGGGACTAAGGATTATCAGAGTATAGTAAAGAATAGGGTTACGAGGGAGTAACATAAGTTTAGGATCACTAGAGTTCAACTCACGTCGCACTCTGGGTGGCTACGCGGGTTAATCGGATTATGGCTGATTAACGGAACTTTCGGTGTGTCACCGGAACAGTTAATTAGGGATCCGGTTGGAGCTAGAGATCCCGAACCCTGAAGGTTCCACCCTGTCGTTGCATATAGGAATTGTTCCCCGACCTAGTTAGATACATTGGATATGAAGTAGCGCGATGGAGCGCAAGCCTGGAGCCAAAGAACCTAATTCACATATGTTACGGGCCGTAGGGGTATTTTGGTAAATACCAAAATATGGCTCAGAACATATTGAATATGGATCTTAGAATGAGCGGAATAATTCCAGGAGCTCACAGGCGCTGACGGAATTCGATTCCGAGTAGCGCACCTCACTCAGTCTCTCTTTCAGTTTTTTGCTTTTCGTGAAGGACGTTTTCATCCAGGCTTCACGATAGACACCCGGAATCCCTAAAAACCGCCCCCCCTTATCCATATCCACCTAGGGACCGGCCCTAACCTCCTTGGAGCCATGGGAGACCGGCCTTATATAGAAATAGGGAGAGAGAGGGGCCGGCCATAATGCTCTCCCTCTCCTCCAGAAAATCCGAACCCCCCCTTTAGCTCCTCCTTTGTGGTTTCGGCCAAGGAAAAAGAGAGGAAGAAGAAGGGAGAAGGAAAATGAAGGAAGGAGAAGGAAGTAGAGAGAGAGGAGGAGGAGGAGGAGATCTCGCGGCTCGCCATCGTCTTCGCAACGGATTCCTCCGTCAGCTCGTAATCCCTGCACTCAGAGACGGGATTTCGAGGATTCTTCAATTCGCAAAGGACAAGGTACTATCCGACAGTTTCACTTGTGATTCAAGTACGGTTCTTTATCGTTCCGTCATTTCTGGATCATAAATCTAAAAGGTATGATGATTCTAAACAACTAACTATATGCATTCATATCTTTCGTAGATCGTAGTATGCCTCTAGGGTGTCCGCACATATGCTAAGATCATAGATTTGCATGTATATTGTTTTATAGAATTAATTGTAATGAAACATACACCGTATGATCTTCGAATTTTTCTTTTGCTTCCGCTACGACTCCGATAAGCGGATCCAAATCCAACAGAGACTACCGTCAGACTCGAATGATCATATGACTTGGTTCCTTCTAGGTTGACCTATACATCGTACCTCTGATTACCCCATCGAGTAATCGAATCCGGTCAACAGTCAAACTGATGACCATCAGGCCTGGGTTTGGTACAGTGTAAGTCACACCAATGAACGCATCTCCCTTCAGGGGTGTGGATGGCCTGCAGGAGTGACACGCTAATGCAACGTCAGCCGGGTAACCCAGTACACCGTGGTTTTGGATCACTGCATACGGATCGTCACACATTGGTGCGCTAAAGCAACACGCAACTAGTTAGTCCATCAGATGTGGTTCCTCAGGGTTTAGGACCATTTTATCCTAAGCAGAAACACGGCTTAGTGTACCAGTGTCTGCTCACTGATCTGTACACCGTGTTAGTTCCGTTCAGCTACAGACACTGTGCCTGGTGATGACTATGGTGAAGACTTCCCATGGACTATCATCCCCAACAGCTTATAATGATGAGGCAACCAACCTGATCATAGTTGCGAACTGATTTAGATTATATGAAACCAATCCACTCAGTCTTCAACTCAGTGGACTACAATATAACCATGGCTCTCTGTTCTTAAAAAACACGTAACTATGTTACGCACCTATATACATCTCATATAATAACTATCAATCTTTATTTATTAGATCAAAACATAAAGTTTTACAAGCTTATAACACATCAATCCTAACAATATATGGGTCGGGTTCCGCAGCCAACTGTTATGGTGCCAACACATTCATAGAGGTTCGTAGAGGTTTTAAAATTTGGCGAGGTTGATCACTTTACTATAGATAGCATACCCATAAACAATTAGAACATTGTAAAACTTCTAGGTGCATCAAATTACCAACTTCAAATTAATGGTTGGCAAGGACGGTCAATAAAGCTCTTCACATTTGACACACCTAGAAATTCTAGAATATTCTAATTTTTTGTGGACATGCTATCTATTGGTAGGTGATCATCCTTACCAAATTTCAGCAAAGTTGAAAACCGATAAGAACCTCTATTGATGTGTTGGCACCAGTGTTGGCACCAAAAGTGTTGGCTGTTGATCCTGATCCATATATATAGGTCGGGTTCCGCAGTCAACTGTTATGCTGCCAACACCGGTGCCAACACATTCATAAAGGTTCGTAGAGGTTTTGAAATTTGTTAAAATTTGGTGAGGTTGATCACCTTACTATAGATAGTATACCCACAAAAAATTAGAACATTGTAAAACTTCTAGGTGTGTCAAATGATCATCTTCAAATTAATGGTTGGCATGGACCGTCAATAAAGCTCTTCACATTTGACACACCTAGAAATTCAAAAATATTCTAATTTTTTGTGTACTTACTATCTATTGGTAAGTGATCATCCTTACCAAATTTTAGCAAATTTAAAAACTGCTAAGAACCTCTATTGATGTGTTGGCACCAGTGTTGGCACCAAAAGTGTTGGTTGTTGATCCTAATCCATATATATGGGTCGGATTCCGCAGCCAACTGTTATGATGCCAACACCAGTGCCAACGCATTCATAGAGGTTTGTACAGGTTTTGAAATTTGTTAAAATTTGGTGTGGTTGATCACCTTACTATAGATAGCATACCTACAAAAAATTAGAACATTGTAAAACTTCGGTGTGTCAAATGATCATCTTCAAATTAGCGGTTGGCATGGACGGTCAATAAAGCTCTTCACATTTGACACACCTAGAAATTCTAGAATATTCTAATTTTTTTTGGACTTGCTATCTATTGATAGGTGCATATCATCCTTACCAAATTTCAGCAAATTTGAAAACCGCTAAGAACCTCTATTGATGTGTTGGCACCAGTGTTGGCTGTTGATCCTGAGTCATATATATGGGTCTGGTTCCGCAGCCAACTGTTATGGTGCCAACATATTCATAAAGGTTCATAAAGGTTTTGAAATTTGTTAAAATTTGGTGAGGTTGATCACCTTACTATAGATAGCATACCCATAAAAAATTAGAACATTGTAAAACTTCTAGGTGCGTCAAATAATCATCTTCAAATTAACGATTGGCATGGACCGTCAATAAAGCTCTTCACATTTGACACACCTAGAAATTCTAGAATATTCTATTTTTTTGTGGACTTACTATCTATTGGTAGTTGATCATCCTTACCAAATTTTAGCAAATTTGAAAACCGCTAAGAACCTCTATTGATGATTTGGCACCAGTGTTGGCACCAAAAGTGTTGGTTGTTGATCCTGATCCATATATATGGGTCGGGTTCTGCAGTCAATTGTTATGGTGCCAATACCGGTGCCAACACATTCATAGAGGTTCGTAGAGGTTTTGAAATTTGGTGAGGTTGATCACCTTACTATAGATAGCATACCCATAAAAAATTAGAATATTGTAAAACTTTTAGGTGCGTCAAATGATCATCTTCAAATTAATGGTTGGAATGGACGGTCAATAAAGCTCTTCACATTTGACACACCTAGAAATTCTAGAATATTCTAATGTTTTGTAGACTTACTATCTATTGGTAGGTGATCATCCTTACCAAATTTCAGCAAATTTGAAAACCGCTAAGAACCTCTATTGATGTGTTGGCACCGGTATTGGCACCAAATGTGTTGGCTGTTGATCCTGATCCATATATATGGGTCGGATTCCGCAGCCAACTATTATGGTGCCAACACCGGTGCTAACACATTCATAGAGGTTGGTAGAGGTTTTAAAATTTGGTGTGGTTGATCACCTTACTATAGATAGCATACCCACAAAAAATTAGAACATTGTAAAACTTCTTGGTGCGTCAAATGATCATCTTCAAATTAACGGTTGGTATGGACGGTCAATAAAGCTCTTCACATTTGACACACCTAGAAATTCTAGAATATTCTAATTTTTTACGGACTTGCTATCTATTGGTAGGTGATCATCCTTACCAAATTTCAGCAAATTTGAAAACCGCTAAGAACCACTATTGATGTGTTGGCACCAAAAGTGTTGGCTGTTGATCCTGATCCATATATATGGGTCGGGTTCCGCAGTCAACTTTTTTGGTGCCAACACCGGTACCAACACATTTATAGAGGTTTGTAGAGGTTTTGAAATTTGTTGAAATTTGGTGAGGTTGATCACCTTACTATAGATAGCATACCCACAAAAAGTTAGAACATTGTAAAACTTCTAGGTGCGTCAAATGATCATCTTCAAATTAACGATTGGCATGGACGGTCAATAAAGCTCTTCACATTTGACACACCTAGAAATTCTAGAATATTCTAATTTTTTGTAGACTTGCTATCTATTGGTAGGTAATCATCCTTACCAAATTTCAGCAAATTTGAAAACCGCTAAGAACCTCTATTGATGTGTTGGCACAAGTGTTGGCACCAAAAGTGTTGGCTGTTGATCTTGATCCATATATATGGGTCGGGTTCCGCAGCCAACTGTTATGGTGCTAACACCGGTGCCAACACATTCATAGAGGTTTTGAAATTTGTTAAAATTTGGTGAGGTTGATCACGTTACTATAGATAGCATACCCACAAAAAATTAGAACATTGTAAAACTTCTAGGTGCGTCAGATGATCATCTTCAAATTAACGGTTGGCATGGACGGTCAATAAAGCTCTTCACATTTGACACACCTAGAAATTCTAGAATATTCTAATTTTTTGTAGACTTGCTATCTATTGGTAGGTAATCATCCTTACCAAATTTCAGCAAATTTGAAAACCGCTAAGAACCTCTATTGATGTGTTGGCACCAGTGTTGGCACCAAAAGTGTTGGCTGTTGATCCCGATCCATATATATGGGTCGGGTTCCGCAGCCAACTGTTATGGTGCTAACACCGGTGCCAACACATTCATAGAGGTTTTGAAATTTGTTAAAATTTGGTGAGGTTGATCACGTTACTATAGATAGCATACCCACAAAAAATTAGAACATTGTAAAACTTCTAGGTGCGTCAGATGATCATCTTAAAATTAACGGTTGGCATGAACGGTCAATAAAGCTCTTCACATTTGACACACCTAGAAATTCTAGAATATTCTATTTTTTTATGGACTTGCTATCTATTGGTAGGTGATCATCCTTACCAAATTTCAGCAAATTTGAAAACCGCTAAGAACCTCTATTGTTGTGTTGGCACCAAAAGTGTTGGCTGTTGATCCTGATCCATATATATGGGTCGGGTTCCGCAGCCAACTGTTATGGTGCCAACACCGCTGCCAACACATTCATAGAGGTTCGTAGGGGTTTTGAAATTTGTTAAAATTTGGTGAGGTTGATCACCTTACTATAGATAGCATACCCACAAAAAATTAGAACATTGTAAAACTTCTAGGTACGTCAAATAATCATCTTCAAATTAACGGTTGGCATGGACGGTCAATAAAGCTCTTCACATTTGACATACCTAAAAAATTCAGCCCGATCCAAGCCCTGTAGGCCGTCCAACTGTGATCGACTTTTATCTGTCGTTCATTTTTTTCGTCATTTTGATTAACATATTTGGACGGCCTATAAGGCTTGGATCGGGCTGAAATTTTTTGTGTGTGCTATCCAAGGGTGGGTGATCAATCTCCAAAAAAAAAATTCAAAAATGCCCCAGAAACGGGTGCCGCACGTTAAGGCCGCACGTTACCGGCCGCAATGTATCACTACTCTCTCTCTCTCTCTCTCTCTCTCTCTCTCTCTTTCTCTCTCTCTCTCTCTCTCTCTCTCTCTCTATATATATATATATATATATATATATATATATATATATATATATATATATATATATATATATATATATATATATATATATATATATATATATATATATATATATATAGTGAGAGAGAGAGAGAGAGAAAGAGAGCGCTAGCCAAGAACTACGGTGTAGCGTTGTTACTGCACCTCAGGAATTGTTTGCCATCCTAGAAGTTTTAGAATTATATGATTTTTGATGAATGTGTTATCTAGGATAAAATGATCATCCTCACAAAAAATCAGTACACCCCGGAAGGGGGTGCCGCACGTTACCGGCCGCAATGTATCACTACTCTCTCTCTCTCTCTCTCTTTCTATATATATATATATATATATATATATATATATATATATATAGAGAGAGAGAGAGAGAGAGAGAGAGGAATGGGATGCTGCCTATGAAAACAGCATTTTTTGCTGCTTTGAGACATTGTTTGACCATCCTAGAAGTTTTGGAATTTGATAAAATTTGGTGAGGGTGTTGTCTAGGGTAAGATGATCATCCTCACAAATTTTCATCAAATTCCAAAACTTCTAGGGGGTTCAAATGGTCGAAGCAAAATCAGTCGTCTGCAGTCACCGTTAAAATCTGCAGCATTTTGCTTCGACCATTTGACCCTCTTAGAAGTTTTAGAATTTGATGAAAATTTGTGAGGATGATCATCTTACCCTAGACAACACCCTCACCAAATTTCATCAAATTCCAAAACTTCTAGGATGGTCAAACAATGTCTCAAAGTAGCAAAAATGCTATTTTTATAGGCAGCATCTCATTCCTCATATATATATATATATATATATATATATATATATATATATATATATATATATATATATATATATATAGAGAGAGAGAGAGAGAGAGAGAGAGAGCTCTAGCCAAGAACTAAGGTGTAGTGTCGTTACTGCATCTCAGGTATTGTTTGACATCCTAGAAGTTTTAGAATTAGATGATTTTTAATAAATATGTTATCTAGGATAAAATGATCAATCTCACAAAAATCAGTACCATCCTAGATGTTTTAGAATTTGATAACTTTTGATCAATATGTTCTATAGGATAAAGTGATCATCCTCAAAAAAATCAGTAGTGCCTATAAACATGTAACCGCACTACTGCCCCCCTTTATCTACCGACAGTTCCTCCTGACAACTCTGAGCAAAGGGTTTAAAAACTCCCGATCTCTGGTGACAGGTACGGTACGTGGTTTGAAGATAAGCAATCCCGACCGGATCAGCCGGTTGTTTTTTTTTTTTCATCACACTCAATTGACTCCACTCTGGCCTATAATCGGTATTTACCCCTTATATTCTTTCATCTCACTCACTTGACTCTCCATCACCTAGTTCAGCACACAACACACAAGCGGCTTGAGCCTAAGGGGACGTGGTGAACAACCCACTTACAGACTTACACCCAATCGATGCACATGGGACCGACCTGTGAATCGCACCGTCCTCTGATGTATTAAAGTTTCTTTTTTTTTTTTTTGATATTATCAAAGGTGGAGGTCACAACAGATGTCCAAGAAGACGCCATAGTCTGGCACAAGCAGTACAGACACCGCACACCTACGAACAACACCACCTCAGCGAACCACGAACCAGACAGTCCGACTAACACCCAATGCCACTCCGGCGACCTAAAGTAAGAGGACAAAACTACTCCCAAAAACAATCACCTCCACCACCGGAGGGATACACTGAGCCCAAGCTCTGATCGCCACTCAGAGGCACAACATAGAGCCACCACACCGGGGCAGAGACCACCGAGCCACCAGCTCACCGGCGGTCCACCTAGCAGTCACTGCACCCGGCGGGATTCCAAAACACAACCAAGCTAAAAAAAACAAAACAAGGAAAAAGCCAAGGAAAGGAACCTCGTCATCATGAGTCGATAGGACCTCCGACGAGCCCTCCGGAGCCTCCACGCCACGCCGAGCCTGAGCCACCATCCACGCCGAGACCGGGAGCCGGCGAATCAAGCAGGAGCGAGGTCAATGACCTATTCAAGGCTGCCGCAACGAACACCCGAACCGTCGCACCTCACTGGAGAGGGTGATACCAACCACACGTTGCCGGAGCCGGAAGAGACATCCCAAAACAGAGAGGAAAAGTGTAGAAACGTCGCCGCCGCCGATAACAACAAAAAAACCCAATCTACAAGGGGGGAGACACCAAATCCGACCACCAGAGGCAAACTCGTCGATCCCCCCCCCCCCCATGCCATGGCACCGGCGATCGAGGGGGCTGAGGGAAGATCGCCAAAACCCTAGCCGGAAAAGAAAAGGGGGAAAGGGAAAAGGCACTCAGAGCCCCTATAAATGACTTCTGATGCATTAAAGTTCGAGTTTAGTGCCATTCAGTTTTAAAGGTGCCTGCATCGAAGGGACGGTGCGAGTAGTGGTCGAAGGGTCGAAGGAACGGTGCGAGTAGTGGGCTGGCCCCATGCGTATTGGTTGGTCGTGAGTAGGGCTAGCAATTTTGGACCCAACATGACAGACCCGGCACGAAATTAGTTGTCTGGGTTAAACAAGTCGACATGACTAACCCGATTAGTAAATGGGTCAGGTCCGGATTTTGTGTTCGACCCGTTTAAAATTCAATGGCTCGTGTCGGTCGGGTCAACTTACCCGACATTCGATCACAGGGTCCCCTAGTCAGTTAACCTTATATTCCTGTATTTACAGAAACCGCACTTATGTAGACATGCAGTACGACATCTACACGGCTGAAGTACTATGTCTGTTGCATGTAGTTATCGGGTCTGGGTCCGGGTTTCTGCAAATTAGGGCTGGCAATTTCGGACCCGACACAGCAGACCCGACACGAAGTTAGCGGGTCTGAATCAGGGCTAAATGAGTTTGGGTCGTAAACGGGTCGACACGATAGACCCATTTAATAAACGGGTCGGGTCCGGGTTTAGGGTCTGGACATGGTAGACCCGGGAAGACCCGTTTAGTATTCAAAGGGTCGGGTTGGGTCTACCCGCAATCCAATACTGTAATATATAATACCGGCGGGTCTTTCGGGTCAGGTCGGGTTGAGTCGGATTGGGTCCGATCAGGTCAACTGAATAGACCCGGGTGGTAAATGGGTCTTATCGGGTCTACCCGTTTATTAGCGGGTCGGGAACGGGTTTAGGATATAGACACGATTAGTTAAACGGGTCGGGTCCAGGTCTAGGGGTTTTGGACACGACACGAAACTAGACACGACATGAACCCGACCCGACACGACCCATTGCCAACCCTACTGCAAATATCAAAATGTGAGGGTGTTTTTAATAATTTACTTATTAGTTGGGGAGGAATTAGCAAAACCACCTACTTTTAATGGCATCCTAGTTAATTGATATGTTTAAATTAATTTCTTTTTTTATTTTTTTGAAATAAAAATATTTTTATTTTTTCATCACTTGTATTGGTAAAGAAGAGAAAAACTGTTGATATTATTAATAGACCAACGGTTATACTTTGATTTTGCATCTTGACCCTTGTAAGAAAATCTTGACTCCGCTCCTTATCGTCGTATTTTTCTTACATAAAAAGCAAACACTAAAATTCCAAGGGTTTATTCTACAAACCAAACACTACTGGCGTGGCTGTGTGTTACAATCATTGTCGCACCCCAACGACAATACATCATGACCCCATATGTTGGTGAGGGGAAAAAAATTTAAGGGTTAATGTGTGAGAGGTCAGATCCCTGACAATAGATCGCTCCTGTGAACAGGATCTAATCAGATTTTGTTTAGCCTAAAATCTCTGGTAAAGATTATAAATCTGAAACTATCCTCCCCTGCTTCTTTCATCTCTCTCGAGTAGCTTCGGCAGATGCGGCAGCGGCGAAAACGGCTAGCAGCAGAGGCAGAGGCGGCGAGCAACTCCAGCGGGGGCGGCATTTAGTTCAGTGGTTCGGTTGAGGATCCTAGGTCTAGAGTTCATCCCATGGCTTGTAGATCTTAGGGTTAATGTTAGGGTTAGGTTTAGGTTCTGTTAGATTCGGTGGTGGCGATGAGGAGCTTTTGCAGCAGCGTTCGGTGGTTCAGTGGTGGCGAGCAACTCTGGCAGCGGCGTTCGATGGTTCGGTGGCAGCGAACAACTCCGGCGGGGGTTCGATGGTTCGGTGGGAACGAGCAGCTCTGGCGGGGGTTCACTGGTTCGACGGCGACGAGGAGCTTCGGCGGAGGTTCACTGATTCGGTGGCATAACAAAAGAAAATTTGAAATGATGCGGAGGATATTTTCATCGACAGCATTGCAAAGTCCTTCAGGTTAATTGTTCTCTTTGTCGAGGACGGCACACTAAGTCCCTCAAAATTTAATTGATGTTGCTCATCCAAACTGTTTTGCCAACGCTCTTGCCAACCTGATGTGGCTCTGATCACAGCCGTCGGTTGCAGGCAGCCGCGCTTAAAAAATCGCTCTAAGCCTCAAAAAAATATTGGAGATTTTTACTGTTCGATGAGAGACATCTGTTGCATCGGACGGCTGTAAATTATCACCGGCGAGTTGGTAACTGGAGCAGGAATTCAGCCTTTTCTCTTGCAACATGGCCCAGCCTTCATCCTTATCTGCCACCCACAACCTCCCCTGCTGACATCTTCAGCCGGGCCAAAACAGCACTTACAGCCCCCACACTTTGCTTTGAATTAGACTTTACCCCCAATTTTCATTATTTAGACTTTACCCCCCAAAACTAACTGTTCCGTCAGGTCACCCCTCAAAACATTATTTATTTTCCGTCAGCTCACCCTTTCTCTTAGATGGTGAGCTGACGGAACAGTTATTTTTGGGGGGTAAAGTCTAATTAATGAAAAGATGGGGGGTAAAGTCTAATTCAAGGCAAATTTGGGGGTAAAGTCAAAATAATCCTTAAATGAAGCACCGGGAGGTGACGGGATCCACGCCCTCGTATTGTTCGTTATAAAGCACCCCCCCCTTCAGGCTTTAGCACCCTAGCTTCTCTTCTGTGTCGGGAGGGTAAAAGAAGGGCATGGTTCTTCTAGGCAAGCTGTGGGACGACGTGGTGGCCGGGCCCCACCCAGACAAGGACCTCGGCAAGCTCAGGCAGCTCGCCGCCGCCAAGCCCGCCGGCAAGATCCTCGACGACGAAGGTTCTTTAGGATTCCCTACCTTCAATGATAATTACAATAGGACACCAGTCTGTCCCCCTTTCTTTGATTGGTTTCTGGCAATGGGCTTCTACTCATCGTGAGTCCTTTCCTTCTGGGTTCTGTGGTGCTGTCGGTTCAAGCAACTGGATAGACGGTGAAGGCCAATGTCGTGCGCGTGCGGCGGCTGACGAAGTTGACTATGAATGGGCTGATATGATGAGAGTGAGTGAGGGAGGGAGGGAGGTGTTGGAGTTGGTTCCTTGTGGGCATCAAAGGCAATGGGGAGTGGAGTGCTTTGTTAGCACATGACCAACTGCCTTAGCAGCACAATACAAACAAGTCGATAAATTTCTCTTTTAAACTTGTTTATGTTCGCTCGCTAGCTAACGCTTTCTTTTATATTTAACTTCGCGTGTAATGGGTGGTGTGCTCCTCTCCTATTTTGGTACAATCAAAGATGAGCATCTACGAGCCTAACTATGCGCAAGAGGGTTTAAGCATTCAAAGCTAGCAATAAAGTAAAGCACGCAGTCGAGTTTTTATGTGAAAATCCAGAACGAAAAAAATCATGCTGAGTTGAACCCAAATGTATAGATGATCCGCTAGAATGAGTGAAGTTACAAGAGTCCAGAGAACTATCCAGTAAGATCTATGCGGATTTATAATTCAACGCTCAGATGTAGCCAGGAGTCGGTGTTCTGCAATGGTGCTCGGCCCGACACTCCACGACCGTATAACGCAATCACTCGTAATATCCTTTGCTTAAACAGCTTATCCTTCTTGCCCCGACCCCCTTGGCACGACTAGCTTCAACACCCAACTTGCAAATACACATTGCAATTAAGCATTTGATTCACACAAGGCATTCACCACCCTAGATCTAACTGTAGACCCTAGGATTCGGCCCCACTGCACTCAGTGCGAGCACCGCCCACCTAATCACTTTACCTTTGCCTCTAGACCGCTTGACCGCTTTGGCTTTGCCATTGTCACCTTCTACTCACCCCAGTTCACCGTCATTCTTACTACCCTTCACTCTAATCAGGAGATCTAGACCCGGTCCTATCGTGAGGTCCTCTAGTCCTCTTAATGGCGACAAGCCATTGTGAAGGAGTTCTAGGTCTTTGGGCAAACTTATATAGACTTTGGACGACTTCCCACTCCCTATTAGTGTTGAACATGTTAGCTTACAAGTAGGTCTACAAGGTCAAACGAAGACCAAATGGATCCATTGGTAGCACAAGGCTTGGTTGATTACCCGTGGTTTTACACAGAAGTACTGGATAAACTACAAGCAGACCTTCACGCTCGTGGCTCAAAAGACCACGGTTTGTGTCTTGATGATTATAGTTGTTCGTCTCTGGCCTCTTCTCCCAATGGACATGACGAATATCTGTTTTCATGGTGACCTCTTAGAGGTTGTCTACATTCAGCCTCCTTCTAGCCTGCGCCCTCCTCCCATCACGTCTGTCGTCTTCATCGAGACATTTATGGGCTCAAGTGGACCTATCGTGGCAGGTTTAAGTGCTTTAGGCGAGTAGTCACGTAGGGCAATTTTGTTAAGAGCTCACAAGACCACTCTCTGTTTGTGCGGTACTCACATCGAGGTTGGGTGATTCTCCTTCTGTACGTTGATAATATGATCTTCACATGCTACGGCTCTATTGCAATCACATTTCATTAGCAACACCTCCGGCGTCGGTTCCAAATAAAGGACTTAAGGTCCTCTTCACTACTTCCTCGGGCTTGAGATAGCCCATAATGAGCGAAAGATTCTACTCTTTCAACAAAAGTATATATGACTGACATCCGCAGTCGAGATACTCTTTCGGATGATCGCACTACCGACACTCCACTCAAGCACCATGTGAAGATCCTACCTACAGATGGCAAAAACATTTTCCACTTCCTACTCGATACAAAGATTATCGGTCAGTTTGTCTACCTCTGCATCTAGGGCCGTCAACAGGCCAAGCTAGGGTCGGGCCTAGGTAAGCCTGGACATACAAGTGGCTAAATATAGTAATATGTTTTACAAGCTAAATTTTACCATTTCTAACAACAGCTAAGCCTCATCCCATCCCAACAATATGATCAGCTATTCAGAAGACTTCCACAAATCAAGATTTTTGAGATTTCAATTTAATTCAAGGTTTGGCCTCATCTCAAAAAGAAACGTTTGGCACTTTTCTAGCTGCGAGAAATGTTCATCGGATCACATGTAAGTGGTCCCAAGTAAAGAGTAATGTTTGCCAACGGGCCAGGCCAGAAAACACTAAGCCCGGGACGGTACCGGCCCTTTGGTATGTAAACGTTGGGCCAGGCCGAGCTTTGGAAGGACTTTAACAGGACAGATTTTGACAGGCTTTTACGGCCGGGTAGGACTGGGTGCCCTTCTGAGATGACATAATTAGCAGGCCTATTTATATCACCAGGCCCGACATTGTCCTCACAATCAGTGTCATCAACCAGCTCATCAAGGGGCCTCGCTCTACTCACTATGGTGCCCTCCTCTGGATTCTTTGATATCGTTTAGGTACCGTCACTCAATCGGTCTTTTTATCATTGTTCTTCTCTACTCCTACGTACCTACTCATATACTGACTGGGCTAGGGATTGAAGTACTCACCACTTTACCGCTGACTATTGTCTGTTTCTTGAAGATTCATTCATCTCATGGTGCACCAAGAAGCAAAATGTTGTTTCTTTCCCTAAAACAGAGACAGTTGTTGATCATAACCACAACCGGTGTCTATTTTGAGATCTAGGAGTTGATATATTTGGACCTATAGCTCTTCACTGCAACCCGATTTCCCATGAAAGCACAAAACAAATTGAGATCAACTGCTACTTCACCTGAGAGCGCTATGCGGCCAAGACTATCCCTCTCCCTTATATTTCCTCTACAAAGCAGATAGCTGACTTCTCTACAAAGTCACACCCAACTCTTCAGTTTTGATTTCTTGTTAGCAACTTCTCGATGTTTGATCCACCGTGAATTTGAGAAGGGGTAAATATAGCACATATCCTTTTTCTGTATATCATCCTCACATGAGGATACTATATATTGATTTATTGACCCTAATAAGTATATTTTTCAATCTCCCCCAAAACCCTTGCCTCTCTCTCCCAAAACCCTAGAGTTATTAGTGACACACCATGTACGCACCAACTACAGCCTCGTTGCCGTAGCCACGCATCGCAACTGATGCACGATGACTGACCCAATCCTACTGACACCAGCCACATTGAGATTCATTCATCGGTGTGGTGCAAGCTGCAGCAACGAAACCACAATTTTTCTTTTCATACATGTATTTAAAGGGTCCTCAACCTTCATTGCCTTCTAGCGATATAAAGGCTCCACCTGTACCTTATGTATCGCCCCCGATAATCGAGCCACATGAAAAACAGTAATTTTCAGAAAAGCCTCCTCACTGTGTACCCAATCGGCCGATGACGAGAAGAATCTGCCAAGAGAGTATTTGTAAGTGAGCATGCAAAAGAGCAATAATATTCCAGTCCACCGAAGTACAAAGGCTAGGCGAGCATGTATGCACACCTCCGCTCAAATTACGATCGAGAGCTCAGCACATGACGATGGTTCGACCATGCGCTCGTGCGTTAGCCCGAACATCGCAACTCTTATTCCCTAAATGCCTTTGGTGCAGCAACTTTCAAGAAGAATGGATCTGGAAAGGAAGTCAAAGGTGAGAATAGGTTCAATGACATCTTGACTTACAAAAGCATTGTTTCTTTCAAGGAGATCGTAACAGACCTTCACACATTGTCTGGCATCAGGTAGTAGACTGTGGTTTGCTGGCTTCAACCCTCGCCGGAGCTGGCGGCTGACGAGATAACCTTCCAGTTTCCTGACCTGAAACACATATGCCCACAGCTTGTAAAGTTCAGAAAGGATTCATTGTCCAATGCTGAGAAAGATTTGCAGAGGTGAGCAAAGAGAAATCCAAGATTAAGGAATCACAGCATTCCTCTTATATAGATAATACTAAGGTGGCAAGAGGAAGATGATCAGGCATGTCGAGGAACGACTCTATAACCTCATTGTGAAGCTTTGTCCTACTGATTGTGAGCTCTGTTATCATTCTTTCTTATTTTCTTCGCCTTGTATCACTTCTCACATGCGATTTTTTTGTTGTTCAAGATTCAATACCTCAACACCTGCTCCGTATATCATGGTCTGGTATCCGAACAGCCCGTTAGGGTTGTCTGGGGGCAACAGCTAGTGTTCTCAACAGGCTGATCAGGAAAAACTACCTTTGTGAGCCAAGCCCGATCATTACATGCACAAAACCATGGGTCGGGCTCAGTGAAGTCCAATAAAAATAATATTTCCCACAGGTTAATAGGTCTTCTTTGGAGCTAGCCGTACCTATCAAAAGATAAAAAAATAAGAATTTGAATGTTCATTCCTAGAGAGACATAAGAATGTCTCATCAAAAATTGGGTGTGCAATCATTGGTCAAGAGATTGATTGGCGGGCAAATTGAATGACGGTGTATAGTGCAAAGGCGGCTCTTAAAAGAATTACAATCATCACATCTGAAGAAGAGGATTATTTTCAATAGAACGAGAAATAGTAGCGAATGGATAGTCAAACTTTGAATTCGACTTGCGTCAGACAAATAGGGAGAGTTGCTAAAAGAATGTGACATCATAACCGTTGGAAATAGAGCAAATAAACCTCTCACGTATTAGGGGACAGGGGTACTAGGCCAAGATATATATACACAAGGCGGTAAGTGTAGTCACCAGCATGGCGAGCATACCACTCTATAAAGGGGAAAGGGTAAAATAGTAATGTATACATCTACCTCTAACATGCGCGCACACACACACCTTCAAACTCATAATGGATTATAAACTGAGAGTTCAAGAGTTGTGTAGTGTATGTGACTAGGTGAACTGTGGTGATAGTGTTCGGAAGGACGATTATTTGGGCAATCGACCTCAAACTGCACTGAGAGTATTCGAAAGGTCCCTATCACTACACCAAAGGTGACTTCAAGACAACAGCAAGGGTAGTTTCAAGGCCAAAATACTGGATCTGTTGGAGGTAGGAGCTGGAAACCAATCGAAGGTTATAGATCCAAGGGGAATGCTGATGCAGTGAGTAATCAAATCTCAGCGGGTGTGACTGGTGCGATGCAAGGTGCTCTTGCAGAAAGTTCTACGGCTCAGGTGGGTGCAACACAAACTGTGGATGAAGTCAAAGCTGATGGTGGTGTTATTAGAGCTATGACCAGTGATATTTGGATAAGTGTTGATGGGGCTGACATTGCTGTGAGCAGAGAGGGTCAGATCAGACTTGATGATGCTGTGAGCACAGAAGTTCAGACTAGTGCTTTTGCAAGAAAGGTAAGTGGGGCTACTGTTTTTGGGTCCCAATATACCATCCTTGGAAAGGAGCAAGGAACTGATGGAGAACGAGACAGAGACTCAGCAGGTGGCTGAATGTCCACCCCCTAAAGTGGGCAAGGATGCTACTGGGGCTGCTACACCCATACAGACAGCAAACTGTGAGGTTGATGTGCAATTTTTTGATACTCTTGAAGAGCAGAAAACTGTTTATGCAAAATGCAGAATTTTGATATAGATGTGACCAATGGACTGTTTGGTGTTACTGCAAATCAGGAAGGTGTAGGGTCATTACTGATGAAGATGAGGCATGAGATTCTGATGAGAAGTTGAAATCTTTTGGGATTGATGAAGTTTCTTTAGTATGCAAAAAAGAACATAGGGCCTCACGTGTTGATTCGGGGAGGGACCCCTCAAAAGGAATTCTATCAGTCAATCCAATGATGATGGCCGATCCACGTGTGGGTGGGTGATTAGCAATCCAAGGACCAATATTGAAATGCAGCATGCACGGGACGCAGAGCTCAAGGAGGTGGGTGTGGTCGCAGAAAAAAATTCGGGTCGTCTTTATTGCGGATCACACGAGATTACAAATTTTCTTTGATCAGGAGATTGTGGGAGAGATCCTCTGGAGGGTCCCTTTGATCCGCGTCTCCACGTGGTATTCGTGCGAGAGCTCTGAAGGGGTTGCCCAGGACAGGGGTCTTTACAGGGTGAGGGTTTTTTGAGAGGCTAAGGAGTTTCCGCCGTTGGTTTTGTCCCGTCCGTGCTTCGCGCTTTCTCGGCTAGGGAGGCCTTGGGCTTCGTTCCTCGGTCTTCGTGTCTTCCTCGATCCTTGCTCGACCTTGGCGTCCTTGATTGTCGGTTCGCGGCGTCGATCGTGTTTTTGGCATCAGCTTTGGCTTTAGCTTTCGGCTTTGGCGTAGCTTTGGCGTGGCTCTGGCTTTTGCTTTGCTTTGGCGCTTGCGCTTGAACGTAGACGGGTAGAGGCTTGCGATGCTTTAGTTCTTCCGGACTTCGCGTCGTATCCGCTAGAACGTGCGGTGCTTTGCTCGTGACCGTCGTAGTTACTTGGCTTTGGCACGTGCGTTGCTTTAGCGTGGGCTTTACCGGTGCGTTTGCTTTGGCTTCTTGCGTTGGCTTTGGCTTTGGCTTTGACTCGATCTTCTTTTCGAACGGCGAAGGCTACTTCTGCGAGGCTTCTTGATTCTTCCGGCTTCCTCGACGGTTGTGGCGTCGGCTTGGCTTCTCGGTGGGGGTAGCACCGATCCTTGTGCGACGGTTGTAGCGTCGGCTTTTGTTGATGAAGACGGCGGGTGTAGCACCGATCCCCGTGCGACGATTGTGGCGTCGACTTTTGTTGATGAAGACGGCGGGTGTAGTACCGGCTTCAACACGACGGTTGTAGCGTTGGTTTTTGTTGACGAAGGCGGCAGGGGTAGCACCGGCTTCAGGCCTTCTTCTCCCGGCTTTCTTCTTCGTGCAAGGAGTTGATGCCTTTGAAGACGACGGGTGTTGTCGGCTTCGATCTTCTTCTCCGGCCTTTGCTTATGGCGTCTTCGAAGCTGATGAAGATCGTTGGAGCGATCGGGTGATGACGGCTCCGGATCTTCTTCTCCACGCTTTCTTCTTCGTGCGAGGAGTCGAAGCTCTGATCTCCGAGTGCAAGGTCTTCACGTTGATGAGGACTTGAAGGGCCAAGGACTCCCGTAGGATATGCTTGCCGTGCCTCGTGAAGCCTTCGGTCTTCAAGCGTTGGAGCTTCTTCGTAGCGCTCTTTCGTCTTCAGCTTTTCGGACCCTTTTGTGCCTTCCCCCACCCCTTATATTTATAGGCAAAGGGGGGCGGTTGGGGGAGATATTGCTGAAATCTTTTTGTTTCATCCAATATCTCCCCCCATAACCATCAAGATATTGTTCCCTGATTCGGGGAAACAAACTCGATCCCCTCCTTTTTAGTTGGGGTGGTTACGGGCTAGATGTGACTCGATCTTTTAAAGATTGAGTTGTTATTCTTGTTGCACTTTTGGATCGGATGACGACACAACGTCATCTTGTCCGTTGGATTGAGGGATCGTCGCGGATCTACGGCTACGTAGACGTCCACGCCACCTCCCCCCGCATCGAGGCGGTTTTGATTTCTTTTTCCTTTCTTTTCTTTTTCTTTTCTTTTCTTTTTCTTTTCTTTTTTTTTTTCTTTTTCTTTTCTTTTCTTTTTCTTTTAGGGCCGGCCCCACCTCTCCATGAGGAGGGGGGCACGGTTTTCTAGAAGGGGGGGCCGGTGGGCCCCCCCCTCTTTGTGTCCGAGTTGCGGGTCCGGTGGGACCCGTTTGCTTTGGGTCTGGCCATGGCGCGCGAATTGAGTTCGCACGTGGGCCGAGTCCGCACGCGGGCCGTTGTGTGCGGGCCGAGTTTCGCATACGGGTCGTTGTGTGCGGGCCGAGTTTCGCATGCGGGCCGTTGTGTGCGGGCCGAGTTTCGCATGCGGGCCGTTGTGTGCGGGCCAGGTTTCGCATGCGGGCTGTTGTGTGCGGGCCAAGGTTTCGCATGTGGGCCGTTGTGTATGGGCCGTGTTTCGCATGCGGGCCGTTGTGTGCGGGCCGGGTTTCGCATGCGGGCCGTTGTGTGTGGGCCAGGTTTCGCATGCGGGCCATTGTGTGTGGGCCAGGTTTCGCATGCGGGTCGGGTCCAATTCGTGGGCTAATTTCGGTGCCCACAGTGGGATCGAAGGGTCTGCTCGAAGAGATGACAAAAATCATTGTGCGAGGAAAACCTCGAATCCTTCTGATGGATTCGGATGCTGGGAATCGTTTTGTGGGCTTCGACCTTCCTCCGAATTGCTTTGAGGGCATCAAGCCAAAGGATTCATTGAGGATTCAGATGACTCACGAGAGTCAAGAAGGCCTACGGGGCAAGAACGCCTAGTGACAACATTTACTATCTAGAGCAGAAGGATTCGGTGTTCTTTCACTCGATGCCAGTCAAGTATTGGGGTTGGCCTCCTGAGATGCTCTCCCCTACTTGTGACTACCCCCAACCCTTGAGACTCATTTCCCCATGAAGCGGAATCCACAACGCTAGCCATCGGTAGATAGCGATAGAACTACCAGGGCCGGTGAGGAGGGCCGAAGTGATGGACCTCTAAGACTTTGGACAAATCTACTTGAAGAAGGGACGGATAAGTCGTGAGGTGGGCATGATGTTGAAACTGTGGATGCTTTTTCAGGAAGCATGAAGAGGAGCACGGCCATGTCGGGTAGTCAACTCTACTTTCTCATAATAGTGGGTGTTTGGGGTTGCTCACTCTCAGAGTGTGTACGTTAGTGTTAGCCAGTGAAGCAATTGTATAAGAGCTATTCTGGCTAACAAATGTCTGGAGCTCTACTTTTTTTGAGTTTGGTTTAATGCTTATATATCCACTTAGGGTATAGCCTTGATTTGTAACTCCTTCCCTTATAGATAATATGGTTCTACTTATTTTTAAAAAAAAAACAATCTTCAATGGGTTGTGAATGCGCATGTTGTCCTAACTCACAGGTTACCCACACCTCACCGAGTCGATTTGCACTCACAAATTTCCCCAACAAAAAAGATGTTCAATACAAACTATAAAAAAATTTACCGAACTTCTCATTTGATAACAGGAAGATCACTTCCCCACAGCAAATAGCGAGTAACTATTCAAAATTCCAAGTGTTATTGCTGTAGAACTCTTGAAATTTCATTGCAAGTTTGAAAATATTCATTAACCATATAGAACTAATGTTGCCCAATTTGGTTTAGCTCAGCTTTGTATTAACATCTCAAAATTTCATTTGCATCTAACTGCAGGAACTTTGCATAATTAACATATATATACTTGTCCGGCACTAGTACTTGTTTCTTGCTAGTTTTTCTTGGCTTATTTGTTCCTTTATTATGTTTTGATATCCAATTATCCATCCTACCCTACAGTACGTTGTGACTTCTTGAGGGTCTTGGTTGTGTTCAATTTTATCTGTTGCTTCCCCATTATTCTGTCCCATGTCAAGCACAACTCTTTGTCAGTAAGGCTCCAAAATAACTAAGGCTCTAAAATAACAGATCCGTACAATTCATATCAAGAGGTTCTTAATCTTCTTAATCCAATTAGTTCAAATTAAAGATAAGACAGGAATCATAGAATGGGAGAATCATACCAGCTTGACAATGAATGGCTCTGCAGAAAGGCTTAACGGTTCTGTTACAATAGTTAGAAAGCCATGTCTATTTCCATAAACAACATCAGTAAAATGTCGATCTCCCACCTGGTATGATAACAATAAGAAACAATGTTTAGCAACTCAAGAGAACCATATTTGCAGGTATATTGACTCCTACCATGACAAGAAGTGAGGCTGAACAGCCAAAGTATTTTTCTATGTCTTCAGCTGTTCCACCTGGCTTCTTCGTCTCTGCAATTAAATGTAGAATCGTTAATTAACAAGAGAAAAATTCCACATTTGGACAGAAGAATTATTTTTGAGATATTACCAAATAAGATACATTGGGTGACGCCTTTGGTTCAGTTGCTCATATGCAAAGCTACCAAATTGTAATTTGCAGTACAAAGAGTATATAGATGTGAAATCTAGGAGATAAGAACACTCCTCACATTAGCCTAGAAAAACTATTACCGTGCAGTTGCAAAGCATTTAGAGTGTCGAATGCATCCTTAACGGCTTAACCCCATGGTTCATGGTGTAGCTTCAACAAGCATAATCATGTTTCAAACAGTAAAAGAGAACTATCATTTATTCAAGGAAATAAATTCAAAACACACTTGTAACATCCCTATTCAAGGGGTTTGTTCCAGTCTTGAACCTATATTGTACTAACAAAACTTAAAATTATTGCCAGCAGGGCATCAATAACAGTCGCAAACTGAAAAAAGATGAAACTCTAACCCAGCTAAGACTTGTATGTCCAGATTGTTCACTAAAAGACATGGGTTGAGCAGACTATTAACTAAGCACAGTTAAACTTAATAATCCGTGAAGTCAGATATTTAGTGCTATGGAAGTTTCGTACCAACCAGTATAGCAATTAACAAGTTCTAAATCCTTCCTCAAATGCTAAGCAGCTTCTTAACCAGTTATCCTGGGCCTTCCTGGCTTAAAAAGATATCAACACGGATGAAAAAGTAGCATAGTCCAATGGTACACTTGTGCTTCATCGTTGAACCTTCCATCGGTGCACGTACATTCAATTGCAGGGCTGCCTGGCCACTTGGTTTTAGATCAAGACACATATTTTCCCGTGTCTATACTTGATGAAGTCTATTCTTAAATGGGAAAATAATCATTTTGGTCAGTTGAAACACCAGAAAAGACAGAATTATGGCGTTCATTCTTGAGAAAGGTCAAGACTCGCTGAGCGATGATTATGATACATATATCTATCAACATGATTTCCTATTGATAGCCTTTAAATCAATCAATTTCCAGAGAAACAATTATCTTGATATGATTTAGGTGTAAAGTTTTTAACTGGAAAGCAAATTATGATAAGCCCACAGCATTAACAATCGATTGGCCTTTCATCATATATGGGATCAGTATAAAAACATGAAATACTGTCATAAAGCATATCTACAAGGGCATTGCAACTTCAAATATAAGGACTTTATTATAGATATGATCATCAAATAATGGTTATAGCCATATATGTATGCCAGTTGTCCTATCTTCAAATCATGCTCAAGTTCAAACTCAAGAATATAATTTTCAAAGTAGGAGACAATGACTGCAATCTCAATTTCAAGATCAAGGATCACAAAGAATGGCTATAGCCATAGACATGTAAGCCAGTTATCCTATCCTCAAATCCTGCTCAAGTTCAAAATCAAAGAATAATTTCCAACGTAGGAGACAATGAATGCAATCTCAATTTCAAGATCAAGGATCAAAAAGATCACAATTTAGCCAATAAGACGTCACCTATTAACCTTATAAAATCATGATTAAAGGATTTCCTTTGACCACGAAAACTTAGTAGTCCAATGGAGTCCTTGGGAACATTTAATTTCAGTTGGACTAGTCCGCCATTGATGTCATCATTCATGGGATGCATGGAGCTCGAATTGAGTAGGTTATTGGATCATGATTCAACCAAGTCACAAGATATAAGTAACACAATTTAGTATTGAGGGTCAAGATCCACTAAGTTCAAGGAAAGATAAAAAATCTTGGCTCTAACTTCTTAAAATTAGAATCTCAAGAGCACTTTAAGAGGTCTCTGATTAGGTTTCAATTTCGAAAATAAAATTCCGGCTAGAAGTTTTACCGGTTAAGGTGATATTGTTGAGCCAAAAAGCCATTTGAGAATGTTTGAACAAAATGTGCTTTTGGGGCCCACGATGTAATGACTTAATATCTCATAAAGTGGCACAAAGGGATAATTATAAGGATAAAAAATGAAAATAGGAAGAAAACAAAGAAATAAAAAGGGAAAAGAAGGAAGTAGGGTTCAATGTGGGATAGAAGGAAGACAGGACGACAGAGTGAGAAACATTCATTTGAAGTTTTTCATTTAAAAAAATAGATTGCTTTTATTAAGGAAAAAGGATCAAAATACCATTAGTAAAAGGTTGGCCCCCAATAATATCACTAGTGGCCCAGTGGGTCATATTTCATGAGCCCACGTGCATGTATTCATAATCACGTTTACATGCATTCCTCTACCCCAAGGAAGCCCAAAATACTTGGAAAAGACGCATAAGATCAAGGAATAACAAGGGCACATCCTAAATCATTGTACGTTACCCATATTTTGTATTTGAAAAAGTATTCCTCTCCCACCATGATTTTGCACACATATACCTATAATGACCACCATACAAGCACGCCCAACACCACTGCATGTTACCATGAATGATTTGACAACCTAGCTCAACATCCATAGTAGTTAGTACTTTCACAGGATACTAGATTTGAAACAATATCAATCATGGTTGCATGAATCTACCACTATGGGTGCCATACCCTATTTGGAATTTCCTCTAGCATGCACAACCCCACTTATTAACAGCTCTACGCCCTTTTTCCAACTAGAAACTCCAACTGATGACATGTTTTATCATAATAGCAGCTTTCTACTTATAAAATGTTTTATCATAACAGCAGCTTCGGTTCTATTGCAATTCTATCAGTTATTGCTAAGCTTATTAAAAAATTTAAATCATTTGTTTCTAAATGCAACAACAAAATAATATGATACCCTATATCAATGTATTATTTTATTTAATTGTTACATATGTGCTGCCTTTAAATGGATGCAATCCTATATTAATTGTATTAATTTCTAAATGCTTTTATTTAATTTTATTATAAATATTTAAACATTTATTACCCATTCCCTGCAGTATTATCGAAGCATAAATTGATGCAATCCTATTTCCATCTTTGTACCTGTTTTTGTTCCGTACTCATGCAACTGAGTTCACTCCTTCTTCCTTGACCTTTGCAACTAATATAGGCCCCCTTGTTGGGGCCTCATCGGATTTTTATGTGCACGCATGCCAGTGTTTTTAGAGGCGGGGGCGTATGGCGGGGCGTTTTGCCTGCTGTGGGGTGGGGCGTAAGCCCCATGAATTTTTATTTTTTAAATTAAAAAATATATATATAAATAAATAATATTATATAAAAAAAGTGAAAATAGATTAAAAAAAACAAAATAAAAAAAAACTATGAGCAAAGTTATTAAACAAAGCATTTAAGCCTACAAACATGGTTGATAAATCACAAATATATAAAAAATGATAATAAAAATGAATTTGTCATTGTTTTTCAATATCATTTAAGATCTAATTATAAGTTTCTAAACCAAAATTCAAACTATCAATGTTTATATTCCATAGATTCTACCATTTCATACATGATATAGAACCAATTTAAAACAACTTTAGTTCCCAAAATATCATAATCGTCATCCAAAAGATTAAGACACATATAAAAGATCACACGGTAGTAATCAAATTATTTTTTTTTCAACTATGCAAACAAATTCCAATGGAGCGTAAGCCCAGGCCATTGGGGGTAAAAGGCGTGCCTGGGCGTTTGGGGTGTACGCCTCAGTGGTTTGGGTGTAAGCCCCATGGGAAAAAAGCCCTAGTTGGAGCCGGCCCGAGCGTTTTAGGACCGCCCCGCCCCGAGGCGAGCCCCGGGCGTACCCTGGGGCGAGTTTTTTAAAACACTGACGCATGCCCATAACATTTCGTCAGTTCTTCATAACTTTGTACTCAATTGGTGAAACTCATATACTTCCTTGTACATGCTCGCCCCTCATCTTATCCTTTATGTTTCAACATACATCCATCATCACATTCTCATCTTTGTCACAATCAATTATGTGTTTCAACCTTCTTCTTGTCCAACATTCAAAACCATATGAATCAATGGGCCTATGTTTTTATTGAATGAAATTTTCTGCTAGACCTCAAAGTCATGCATTCATCACATAACTCATTAGAGAACCTCTTTAATTCATTAACTTAGTTTTGATTTCTTAGATATGCCAATCTCTCACTTATTCTTTAAACAATAGATTCAAGATAATAAAAACAATGGCATTGTGATCTCTCTTGGCAATTAATTACGTGTAAGGCTTCATTTACAATCCTATTTTCTTTAAAAACACATCTTCTACTTTCTTTTAGGTTTTATAGATTTAAGAGCATTATCTTTGAAAGACTTTTTTCCCTAATTCTTATTTAGCATTCAACATTATCCTTATCATATCAATTAACACTAAATCATCTAAAAACAAACACCATGATAAGTTCTCTAAAATATAACAATACATTCATCAAGGGAAGCATGAAAAAGTATGGGCATAGTGACCGTTATTGGTGTATGCCCACCCCCCCATGACTAGAAAACTCACTCGTCTGAATACATCTACACCTAGCTATGGCAGCTCCTGGTGTCAAGGTTCTAAAAAGCGCTAGTCGGGCGGTCGGGGGCCGTCTAGGCGGTGCCTAGGCGTTTTGACTTTTTTTAATTCTTTTTTAAAAAAGGGGCGCGCCAATGTTGAGGAAGGTTGGATCCAAGAGAAGGACTGCCGCTGAGGATGACCGAGAGTGACTATCGTTGAGGAGCCCGTCTGAGCCCACCCAGCCCGCCTGGCCAGCCTCAGCCCGCCTAGGCGGCCGCCTTGCCCCGCCTAGCTCCGCCTGGGAGCTTGGCCGTTTTTCTGGAGCGCCTAGGGCCTAGGCTAGGCGGTGGGGAGCCGCCTAGGCGGTCGCTTGGGCCGCTTTTTAGAACACTGCTTTGTGTATGCCCCCCATGACTAGAAAACTCACTCGTTTGGATAAATCTACTCCTAGCCATTGTCATCCATCCAATATGCATGCAGTTAATTATATCAATGTGGTATACATGTGAATCTTTTTTCCTTAACAACCTCTTAATCACCTCTTCTGGCACTCTATATGTCTTCTCTAAAAAATTGTATGACATGCAATTATGTAGGACCTAAGAAGCACAGACACAGATACGGGATACGGATACGACAAGATACAGGTACAATGATACGACAAATTTCAAAAAAGTAGGACACAAATTCGGCTAGGAGATATATATATATATATATATATATATATAGGGGAGGGATACTCTTACTCATAACCTCTTACAAGTGGGGATTACTAATGATCCAGGTCGTCCGATCAAATTTGATCGAGGGCTGAGATCAACCCTCCTTTCTCTATCTCTTTCTCTCTCTCTCTCTCACCTAAACCCAGCCCCCATCCCCACCGACCCCGACCCTGACCCCATACCCTCCCCCGCAGGCAGGCGGGCCGGCGGGGGGCGCGGAGGGCGCGGGGCGAGGGGGCGCAGGCAGGCGAGGGGCGCGGAGCCGGCAGGGGGCGTGGAAGGGCTGCCGGAGTCGGGGGGGTCGCCGGAAGGGGCTGCCGGAGTCGGTGGGGATGGGGGGTCGGGGGGGTGGGGGGATGGGGGGTCAAGGGGGGTGGGGGTTGCTTGATCGAGAGAGAGAGAGATAGAGAGAGAGAGTGGGAATTGATCCCAGCCATCATGATCGCAATGGATGGCTGGGATCATTAGTAAGAGCTCATGAGTAAGAGTATCCCTCCATATATATATATATATATATATATATATATATATATATATATATATATATATATATATATATATATATATATATATATATATATATATATATATATATATATACACGAGACAAAGAAACTTAAATGATCAGGATCGCTCGCACTCACAGTTGACCACCTGACCGGCAATAACATATTAGCAGCAGGGAGGCAGCTAAGGAAACATGAGAAGGGAATAGAGGAAAATAGGAGGGAGGAAGAGGAGGAAAGTATTTATAAATCAAAAATTCATAATCCATCATTCTAGCATCATTTAACAATTAAAAATTAACATCATACTTGATACTCCAAACAAAACATCACAATGTTTACAAAATTATAAAAAAAAAATCATTTTTAAAAAAATAATTATACTCTTGTATCCAAAGAGTATCCACGCCATATCCAAGGAGTATCCACAATGTATTCGAAAAGTATCCAAGTAAAAAAAGTATATTAAAATATTGGGATACATATGGACGCATATCCGATATGTATCCAAGACGTATCCGTGAATCCAAGTATCTGATACGTATCGGTTACAGGTGCGGCACATATCTCCATACTTCCTAGTGTAGGACAAAGTGCATTGAGAATTTCTTAAACTCGCCCGTATGCTCTCCTCCCACATCTCCACTTCGTTCGAGAAAAAGTGGAATCAAAGGATGTCAATCTCTAATAGCAACATCTTTTAATCAATTGCCAAGCTGCTTCACCATAGAGTTTCTCAGTGCATCACATTGACAATTAAGTTACAAGCATCCCTTAACACATGAGTATTCAATAGCTAGAACAGGAAGGATGAATATATTTGGAATATAACACTAACCATTATTTTCTTACCATTTTCACACAACATATTAGATGGTTTTGGCAATTATTACGAGTTGGATACACAAGTTCGCTACTTTATTCCTCTTCTATATCCAACTGTCTTCCTTTCAAGCCATAAGCATACTTCAAATTAAGAGACACCTTTGTTCATGAAAAGCATGCTGGGCATAGATTTTTATCCATCACTTTAACAAGTGTTCTATAACTAACAAAATCAAGTTATTTTGGAATCCCCATATATCCTTTGGTCTACTTCAGGAAGTAGAGACACCAAAGCAGAGTGGTTGCAGCTTTTCCGCCTTGCTTTTTTGGAATACTTCCACTAAATCGAAGAGATCAACTACACGATAAGATCAAGCCAATTAAAAGGCCCCCCTCAAAGTAATTAGCATGTCGCCTCCATATTAAATCTTCAGTTTTACACTTCCATAGTATTCACCATTCACCACAATTGGACAAATAGAGCAAATTTCCTCGGATATAGACTAGGGAAATTCTATGGTACCAAATCGGTACCGTACTGAAATTCATAAGGACCGTCGGATTGCCTTAGGGTGGATCTCAGGCATCCGACTAGGGTTCATCCCATGGCCCCTAGAATAATGCTCACCGTCGGAAGGGTTCAGTATGGTACCGAATCGGTACCGAAGTGGATTATGTCCCATGTTATTCCAGTTAAACCAAGTTTAACCCTTTCCAATCCTAAAGAGACTGAAATGACTATTTCCATGGTATGAATTTTCAGCCAAAACATTTCAGAGTTTTCGTCCGGAATCCAAAACTTACACACTAAAATCAAGAAACAAGCAGTAAAAAAAAAAAATTAAACAGGCAAAGATAAGAGATTCACTTGCCATGCCTGATAACATGAACTCCTCCAATCGATTCTTCGAGGGCCCTCGCTTCCGAACCATCCGGGTCATACTGGTAGAGACCTGAGCAAGACCAATTCGCTCACCACCGTGCGGAACGGGCCCAGACATGGAACGGAGAAGAGAAGAGAAGAGGGGATCTCACCGGTGGAGTTGCTGAGGACTGCGATCCGGCCAGGGAAGGCGGCGCAGCAGAGGCGGAAGGAAGGGGCAAGCGCAGGCCAGAGGGCGAGAGAGTAGGGGGCGGTGAGGGTGTTGTCCTTGTCGAAGACGACCCCCCGGAAGCCAAGGCGCTCCAGCTCCGCCCAGTCGATGCACCGGATGTCGGGGACGGCGATGTGGGGGAGGGCCAGGTGCGGCTCCCGCGCCACCACATTGATGAACGAGGCCACGCCCGCCTGGTTGAAGCGCTGCCCCGCCGCCCGCTTCCACCACCAGCTCATGCTGCCGCCGCTGCCGCCGCCGCCGCCACCGCTCCTCAAACAGCAGGTGAAGCGGTGGTGGGAGGAGAGACGGCAGGCGAGGTGAGTGCGGGGAAGGAGGATGTGAGAGAGGTGTGGAACGAGTAAGATTCGCGACATGGAGGGATGAGTCGGTTCCGGTCACCGCTTTCTTTCACGACCACACTGGTGTTGCGGTGACGAGACCCAACGTCTGGTGCTCAAGCAGAGGACCATTGGATTCACAATTTCACAGGACAAACTCGGAATGAGTTCCGGAAAAAATCCAAAAAAATTCGGAATGAGTTCGGAAAAAATTTTAGAAACATAAAAAAATAAAAAATATTATATATTGATAATAAATTTAAAAGAAATTAATATCAAAGTATAAAATTATAATTAAATGGTATATTAGCGAAAGTTTGAACAAATTTGGGTTTAGTATATAGTCCCTCTAAAAAAAAAACACGTTTGTACAGCAAGTCCCCAATCGAAAATGTTTGACTTTTTCAATCCTTTAAATGATAAAACAGTCCCTCCATTACTCCTCCAGCAAAAATATCAATTAGTCTCCAACAAGGGTATCAATTCATCTTCAGCAAGAGTATCAATTCAGTTTGATAAGGTGTCACTTAGTCAAATTAATATTGTTGTTACAATGATTTCACTATAACTGCTACAATAAATAACAATTACAATTCAGTTCGATAATAGTACCAATAAGCCGGAATGATATTGTTGCTATTGTGATTTCACTATAGCAACAGTATGAACTCGGTTTGGTAAGAGTACCAATTACCCGAATTGATACTCTTGCTACAGTAATTTTATTATAGCAACCGCTATATGCACATTGTCAACCGACGGATTGATATTCTTGCTGGAGACGAATTGATACTATTGCTCGAGATGAATGGATAGTCTTCATAGAGACAAAATGGAAGGGCAATTTTGTCATTTGAATGGTAAAAGAAGGGTGGGGGATGCGTTGTAGCATGTGCTGATGGGGAGACTTTGTGCAATATTGAAACATTGCATATCATTTAGCTAATGTAGCATCCACTAAAAGAATTTTAAGGCTAACTCTACCAAATAAAGTAAAAATATCTATCTATATCTATACTATTGCCTTATAATGCTGTGACATCTAGTGCCACGTGGCAGCCTCCCCTTCCCCCTCTTTGGTATCAAGGTTCAGTCCAATTTGTCGTCATGTTCCCCTCGAAGGCTCCCCTTTTATAGAACCCTCTCTCTCTCTCTCTCTCTCTCTCTCTCTCTCTCTCTCTCTCTCTCTCTCTCTCTCTCTCTCTCTCTCTCTCTCTCATGGTGGTACACGTCCCTTGGCCGATGACACCCCCGTCATGTCACGCTCGCTAGAGATTGGTGAAAGATCCACCACACGCAGTCCCCCTCTGCCTACTCCTGTAGGCCATCACATCTTCCAGTCGCTCTCGGCAAGGCCTCCCTAACTTGCTTCAAGCGTGGGTCGTGGTTCATCTAAGAAATGTGGGGCTGGAGACGAAGGGGGATTCAGAGAGCACAAGGTTGCACAGGCACCTATCGATTTGGATCCTATTCCACTGGTGGCAAGGGAAGGGCTCTCAAAAGAAGTTAAGATCATGGAACATGTGTGATCTTGTATATTTGTTTTGCATTAGTAGCATGTAGAATAAATAATGAGTGTGGAATTAAAGATGTAGGAGAGAGGAGTAAAGAAAAGAATATATGGACATATGTACCTATTTTCAAAGAGAAGGATAGGGTAATGAATGGAATACAAAGTAACCTTAGGATTCACCAAACAAAGCTTGGGATCACCAACTTTGGGCTGATATCAAGAAACTAAGTGTATAGGCTGACTATAGTGGTTTTGCTTATGCATTGTTGATTTTAAACTAATATATGGGCATACTGTCATTTATCGATGGTTGAATTGAGATTTTGTCCCGGTTAAGCTGATAGACATGTAAGGAGCTGTTTGGCATGCGGAGCAGCTATTCCACTTAAACCTCATCCGGTAGAGGGTATTCCTGACATTTACTATTTCTAGTGTAATTCGGAGGTTCAACGTGTCGGTTAGCAAAGAAACCTATGGAACGAGAAAATATTGCTCTCAACTCTGCGTTCCAGCGGCACGAAACTATCAATTACTTTTCAAATAACGGATCAAAATAATCAAAAAGGCGGTTCTAGATTGATGCCAAACACTAAGTAACTTAACAAACAACGTTTTTATTTAACAATCATATCTATATCTATATCTAATAGTATAAAACTAAAATGGAAACCCTTCTCCCGTGTTGAGACACATGGATGTCTTTTGAAGATCCAAAATCCTTGTTTCGTGTGTGAACGCGGCTATCTTTTAAATCCTATTAAAAGTCTACCATAAATATGATAAATACTCATTCAATGGTATTTAATGGTCATTTGATGTTAATATATCTCTCTAACAAGTGAGTCAAACTTATTTCAGACACACTTCTTCGGACAATTGTGATGTCTTCTGTTCCAAATGGCGTGCATCAAGCACGTCAGGGCATTGCCCGGGTTTCTTACTAGTATCTATACTAAAATGGAAGCCTCTCTTCCGTGCTGTGACACATGGATGTCTTTTAAAGGGCTAGAATTCTTCTTCCATGTGTGAATGCGGCTCTCTTTTAAATCCATTTAAAAACCTATCATAAAGATGATAAATTTTCATTCAATGGCATTTAATGTTAATCTCTCTCTCTCTCTAACAAGTGAATCAACTCACTTCAGATTTTACACTTCTTCGAACAGTTGCGATGTCATCTTTACCAAATGGCGTGCATCAAGCACATTCGGGCATTGCCCGAGTTTCTTACTAGTATATATATATATATATATATATATATATATATATATATATATATATATATATATATATATATATATATATATATATATATATATATATATATATATATATATATATATATATATATATATATATATATATATATATATATATATATATATATATAGTATATATATATATATATATGAATGATAAAATACGGCGTGCAGTGTGTACGGCGTCGCACCGTAGCCGCCTGATGCACCGCTGGGTGCATCGCAGCGGTGCATCAGGCGACTGCGGTGCGACACCGCACGCACCGCACACCGCAGCCTAACACGCCTCTCTCTCTCTATATATGTATATACATATATATATATATATATATATATATATATATATATATATATATATATATATATATATATATATATATATATATATATATATATATATATATATATATATAGAGAGAGAGAGAGAGAGAGAGAGGAATAATAAAATGTGGCATTTAATGGTCATTTGATGTTAATATCTCTCTCTCTCTCTCTAACAAGTGAATCACACTCACTTTAGATTTCACACTTCTTTGCGATGTCGTCTTTGCCAAATGGCGTGCATCAAGCACATTCAGGCATTGCTCGGGTTTCTTACTAGTATCTATACTAAAATGGAAGCTTATCTTCTGTACATGTCGTGACACATGGACGTCTTTTAAAGAACTAGAATTCTTCTTCCATGTGTGAACGCGGCTCTTTTAAATCAATTTAAAAACCTACCATAAATATGATAAATTTTTATTCAATGGTATTTTATGATCATTTGATGTTAATCTCTCTCTAACAAGTGAATCACACTCATTTTAGATTTCATACTTCTTCGAACAATTGAGATGTCGTCTTTGCCAAATGGCGTGCATCAAGCACATTCAGGCATTGCCCGGGTTTCTTACTAGTACTACTCTTATAAAATGAAGGCCTTTGTTGCCACATGGCAGTCTCCCCATCTCTCTCTCTTTCTCTCTCTCTCTCTCTCTCTCTCTCTCTCTCTCTCTCTCTCTCTCTCTCTCTCTCTCTCTCCACCCTCATTCCCCCTACCCACCCACACACACCCACCCACCCCAAATGATGGGGAGATGGATTTAGGGCCGGATGTGCGGTCCTTCGAGCAGAATAACCATCCAAGAATTGCCCAAACAACAACAAAAGGATGCTATATAATCATATATATAGAAAGGAATAATTTTCTTATATGTCAAATTTAAAATCAATTTAAAAACCTAGCATAAAGATGAGAAATTTTTATTCAATGGTATTTTATGGTCATTTGATTTAATCTCTCTCTCTCTCTCTCTCTCTCTCTCTCTCTCTCTCTAATAAGTGAATCGCACACTTTAGATTTCACACTTCTTCGAACAGTTGCGATGTCGTCTTTGCCAAATGGCGTGCATCAAACACATTCGGGCATTGCCTGAGTTTCTTACTAATCCTACTCTTATAAAATGAAAGCCTTTGTTGCCACATGGCAGTCTCTCTCTCTCTCTCTCTCTCTCTCTCTCTCTCTCTCTCTCTCTCTCTCTCTCTCTCTCTCTCTCTCTCTCTCTCTCTCCACCCCCATTCCCCCCACCCACCCAACCCGCCCCCCTTCCAAAATGATGGAGAGATGGATTTAGGGCCGGATGTGCGGTCCTTCGAACAGAATAACCATCCAAGAATTGCCCAAACAACAACAAAAGGATCGTATATAATCATATATATAGAAAAGAATAATTTTCTTATATGTCAAATTTCTTTTGTTGCATTTACATGGTCATCACCCCTTGCACAACATTACAGCCAGTAGTAGACATCCACAGCACACCTCCAACTCTCTCCAGGCCCGCAGTGAATCCTCATCGGCACATCAAAGCACTGGGACCATCATAACACTCATCCCTGGAGACTCGAGAATGCCGAAGACCACCCTCCCGCTCCTCCCGTGACCAGGAAGGCCTCCTCTTGAAATGACACTCTCCCTCTTCCTCGCTCGAGCAGTCGTTGTGGGCCGGGCTCTTGGCAGGCTTACAGTCAGCCCTGAGGCTATTGTGCCCTCGAGAATGCCGAAGACCACCCTCACGCTCGTCCCGTGGCGAAGAAGGCCTCTTCCTGAAATGCCACTCTCCCTCTTCCTCGCTCGTGTATTGCTCGTGGGCCAGGCTCTTGGCAGGCTTACGGTCAGCTCTGAAGCTGTTGGGCCTGGACCTGTGACCGGGCTCATGTTCCTTGAACCCATCCATCATCTCGGTAGCCTTGTGGTCAATTCGGGAGCTGTTGGGCCTACTCATAGGCCTGTGACCAAGCTCATGCTCCTTGAACCAGTTCAGCATCTCAGAGGACCTCCTCCTCTTACAGCCCCCATCTCTGCCTCGGATCACTGGACGGCTTTGATACGAGGAGGATACATTCCGATTCGGCTTCAGTTCAGCTTCGGCGTCCGACCTGAAGGTGTCATCATCATCGCCATGATCGGCCATGGTTTTCCGTTTTCCAGCCCTCTGAGGAGAATTGCACGCCCGGCCATAACGACGGTCCAGGCCCATCGCTTTCACGGGCAGGTCAGCCCTGCTGGCATTGGCTTTGGCTTGGGATACAACAGTCATCTGCATGCGAGTATTCATACAGAGGATAAGCACTAATTTTCCTCAAATCTACACAATAAAAATTGTTTATTTCATTCAATAAAATTTCATCAAATTTCATCCAATGAAACGGTTGTACCAACATAGCACACTCCTACTATGGTTCAGAATTACCACTAATGAGAGAGAGAGAGAGAGAGAGAGAGAGAGAGAGAGAGAGAGAGAGAGAGAGAGAGAGAGAGAGAGAGAGAGAGACATATGAAGGATGGAAATTTCAGAAAGGTGATTACAGCAGAATTGTACAAGGACAATAATAGCAGGAGATCTTTACAGAATTTGCCGCAATGGTACAAAGCAGAGGTGCTGTATATAAATCAACACCCTGTACAAACAAATTGGCGGACAGGCATCCGAGGACCACCTCCCCAACCAGCCAGTCTCATTGGCCCCATCACTTCTGAAGGCAAGCAGGCCCTGTATAGATGCAAGGGGCATCCGCAAACCCTAAACCCTACCGCAACAAAATGCATCTTCTTTCTCCATCCTTTTACAAACCCCACCATTATACGACGGAGCCTACACAGTACATAATGGAAAGAGAAAAGAACTTCAGTAAGAGGACATACATGATGACGATTCGACTCCATCGAAGAAACATCAGCAGCAGCAGCTCCGCACACATCCCTGCGTATTTCCCTATCCGTGGAATGCACCCTGAAACTGCAAAAAAAAAACAAACACCATACCTTGAATCAAACAAAGACTCGGAGAGGGGAAAGAGAATAAGAGCACATCACAACTAGAGAATACAACAAGATCCCAACAGTCCATATAATTTAAGTACCACCGAAAACTACAGCTAGACGATTGCTAGAGTGCAAGAAATGTAAAACAGATTTAGGAAATAAGTAAAAGAAGTGTTGAAATTGCATATGATCTTGCACCAAAACTTCATGCTCCATATGAACCAAACACCCACCCCATGAAGGGAGGAGAGAGAAAAGACATAAAAAAAAAAAGTTCAGAATTTTAGGGTCTGTAAGATATATTATCTCAATCACATAAGGTACCATCCAATATAACATGCTCTGGATTTTGCTTATCAAGCTATTTTGCCTGTGGGAAATACTTTCCCCAAAACGTTAAGACTTTTTCAACTCCTTCCTATCATGGCTTAATCTCCTCTTGATCTACCTTCCTCGTAAAAGCTTTTGTACCTTCCTTTTCTTAACATATAAATAGGGATCGGCCCAACACCCTATCTATGATGGCGTTGCTAAAAAAATATATTACTATAAATTCAACATCAATATATCTAGTATAGTAATATGTAATATCAATAAGCACCACATACAACCTAGTTGTATTTATTTCATTTTGACTGCCTTTATGATGTGTTTGTGAGTTATATGTTGTACAAGATTCACCATGTGGATCATCTATCTCGATGTCTATCTGTCACGTACTCATTAGTTAGTGCCCAGCAATGGGATCACCTGGTTCCGCATGTGATTTAATGAGAAAGCGGTTATTACTACCTATCCTGATTTTCGCATCCTAACGTGGCAGTCCCTTGAACTCAGCCTCTACTGGTCAATCGCGCAACGCCCCAACTGGCAGGCAAAGGGATGCTGTGAACGATGCCACATTTCAAGATTTGATAATCGGGATGTAGAACCCAAATGTAGCAATAGCAGTGATACTTAAATGGAAGTACTAGTAAAAGCAAACTCATTTGGTGTGCACAATCATAATATTATGTTTCCATCAATGACAATACGAGCCAAAACTTTTGATTCTGTGTGCAATTAACCACAATTTCTTTTGTCTATAGATAATCAGGTAAATTAAACAGAAAGTAGTAATTATGCCATCAACCATTAAGGGCATATCTTCAACAAAGCTTGATCCATATAAATCCTACTCTTCCACTGGTTTCTATCAAGGCCCAGTCCTAAATGAGATCCAAAATTACTAATTGGCCAGTAAAAGATCTTCAGCATACACGATGATGCATTGAAGTTCTTATATGCTGTCTTACACAAAATATATTATTCTATCCAACGAAATAGAGAGAATCAGATATCATAAGATCGATTGTTAAGAAATTAAGCTACAGTTCCCTGATTCTACGGTCATATGCTGCTAAAGAAAACAGATACTTCTAAAACCTTGCAAGAAACTAATTATCACGTGTCGCAAAAAAGACAAACCTCTTTTACATAAATTAAATAAATATAAAATGATATGGAAAATGAATGGAAGTACTTGGTAAAATTTCAAACTGCAATAATTTGTGCTCCATTTTAAGAGTGGAATATGCTCCTTTTACAACTCTATGAAAAGGAGGGGGGGGGGGGGAGTAATGGCCCAACATACCTTTGAGGAATGACCCCCGACATATAACCTTCAGCTCCAAAGTAACCTTGTGGATGGGTCCCATCAAAAGGAGCACCAGAGGGGCCTGGTGTATAATCCATGTATGGCACTGTACCAATCAGTGGTATCATGCATTGGTCAAACCCCCATGGCATCCCACCAACAGCCCAGTAGTTGTCGTAGGCTGGAAGTGTTGCAGGCAATCCAGCACAGTATTCGGCGCCAAGATCTTTGGAGACTCCCAATCGGATGTCCACAGCTGTAACCAAAACAAGGTATTGAAACCAACTTCAGTTGAAATGTAAACTACTTGCATCTTTATATAAAAATTAATGATCCCCAGCATTTTATTTAAGTTCTGAAATGATCTATAGGCAAACAACCCTTTCTCCAACACAGAAAAGGCTATAATGAATCCAACAAAACTTTGCAGTAGACTGACCATATTCAGGCAGGCATTTCTTCTTCTTCTTCTTCTTTTCTACTGCAATAACAAAAGAAATAATCATGAGAAACATAAGACAGGAGTAGAAACTTGGATTTTAATAAACATTTCATTTAAATATACATCACTCCATTTCGCAAATCCATGTGTCCAAAGTTGCACGTATACTACATTGGATAAGTCATTAGCTTACAGCAGAAAACTACAGACCTTTCTTGCCATCAACCAGCTTTTCTCGAAACTCTTCAGGCAATGTCGCATTCTCTATTGATGTTGGTTCAGCTGAAAGATCAGCATTTTTAGCCATAGTCGCCTTATTTTCAAGAGAGTTTGTCAATGCATTAACAGCCTTTCCTTCACATCTACGTTCACCATCCTTCACATCTGGAGAATCCTCCGTAGGAGGCCGTTTTCCTTCGGTCTTGAAAGGTGCTGAAAGAGTGGGAGATGGAGCTTTGGGTTGTATATGACAAGCAGATCCTACATGTGAAAGAAGCAAAGCAAGAAGGGTTATGCTATAAGCCTATAACCATAAAAAAGAGGACACTGGGTTGGAAGAATCAATAAATGGGGTCATCATTGCACCTTGAACTTGCACCAAATTTCCAGTATTCTCTGAACTACTAGATGACGACTCCAATCGTTTGATAGTTTCTCTAAGAGTGACATTTGGAACAAGGTCATCTGCTAGTATATTCTTGGCCCTGCAGATGCACGCTGACTTGGAAATTATGTAGTCTCTGATGCCTGAATAATACACAAAAAAAAAACTGGTTATGGCCCCATACACAAACATAGACAGTGAGAGGGACTAAAGAATCCATGAGGGCCTGGGTATCATGGAGATATGGGAAATAAATAAAGAAATGACATCTTGAAAGCCTTGTTAGATATTGCAGGTTAATTGATAATGAATATCATCCAAACTAGTAATGACTATGTTCCCCCCTTTTTAACGCAAAATACATGCTTCCAATTGTGGACAAATTTTTTCATAAAAATTCAACTTTGAGTAATGAAGCTAAAGCACCGAGTCGTCTTGATATTAGCTGAGTTGCAGAATCCAATTTATTATAAGTTCCATTATAATGTATATAAATGTTTCTCCAGAAAGAACCTTGTAGTTAGGAAGATCAAACAAACAAAAAAATTTACAGCACACTTACATTTGTTGCAAAAACTTCTGAAACAACACATGGTTATCATAGCTTCTTTCATAATTTGTTTACATAATGCACAGTGCAGCTCTGGTGGAAAATCAGAGACAGAACGAGTGGAAGACAAACTTTCAGTATCTTTCTCAGATAAAGATCTGCATAGAAACATGTTCAGTTGTTAGATATCAGATAAATCACAAAGCTGAAAAAAACAAGAGCCACATGACAAAGAGCTTACCCATTTAGCTTGGAGACAGCGACAGCACCACTTGGAAGCGCATGGGAGCCTTCTGGAGTAGCCATTATCATTGATTTTTTAATGCCAGTAGCGGGTCGCACCCTTTTAGTGTAGAAATCAGGGCCACCGTTAGTCGGGCAATGCTGAATAAAATGGCCTGCACATGAAACAATCAGCCCATGAACAAAAACTTGATAAATTACATGTCATGAAAGCAGCATAGCCATTGATACAACGGGTGCCTCATGAGTCATTATGGTCACATACCCGGCACGTTGCATCTATGGCAGATGTAGCCCGATGGAGGTATTTTTCTTTCCAACCCACTTTCACCTTCAATAAACAAAAGTTGCAAGGTCAGCATCCAGTAAAATAAGAAGAAGAAAAAAAATTAATTAAGGTACAACTGTTTGGAGCTACTGATGCAAAATGAATTGCATAAAAAGCAAGCTTTCCTCCATTAAAATCCGAGAAATGAGGATGACGGGTCAATATAGTTAGTTGATACAAGGAAACTAATTCTGACAAAAAATCAATTTCATCAAACAAATTTGCAGTTAGCCGTATCAAGCATAGTTACCAAGTTGGAAAACGGGAAAAAAACAGCAAGGGAAAAAATCGGAATGATACGATGAAACCGGAAAAAACGGGAAAAAAAACGTGAAAACATAGGAAAAAACATAAAAAATCTTAAAAATTATACCAAGTATGTATATATATGTCATTTTCCAATATTAAGTAATCAAAAGTTCAAAATATATAGCATATGTGTTTATTAAGCACGAACAAAATAAAACCCGAACCCAATTTAAACCCGGACCAAACCCCAACGTGTTTTATACACGTTTTTCCAGTTTTAAACGAGTATAAAACGCATATGGATGTTTTTTTTTCAAGAAAACGAGTTTTTTTCATGTTTGCTATGACTTCGGATCGGTACGCGTTTTATACACATTTTTTTCAAAAAAACGCCCGATTTGGTAACTATGGTCTCAAGCATGAAAGCTTCAGCTTTTTTGTGTAAAACTGGGTTCAGAGCCTTCAACAAATTCAACCAACTTAGCCAAAGAAAGAACAAATAGTTGGGCCCTTAGACTACAGGTGAACAAATGAACCCTTAACTGCATCTCCAATTAATTGTATAGGAGCTGGAAAATCATAATACAGTGAGGATCATAAAAGAAAGCACACACCGAAATGAGAGAATCTGAATATTACCAAGAGTGCCACCAGTCATCATACTCACACTCATGCTCCTTCCAAAGCCTCTTCCAGGGCCGTAAGAACCCCGTGTTTGACTGCACAGTTGATACATGCACCACATTAAACACAACATATATATCCATGGACTATTGCTAGTAGGTACGCAAAAAGAAAACATGGTGATAACTTCTATATGTCAATTACAACATTTTCCATTTCAAATTAAAGGAATCAAATAAACTCCTCTAGAAAAAGAATCAAATGAAAATAGCCTAACCATTGCCAACCAACGGCAGGTGCATCTACTAATGCTTTTATCCTGCGCTCTTCGCTAGTCTCATTTGACGATGAAACGTGTGGATTAATTGGCGGAACAGGTACAGCATCAGGAGCACCAAACAAATCAGTACCAAAGTCATCCCAGTCCGTTTCATCACGCTGCAAAGTTTTACGGAATTAACTGTCACGTCCCTTGCAATTGGCAATTAACAAGGCATAGCAATGCAGTACAGAATTTAACTCATTATCTGCCTATGTAGTGACAATCAAAAAGCAATAGCTTACAGATCTCGCAGCTGATGACTCAACAATCAGAACGCTGCTCGGTGGCAGAAGATTCTCTTCGACCTTATTCTTCAAATCGTTTGGCCTGAGAAGACGATGCACACAATAAGATTCGTCTCTACTGTGCAATCTACAGCATTCTGAATAAACTCTTGGGCCCATGCACACAACGTCATAACCATGGAATCAAATGTCGACAAATTTCTTATGAAATCACCGAAATGTCTTTTTTTTAAGGGTCCGACTTCGAAATTGATTGAATTTTTAATAGTGTAAAATTTCCGTCCTACATAACGAAATATCGGCCAAAATGACCGACATTTGACTGAAATCCGACAATCTGTCTTTTTCCAGACAATTTCATTAAAAATTTTATCTTTTTTGTAAAACACAACTCATCTTTATCAGTGAGAAATTACTTTTTTTTCTCAATTTTGAATTTTTTTTCATTATAGACAATATTTTACTGACATTTGAACTGGAATTGATCGTAATTGGACAAAAATCCGATGAATTTCTACCAAAATCTTTCCTTAAAAAATACAAAATTTCCACCAACATTTAACCGAAATCCCACAAATTTCTTTTTTTTTTACTAACCGAAACTGACATGGAAAGCTACATTTAAAACCATGGTCATAACCACTCGATTCAAGCGTGCGAAGGAGCAAACAGTAACACCGCATGGATTCTACAAACAGAAAGAAACAATAGAAGGGGAGATCGTCAGTCTCGTTCAAGATTTCAAGCCTTACTTGTCATGCTCAACAATAATAGGCTTCCGAGGCCAGCCTGGAACCCGACAAACCAACACCGATGTGTTATTTGGTATCAAGGATGTATCATCTACGTATTCTGAAACAAAAAAAAAATTCAATAAAAAATTTATCGAACGATCGTTACAGCTCGCACCATCATACATGTCAAACCCCAAATCAACACTAAACTAGGATAAAATTACGACATTACGATCAAAATTTCAAATGATTGTATCAAGGGTTCAATGGGAATCCAGTGAGGGCGACCAACCTTCATTGGTCTGGGCGTTTGACACTACAAGATTGAAATCGGTACCCCTCCCGAGATGCTTGGATACGAAGATCCTCTCTTTAAACATTGCAACAGATATGAATTTCCCTTCGATGGGAAGAGACTCGTAATTTTTTGCACTCTTGAATTTGTAGTGCACAGCCATTCTTTGACTTTTCTTTTCTTTTTATGTAAATCTGATCGAAGTACAAAGACAGAGCTGCAAAAATTTACAAGAGTACAGATATTTCTTTTTCCTCCTCTCTCTTTCTCTCTCTACAACAAAGCCACGAACACGAACGAATCACTCAGAATCACCAACGATCGAAGGGAGATGAGATCAGACAGCACCGACGGGTACTCCTCGAACCGATCCAGAAACCACAAAGATGCCCCGAGAGACGGTGCAAATCTAGGGCACAGGAGCTCCAAATTAGGCTTAAATCCCTCCTTCAGTCGCCGCTATCCATCGCAGCGCCGGAGATCTCCTCCTTCAGCCGCCGCTATCCAACGCAACGCCGGAGATCTCCTCCTTCAGCCGCCGCTATACAACGCAACGCCGGCAATCTCCTTCAGTCGGCGCTTACGGAAATCTCTCTATCTCTCTCAACAGACTCGATTCGCGCACGATTTAGGACAGCCGGGAGTGTCGACATACCGCGTTGAGGTATTTATAGAGAGCCGCGTTGGGATAGCGTGCGGTGGTGGGGTTGTGCGGTGGCTTCGTATACAAGTCAGAGATAATTAGTCTTAAATCCCTACATAGGTTTTTATTTAATCTAAAGGACACAGGTTCTTAAGAGTGGGTCTAAAAATACTGAACGGTTGGTTGAGCGTAGGAATGGCGATGGTGCGGGCTTGGGAATTGTAATAGGTCCGGTCCGTTTACAATAGTAATTTAGAACCCGACTCAATGCCATTCCTAGTTGAGCAAGCTTTGGATTTACAATGGGGCTATATACGGCCCTCGATTTTCTTTAGGCCACCTCCAGTTATATACAATCCATAACTTATTACGGGTTGTTATTTACAGCCCACCCACTATTAGCACCCATCATAATCTGTTTACAGGCTATCTGTATGGACAATTTTATCCCTATCTTTTTTCTCCTTTTTCTTTTCCTTCTTCCTCCTCTTTTACCCCTATCAAGTCTGAATGTCCCTTCTGTGTATTCTACAGGGGTGGCCGAATGCACAACAGGTGCATTCTGGCTAGTATGGTCAAATGCTACAATTTCAGGAAGAACAATGAGGGGTGGGCACAGGCACAACGAAGGAAACAAAAAAATGATATATTTGTATTTAAATGGAAGCTGCCTTTGGTATTCCGATCCCATTATTGCATATGGGCCATTAATTAATTGTTCTGATCCCATTAATTTTGATCCCATAAACACTAAACCCAATAGGAAGCGAATCATCTCATTACGATTTGGATTAAATACAGAAGCGAAACGGCTTGCCAGCCATTTAAGTAAAAAGGAACCAATAAAACTGGTAACATACCACCAATCATCTCTCTCTCTCTCTCTCTCTCTCTCTCTCTCTCTCTCTGCCCATGTACGCATCATTTCAAATGCAGCCCTCGATCGTCGGTATATCACACATCAGGTGGTGATGTCACGTGCATCCTCGGCCTCTCTCTCTCTCTCTCTCTCTCTCTCTCTCTCTCTCTCTCTCTCTCTCTCTCTCTCTCTCTCTCTCTCTCTACCCATGTATGCTGTTGGAATTGGGTTCCGCTAATCAGAGTCGCAGCGGAAGCAAAAGAAAGATCCGAAGATCATACGGTGTATGTTTCATTACAATTCGTGATACAAAACAATCTACATGCAAATCTACGATCTTAGCATATGTGCGGACACCCTAGAGGCATACTACGATCTACGGAAGACATGAATGCATCTACTTAGGTGTTTAGATTCATCATACCTTATGGATCTATGATCCGGAGATGACGGAACGATGAAGAACCGCACTTGAATCGCAAGGGAAACTGTCGGATAGCACCTTGTCCTTTGTGAATTGAAGAATCCTCGAAATCCCGTCTCTGAGTGCAAGGATTTCGAGCTGACGGAAGAATCCGTTGCGAAGACGATGGCGAGCCTCGAGATTTTCTCCTTCTCTTTCTCCTTTCTTCCTTCTCCTTCCTTCCTCTTCCTTCTCCTTTCTTCTTCCTCTCTTTTCCTTGGCCGAAACCACAAAGAAGAGGACTAGGGGTCGGATTTTTGGAGGGGAGGGAGTAGAACCATTAGGGCCGGCCCTCCCCCTCCTATTTACTTTATAGGGCCGGTCTCCCATGGGTCCAAGGAGCCTAGGGCCGGCCCCTAGGTGGATAGGGATGAGGGGGGGTCGGATTTAGGTCTTCCGGGTGTCTATCGTGAAGTCCGGACGAAAACGCCCTTCACGAAAAGCGAAAAACTGAAAGTGAGACTGAGTGAGGTGCGCTACTCGAAATCGAGTTCCGTCAGCGCCTGTGAGCTCCTAGAATTATTCCGCTCAATCTAAGATCCATATTCAATATGTTCTGAGCCATATTTCAGTATTTACCAAAATACCCCTATGGCCCGTAACACATGTGAATTAGGTTCTTTGGCTCTGGGCTTGCGCTCCATCACGCTACTTCGCATCCAACGTATCCAACTAGGTCGGGGAACAATTCCTATACACAACGACAGGGTGGAACCTTCAGGGTTCGGGATCTCTAGCTCCAACCAGATCCCTGATTAACTGTTCCGATGACACACCGAAAGTTCCGTTAATCAGCCCTAATCCCATTAACCCGCGTAGCCACCCAGAGTGCAACGCGAGTTGAACTCTAGTGATCATAAACTTATGTTACTCCCTCGTAACCCTGTTCTCTACTATACTCTGATAATCCTTAGTCCCTCCTATTACTGGTGCCATGATACGACTCGGGCGGTGGGGAGCACCGTCAGATCCCGATCGATCATCTGACTAGGGTTTGATGACTTGTCATCTATAATACCACATACCTTCCGGTGCTATGCCTAGCATCCGGAACATCATCAGTCATACTGACAACCACCAGGCCTGGATTAACTGTGTGGACAGATTGACTCATCAAAACGCACCCATCCAACACTAGACGTCGGATAACCTGTAGGGATTACATGTCACTCAAGCGCCAGTCGGGTAATCTAACGTACCGTGATATTGGACTATGGAAGGTTCGCACACATTGGCACATCAAAGCACCACTCAACTGGTTGGCCCAGTGAGCATGGTCCCTCAGGGTTAAGGACAGATTATCTATAGTAGTAAGAAGGTTTCTGCACCAGTGTCTGAATCACTGAACTGTGCACTGTCTTGGTTCCTGTTCAATACGATCATCGTGCTTGGTCAGGTGAATGGGAATCCCACGTTCCCGTGGTGGAGACTTCATCACATCCTCTACCTGTCAACAGCTTGTTCTCGGTGAAGCGACTGGCATCACCTAAGCTGTGAACTAGTTCTAGGTCTACACAGAACTGGTCCACTGGGTCTCCCAAGCATGGATCCTCCATGCGCCTCAGTGGCCTACTGTGTTCCCTAGGGTCCTTTTATTATATGAGTATTATCATATACCAGAGTAGTATTCTAATTAAAGCAATAACCAAAGTCATCTTTATTAATGTTAATACAGAAAATCCACGCTAAGGACACACGAGCTACAACAATCTCCCACTTGGACTAGCGGGGAACAACAGTCTTAACTCCCATGGCATCCACGTGCTTCTCAAAAGCCTTGGTCGGTAATGCCTTTGTGAAAGGGTCCGCCATGTTATCTGCAGACGCCACCTGAGTCACTGCTACCTCCCTTCACTTCTGCAAGTCCCGGATTATGTAGTATTTCCGCTCGATATGCTTACTCTTCTGGTGATATCTTGGCTCCATGGATTGTGCTACCGCTCCACTATTGTCACAGTAAAGGACAATAGGATCTTGAGCTCCCGGTACGCATCCTAAGTCCGTAAGGAATTTCTTGAGCCACACCGCCTCCTTAGCTACTTCGCACGCCGCAACGTACTCAGCCTCTGTCGTCGAATCCACGATGCATCCCTGCTTCACGCTCCTCCAACTGACAGCTCCTCCTCCTAATGAAAACACAAACCCTGACGTCGATCTCCTGGATTTCGGATTTGACGCAAAGTCAGAATCTGTATATCCAATCGGCATCAGTTCTTATGAAGAGTAAACAACTCATAATCTCTCGTCCTACGGAGATACTTGAGTATACTTTTCACAGCAGTCCAGTGCCCTGGACCCGGATTTGACTGATACCTGCCCATCATGCCTACTGCATAGCATATATCTGGTCTCGTGCACTGCATGACATACATCAGACTCCCTACAGCCGAAGCATAAGGTATCTTCTGCATCTCTGCCCTCTCCTCAGGAGTCTTAGGACCCTGATCCTTGGACAATTTCATTCCATGTCTGAATGGAACCAGTCCCTTCTTGGAGTTGTGCATACTGAATCTGACCAAGATAGTATCTATGTAGGCTGACTGTGACAGCGAGAGAATCTTGTTCTGGCAATCTCGAGTTACCTTGATCCCCAGAACATAACTCGCTTCACCCAGGTCTTTCATGTCAAATTGAGAGGATAACCACACCTTCACTGTAGACAACGTTCCAACATCATTTTCGATGAGCAGGATATCGTCTACGTAAAGTACTAAAAAAACTACTGCAGTCTTATCGCTCCTTTTATAAACACATGGTTCATCCACGTTTTGTCCAAATCTATAAGACTGGATAGCCTGATCAAAACGCATGTCCCAACTTCTGGATGCTTGCTTCAGTCCATAAATGGACCTTTGCAACTTGCACACCAGACCTTCCTGACCTTTTGCGATAAAGCCTGGAGGCTGAGACATGTAGATGTCTTCTTCCAAATCCCCATTGAGTAATGCGGTCTTGACGTCCATTTTCCAGATCTCCCAATCATAATGGGCTGCAATGGACAAGAGGATCCGGATAGACTTAAGCATAGCCACTGGCGAAAAGGTTTCGTCATAGTCGATCCCTTCTCGCTGGGTATAACTTTTAGCGACTAGTCTAGCTTTGTAAGTCTCAACGGTACCATCCGGGCCTCTTTTTCTTTTGTACACCCACTTACACCCAATAGGTTTAATGTTGTGAGGTGGTGTTACAAGTGTCCAGACCAAATTTTGGGACATCGATGTCAGTTCTGCCTCCATGGCTTCCTGCCATGCTGCATGGTCAGTGGATATCATCGCTTCGTCATAGTTCAGAGGATTATTCTCTTGAAACTCTGGATCAACCATAAAGGCTTCTCCAATGTATCTATCAGGAGCACTTGTGGTCCTCCCACTACAACGAACCTGCGGTGGTTCCATAGGAGTCGATTCTACAGTACCGTTAACTTAGTGGTATCGGCTCCCACTATATTTTCTGTCTGCGTACTCCCATCAGTACCAAGCAATTCTTCAATAACTACTTTACTGGTGGGCTTATGGTCTATTAAATAATCCTGCTCTAGGAATACGGCGTTCGTCGAGACGACAACCTTTCTATCCTTAGGATCATAAAATAAACCACCCTTTGTCCCTTTTGGATACCCAACGAACAGACATACCTTTGTTTTTGACTCCATCTTATCTCGCTTGTCCTTCCGCACATATGCTGGACAACCCTAAATCCTAAAGTGTTATAGGCTTGGCTTTCGCTTCAACCATAGCTCCCAAGGAGTTAGGGGTACTGACTTTGATGGAACAAAGTTCAAAGTATATGCTGCCGTCTCTAGGGCATATCTCCAAAAACTAGGTGGCAATGTTGCATAACTCATCATAGTCCAAACCATGTCTAACAAAGTTCGGTTTCTCCTCTCAGATATACTGTTCTGTTGTGGTGTCCCTGGTGCAGTCAACTGGGATACAATCCAATGCTCACGCAGGTACCCAATAAATTCATCCGATAGGTATTCGCCTCCTCGATCCGATCGAAGATACTTGATACTTCTACCCGTCTGCTTTTCTGCTTCAGCTCTGAACTCCTTGAACTTATCAAAGGATTCAGACTTCCGCCGTATTAGGTATATGTATCCAAACCTCGAGTGATCATCCGTGAAGGTGATAAAATACTCAAAGCCTCCTATGGTACAGACACTTATGGGCCCACATACATCAGTGTGTACTAACTCCAATACCTCCTTAGATCTGCTACCTTTGGCTCGGAAAGACCTTTTAGTTATCTTGCCTTCCAGGCAAGACTCACACGTCGGTAGGCTTTCTGAAATATTTGGACTTAAGAGTCCTACCTTAACCAACCTGTGAATCCTGTCTGAGGCTATGTGTCCAAGCCTTAGATGCCAAAGGAGTGTTGGATTATCTGAGGGATTTTTCCTTTTAGATGAATTAATCATACAAGCTTCAGTTATGTTATCCTGCTTATGATTAGAGTTAATTACATAAAGACCATTCTGTATCTTTTCCTTACAAACAAATGAACCATTCAATTTAATTGACACACCAGAAGCATCAAATAAAACTGAAAAATCTTCATTATTCAATAAGGAAACAGAAATTAAATTACTTCTCAAGGACGGTACATAAAGTATGTCTCTAAGTAATAAACTTCTTCCATCAAGGAACTGCAAGATGACATCTCCAACTGCTTCAGCCTCTGCCACGGCCTCAGTTCCCATGCTTAGGATTATCTCCCCATCACCCAGTTTTCTTGTCTCCTTGAACCCCTGCAAATTATTGCAAGCATGGTTAGTGGAACCAGAATCCACAATCCATGAAACTGGAGAACAACGGGATGCTACAAGGGATTCCACTATGTGGATTTGAGATATACCTGTCTCAGCCTTCTTGGGAGTCGCACGGCAGTCGCCCTTCCAGTGCCTCTTCTTGCCGCATCGGAAACATTTTCCTTTGGGCTTCGCCGGACCATTCTGCTTGGGAACCTGCAATTGCACCTGGCCCATCTTCACGGGCTTCTTAGACTTTCTTTTCTGAAACTTGCCCTTGGCTTTCAGAGAAGAATTCCGCTCCACGTTTAGGGATTGGGCTCCTGCCTTCATCCCGTCCTCTGCCGCCTGGAGCGCCGATAGGAGCTCTGCGTTAGACATCTCCAACCGGTTAAGGTTGAAGTTGGTAACGAAGCCCTCAAATGCTCCTGATAGAGACGCGAGGAAAATATCGGTCTGGATCTCTGCATCCAAGATGACATCGAAGGAACCAAGCTCGTTCACATAGCCAAACAACTTCAGCATATGATCCCGAACTAAAGTCCCCTAAGCCATCTTCGTGGACACTAATTTCTTGATGGTCAGGTAACGAGTTACCCGACTACGACCCTCGAACATTTCCTTCAGGTAGAGCATCATGTCTGAAGCAAAGGCCATGTCTTCGACTTGCTTCTGAAGGACGATCTGCAAGGATGCCACAATATAGCACTTGGATATCTCATCAGCATCTAGCCAGTCTTTCCATTCCTTTAATTGGGCCTCAGTTGCACTTGGTCCCGGCATGGCTGGTTGAGGGGTACTTAGGGCAATTGTGTGTTTGCTAACCCTTAGATTGAGCATTAGGTTACGCTTCCAGTCCTCGTAGTTTGGTCCCATAAGTTTGTTATCATTAAGTATGGAGGCAAGGGGGTCGAGCTTGGTTATGATTTCTGTAAACAATGGTTTAAAGCAATAGTTAGGGTCTACTACAATCTATTTCATGGAATTTAAAAATAGATAATGTCTACTCCAGCCGCTATGTCTTCACCACCTCAAGTGGAGACATCCAGGAATCTAAATTCCCTGGGCTCGAGCACTGAGACTATCAGCCCTGAATTGGAGACAGCATCTCGGTGAGAGCATGCAACCGCTTCTGCCAACGGGGTTTTTACGACCCAGTCTTTATCAGAATTACCAACGGCAAACTGAAAGACCTCCCAGTCTCCTTTTGGCCAGCTTTATGTGACCCGCGTGCGCAGCAACAGCGGCTTCACACAAGCTTTCGAATGCTTCCCACAAATCTAGGTGGTGTCGGCAGGGAGGTTCATAGGCTCCCGTGGTGCAGGATAAAACCGTCACCCACTGCCACCGGCATCCTCCATGTCCCGAAGGAAATCACTAGGCGAACCAGCATAGAAGGAAACACAGCTCTCACCCGGTGGGAATATCGAACTGCGTACCTCCCACCCAGACCCTTAGTCGGTTGATTATGGAGGCCAGGGGCTCCCTTTTGGAGGGAACCTCTACACATCCCTTCTTTATGAGATTTTATGCATATCTAGAATGGTCACGACCTCCTAGACATAGACCCTGGTCTACCGTGCTCTCACTAGGATTACAAACCCTCCCGCAAAGCATTAGTATCCTCGGAAAATATCATAGTCCCTACCTTGAATACTCAGCTTTCGCCTTTCTTACAAGGATCACATTACATAGATTCCAAGGATCCCGATACTTCACTAGTTTGCCCATAATCCTAAGATCTGGAGCCTAGCCTAAGGTCAACGTGGAAAGGACTCCCACTACGATGACGCCTCGTTCACAATTTGATGCCTGATGTCATAGTAGACCTCATCTCATTATAGGTTTCGATACTGGCCAAATAGGGACATCCGACAATCTCCGTCGGACCTCAACCTAATGGTGGCATAACCAAATCGTGATGAGTTCATACTACCATCAAACATCATCTAGAAATGGGTATCACACAGTGAAATCCTAACCTAACTTAGTCGCTAGGACCACGTGGGGAAAGGGAATCCCACTAGGGTTATCATACTTCTTATGGAGACATTAGTTAATTATCACTAAACAAATCTAATATTGTGTCTATCTCGGTGCACAGTACTTGGCTACCTGAACTACCACGAGGGTGGTTATCACCTTTCCTTTTATCTAGCCACTGGATTTGTACGTGTTAGAAGCATTTAGAGACATCGATGAATCTATAAGCTTAGTACTAACCCTAAGCCTGATCTAGAGACAAACTCACAAGCAAGATAATTATATTATCATCGGGGTTCTCTAAATACGAAATAAAAAGAAACAACAGAAAAATATCCAAACTGAATCAAGTCCAGGGTCCGACCCCTGAACCTGAATAGCACAGCCAAGATATCCCGCTCTTCCGTTCTGCACAATCTCTGATGACGATCCCCTTCATCGCCAACGTGCACGCTTTCGTCGGGTCTTTGCACGCCATGGTACCGCTTGCCCGAACCGTGGATGTAGCATCATCTCCTTCTTCCTGTGACCGAAAAACTAACACGCTCCGAGCAAGTGCTCGTTCGTGTACAATTTCGCTAGAAAGTAAAGAAGACAATCCTAGAAAACTGGCCAGGGAACCAAGGATGGTCAACCCCCACCCTCGCCCATCTAGAGCCTTACAAATCCACAATAATAATCAATGCAAAACAAAATCCGGGGTCCGACCCCCGGATGCATGCAATCACAGATTACTATTCAGCGCAGCACCTGCAAAAAGACGACACATAGCACAATCCATATGCATGATCTACGCCGAACCCCGATGAAAACATATGCCATCATATATTCACATGATGTTTTCACGAATTCATGCATGAAACATACACCAAAGCGTGCTCTGATACCAATTGTTGGAATTGGGTTCCACTAATCAGAGTTGCAGCGGAAGCAAAAGAAAGATCCGAATATCATACGGTGTATGTTTCATTATAATTCGTGATACAAAATAGTCTACATGCAAATCTACGATCTTAGCATATGTGAGGACACCCTAGAGGCATACTACGATCTACGGAAGACATGAATACATCTACTTAGGTGTTTAGATTCATCATACTTTATGGATCTATGATCCGGAGATGACGGAACGATGAAGAACCGCACTTGAATCGCAAGGGAAACTGTCAGATAGCACCTTGTCCTTTGCGAATTGAAGAATCCTCGAAATCCTGTCTCTGAGTGCAAGGATTTTGAGCCGACGGAAGAATCCGTTGCGAAGATGATGGCGAGCCTCGAGATTTTCTCCTCCACTTTCTCCTTTCTTTCTTCTCCTTCCTTCCTCTTCCTTCTCCCTTCTTCTTCCTCTCTTTTCCTTGGCCGAAACCACAAAGAAGAGAACTAGGGGTCGGATTTTTAGAGGGGAGGGAGTAGAACCATTAGGGCCGGCCCTCCCCCTCCTATTTACTTTATATGGCCGGTCTCCCATGGGTCCAAGGAGCCTAGGGCCGGCCCCTAGGTGGATAGGGATGAGGGGGGGTCGGATTTAGGTCTTCCGGGTGTCTATCGTGAAGTCCGGACGAAAACGCCCTTCACGAAAAGCGGAAAACTGAAAGTGAGACTGAGTGAGGTGCGCTACTCGGAATCGAGTTCCGTCAGCGCCTGTGAGCTCCTGAAATTATTCCGCTCAATTTAAGATCCATATTCAATATGTTCTGAGCCATATTTTAGTATTTACCAAAATACCCCTACGGCTCGTAACACATGTGAATTAGGTTCTTTGGCTTTGGGCTTGCGCTCCATCACGCTACTTCGCATCCAACATATCCAACTAGGTCGGGGAATAATTCCTATATGCAACGACATGGTGGAACCTTCAGGGTTCGGGATCTCTAGCTCCAACCGGATCCCTGATTAACTGTTCCGGTGACACACCGAAAGTTCTGTTAATTAGCCCTAATCTGATTAACCCGTGTAGCCACCCAGAGTGCGACGCGAGTTGAACTCTAGTGATCCTAAACTTATGTTACTCCCTCGTAACCCTGTTCTCTACTATACTCCGATAATCCTTAGTCCCTCCTATTACTGGTGCCATGATACGACTCGGGCGGTGGGGAGCACCGTCAGATCCCGATCGATCATCTGACTAGGGTTTGATGACTTGTCATCTATAATACCACACACCTTCCGGTGCTATGCCTAGCATCCGGAACATCGTCAATCATACTGACAACCACCATGCCTGGATTAACTGTGTGGACAGATTGACTCATCAAAATGCACCCATCCAATACTGGACGTCGGATAACCTGTAGGGATTACATGTCACTCAAGCGCCAGTCGGGTAACCCAATATACCGTGATATTGGACTATGGAAGGTTCGCACACATTGGCACATCAAAGCACCACTCAACTGGTTGGCCCAGTAAGCATGGTCCCTCAGGGTTAAGGACAGATTATCTATAGTAGTAAGACGGTTTCTGCACCAGTGTCTGAATCACTGAACTGTGCACCGTCTTGGTTCCTGTTCAACACGATCATCGTGCTTAGTCAGGTGAATGGGAATCCCACGTTCCCGTGGTGGAGACTTCATCACATCCTCTACCTGCCAACAGCTTGTTCTCGGTAAAGCGACCGGCATCACCTAAGCTGTGAACTAGTTCTAGGTCTACACAGAACTGGTCCACTGGGTCTCCCAAGCATGGATCCTCCATGCGCCTCAGTGGCCTACTGTGTTCCCTAGGGTCCTTTTATTATATGAGTATTATCATATACCAGAGTAGTATTCTAATTAAAGCAATAACCAAAGTCATCTTTATTAATGTTAATACAGAAAATCCACGCTAAGGACATACGAGCTACAACAGTATGCATCATTGCAGATCCGACCCGTCCCTCCGCAGCCCTCGATTGCCGGTGTAACACATATCAGGTGGCGATGTCGCATGCGCGCGTCCTCCAACCTCTCTCTCTCTCTCTCTCTCTCTCTCTCTCTCTCTCTCTCTCTCTCCCCTAGAGGGGATTGGGATTTTTGTTTTCTTTATTTTATCTTAAAACTTAAGATACTCTTATTTGAAATCCATGTCAAGACATAATTAATATCAGTGATTGGAACTATGAGCAGGGTTTCGTGGGTTGTGGCAACAACAATGGAGCGGTGGAATCGCTCAAGGATCAGGGTTTTTTTTTGCCTATGGAACAATAGGTTCATATTTCTTCACCAACAAACCAAGAACAACATGGATTCATTCTGTTGGACTAGGAGGATATCTTCTTCCTGATCCTTTGACAAAAAGATGAAGACGAGGTGAAGCAATCGGATGAGTCCTTAATGAGCATCAAGGACATGAGCTGATGGGTAGCTAACTAGAAATAGGAGAAGAGAAACCCAAAGTCAAATAACATGCAAACATTTTTCCTTTGTTTTTTTAAAAATACTTTTTAGCACATTGTAAAGTTGACGTACTATAATTATGTTTATGAAAAAATCGTATCCTTCCCCTCATTCCTCTATGCATCACAAATCATTAGATTATGGGATCTCTGTTTTGGTTTTAAGTGGTGATATTATATTTTTCAATTAATCCATGATGATTTTGATCAGCTTCATCTTCTTCTTTTTTTATTATTCCAAAACTATCCATTTTTTCCTCTTATTCAAGCACCTTCTCCACCTCACAAAGAGCTTCGCTGAAGGCCGTGATGGGATCAACCTGAACTTTGGGTTCATTGTTGGTGTTATTCAACGCCCTCTTTTACTTCTCAATGGATCAGAAGGTCGGGTCTTTATATGCCCTCATATTCATCCTCTATTACATCGGGAACGCTTCCCTTGTAATGACCGGGATTTGGAAAAAAAAAAAAAAAAAAAAGAAAAGAAAAGAAAACCTAAAACCCACTACCCCAACCGCCCAACCCGTGATCCAGCCCCTCTTCTCTCTCTCTCTCTCTCTCTCTCTCTCTCTCTCTCTCTCTCTTTCTCTCTTCTGTCTCTCTCACTCGGACCCCTCTCACCCTACCCCCCTCTCTCTCAAGAACCCGACCCGAACCGACCTGGGCCCCATCCCGCCCCGAATCTCGCCCCGGATCTCGCCGATGTCGCCGCCCCGAATTGCGCCCCGGATCCCGCCGCCGTCGCCGCCCCGAATCGTGCCCCGGATCACGCCGGCCGCCGCCCTTTCCCTCCCCTTTAAAACCCCAAGCCGACCCCCCTACTCCCTTGGTTTCTTCCTCTCCCCCATTCGATCTCTCTCCTCCCCTTAATCTCTCTGTTTCTCTCTCTCTCTCTCTCCCTAATTTCCTCTCTCTCTCTCTCTCTCTCTCTCTCTCTCTCTCTCTCTCTCTCTCTCTCTCTCTCTCTTTGCGGCCTGCGCGCGACGGTGCCGGAGAGGAGTAGCCGGCCGGAGCGAAGCACCGTAGCCGGAGCCGACGCTCTCCCCAATCAGGTCTCGTTCGTCGTAATGACAAGCATAAATGTTTTTGATCAATCCATTATCTGCCTATAGGTTTAATTGGATTTTGCCTCATCCCCTGTCCCTTTTAGCTCTAAATCTTTGGAAACCTAGGTGGGTTTGTCAATAATCTGACCATGTATTCTTTTTTTTTGGTTTTCATGGAGATTTAGGTGTGTAACAAGTAATTTACTGTGGGTTTTTGTATTCATAGCCACTAATAAAACCAAAGGAAGCATATCCCTTCTGCATTCAAAGTTGGTTGATTTTTGCTTCTTTTCTTTCCTCTGACTAAGTGCTCAAAATCCACCAAAGGGCTTGAAAAGATTTTTAGTGGGTTCATCAGTTGGTTTCAAAGTTATCAAATGTATCTATTACTCCTCATGTATATTAGGATTGTAGCAATTGAGTTCTGTTCTTTGCTGTGGATTTGGGCTCTAGGGTTCTTCCGGATGTTACTCTCTTTGCTTTGAATTCAGAGTTGTAACCATGAGGGATTGAATCAAGATCGAGCTTCTTCTCCTTCTATCAGCCCTCTTCTTTATTTCTGTAGTGTTGAGTGAGACGGATCCTTTGTTGTTGGTTTGCTACCCGGGGAAGATAGAACACATCGAAGTACTAGGTGCATATCAAAATTAACATTGTCAAAGGGTGCCAGTCGTATGGGGTCCTAGAAAGATAAACCTTGAGATCATTCGCATTGGAAGTTGGTCCTTAGGGTTTTTGGGATGTGGGTTTTGCTTCATTGTATGTCTTTTTTTTCTAAATCTTTGAAAAATCTAGGTGAGACGTAATGGCGGTCGTCAATCCGAGCTCAGGCTCGTGCAACTCGTTTTAATTATAGTAATAGCTGCGTTTCTGTACCTTAGCCAGATGATTTCCCGGGCAAATGACGAATCAAACCTCCAAACCTTGCCTAGACTTGACCTGATCTGTGTCACCATGGTCAAGATGCTGAAGGCTCCTCATAGCACGACAGCACGTTAGTAGCGGCATCGACGCAAATGCGATCGTTTAGGCATAATAGTATATATGAGCCGTAGTGTGATTCTTTGCATCGGCAACGCCGACTAACGATGACGCTACCTTTGGCACATCGATTTGCGTGCCAGTAGACCGGCGTCCGATGACGCAAAAATTCTCGGCTCGGCCAATCAGACCTAAGCCGGTAATATTCTAAATAGCACTTAATGACCATAGGCCACTGGTATGCTTGGCAGTGGTGAGCACGTGGACCGAGTCGGAGGCGGAGCGGAGGGCGCTTAGCAGCATCAGCCCGAGCACACTTTCCAGGTGACACTGCACGCTGTTTAGATAATTAACTATGCTGTTATAGAAATTAAGGGTAGGTTTCCATAACGCTGCATGCGGGTCCCGCCGGACATCGTCGCATGTGGTCGAGTGGACCCCGCCTTGCATGCGGAGTCGCGGGTCCGGCGACCATGCTTAATAATATAATTTAATGATAAATCTTCTTATTGCTTGGACACCGTAAGTAGGAATACCCTTAATATTAAGAATTAATGATAAAATAATAATTATCGGGCTCACTCTCCTGGATGGAGTGTGGAGACCCGGGCACACGGGAATACGGGCGAGAGTAAATTTATTATGATGCATGGGTTGTGAGCGCGGTGCGAATCCTGGGGTAAAACATCGAAATCACTTTATTATTATAAATGATGTGATATTCTAGCATGTGGAAAGACTCGGACCCCGTACGCGCAAGGGCCGTGAACCACCCTACGCGCACAGCCGAAGATCAGTAGGCTAGGGGGTCACGGGCAGGGGTTGTGGTAAAGCCAATAGGTGGTGCCCTCGACGAGGGATTGGCCTAGCAATCCTGTCCCGGGGTAGTTGAAGACCCTAAAGAAAGCAAGTTGGGCGGTAGAGCTCCACCGTGAAAGACGGGAAACCCCTTATAATCATATGGGTGACTTTGCGCATGGTGTTGGAGTATGCGCGGCGAGAGAGTTGGCCCTCTACATCGAAATAAAAGGCCCTATAGTAATGCCCGACCGGGGGCAGGATGAACAAAATATCCGGGGTTCACATTGAGTGTGTTTAATTTTATTAACTGTAAAATGGTACTCTCGATAACCTAGTGACAGTAGGAATTGTATGTAAATGTAGAAAATGCATGGACACTTAGGGCGTGATTGAGAATATAGTCGGACAATTAGGTTAATCAGTAAATTATTTATAAAATACGGGCGTCATTAATTACCTAGGCAGTTAGCTTGTCACTAGCCATTTATTTGGCTAATCTCCCAAATTCATTTTGGGGGCTACTCATTCCCACGAGTAGGCTCTTCTGCAGGTTCTGTAACATCCGCCCCAAACATACAAGATTTTGTCCGCTTTGCCCGTGCCCGCACGAGAACTTCCCAGGGTGGTCACCCATCCTAGTACTACTCTCGCCCGAGCACGCTTAACTACGGAGTTCTTACGAATTCCGTAGCGGCGCACGGTTTTAAAATGCGTCTTCTATGTTTGGGAGGGGAAATTATATAAGTAGCTCAGGATCTCCTTCTCTCCAGGCGATGTAGGGCTAACTCATGGCCTTGTACACCTCACCTCACCTCACCTCACCTCATCCATCTTGGCATTCCCGCCTCAGGAGTGTTGGCTCTTGGCTATTGGTCTATTGGATCTTGGTCGTCACAATCCACCCCCCTTAGGGCTACACGTCCTCGTGTAGGGTTAGACCCCTCCCATCCCGAGGAGAACCGGCTCTGATACCATTTTGTAACATCCGCCCCAAACACACAAGATTTTGTCCGCTTTGCCCGTGCCCGCACGAGAACTTCCCAGGGGGTCACCCATCCTGGTACTACTCTCGCCCGAGCACGCTTAACTATGGAGTTCTTACGAATTCCGTAGCGGCGCACGATTTTAAAACGCGTCTTGGCAGGAAAGGTGGTGAGCCCCCAAACACAAGATATTGTCCTCTATTGGTCTCTTGGGTACTCGAACCCTCAACCTCAAGGTTTTGCACTAGCATGGTTACCATCGAACCACCTAGAACGCGTCTTCTATGTTTGGGAGGGGAAATTATATAAGTAGCTCAGGATCTCCTTCTCTCCAGGCGATGTGGGGCTAACTCATGGCCTTGTACACCTCACCTCACCTCACCTCACCTCATCCATCTTGGCATTCCCGCCTCAGGAGTCTTGGCTCTTGGCTATTGGCCTATTGGATCTTGGTCGTCATAATCCACCCCCCTTAGGGCTACACGTCCTCGTGTAGGGTTAGACCCCCCCATCCCGAGGAGAACCGGCTCTGATACCATTTTGTAACATCCGCCCCAAACATACAAGATTTTGTCCGCTTTGCCCGTGCCCGCACGAGAACTTCCCAGGGTGGTCACCCATCCTAGTACTACTCTCGCCCGAGCACGCTTAACTACAGAGTTCTTACGAATTTCCGTAGCGGCGCACGGTTTTAAAACGCGTCTTCTATGTTTGGGAGGGAAAATTATATAAGTAGCTCAGGATCTCCTTCTCTCCAGGCGATGTGGGGCTAACTCATGGCCTTGTACACCTCACCTCACCTCACCTCACCTCACCTCATCCATCTTGGCATTCCCGCCTCAGGAGTCTTGGCTCTTGGCTATTGGTCTATTGGATCTTGGTCGTCACAATCCACCCCCCTTAGGGCTACACGTCCTCGTGTAGGGTTAGACCCCTCCCATCCCGAGGAGAACCGGCTCTGATACCATTTTGTAACATCCGCCCCAAACACACAAGATTTTGTCCGCTTTGCCCGTGCCCGCACGAGAACTTCCCAGGGTGGTCACCCATCCTAGTACTACTCTCGCCCGAGCACGCTTAACTACGGAGTTCTTACGAATTCCGTAGCGGCGCACGGTTTTAAAACGCGTCTTCTATGTTTGGGAGGGGAAATTATATAAGTAGCTCAGGATCTCCTTCTCTCCAGGCGATGTGGGGCTAACTCATGGCCTTGTACACCTCACCTCACCTCACCTCACCTCATCCATCTTGGCATTCCCGCCTCAGGAGTCTTGGCTCTTGGCTATTGGTCTATTGGATCTTGGTCGTCACAGGTTCGGAGACTCAGGGGTAGCCGCAGCACGGGACCAGCGGCGGAGTGAGGACGGTGGCAGAGTTTAGACTTCCGTATATAGTGTAGCTGTACTATTTCTTTCTGGCATTGTAATTGAACTAGGTTTGAGTTAGTGTATGTTATTAGTGGCAATGATCCAGCTGTAATCTTTTTGGGTAGGGCTCTCCTCAAGGCCCCAAGCCTAGGGTAGCTCACTATGAAAAATATAAGATATAAAATGACCTAATTGACTAGCCCCATAGATAGGACCTTTAAACCAGTGCCCGTGTGCTAGAGAGCGGGCGAGGCTACTCGGCTCGCCGTCAGAGGCTTGAGCCTCGTGCTCCCTTAAGAGGGACTTCTGTCACCATGTGGGGTACCAGTATGCCGCGCATGCTGAGAGGATAGTCTGGTTCAAGGTCGAGTGTGATCATCTCTCTGTCGATAAAAATTTTATCTCTATACTTTTTTTTGAAAATAAAAATATTTTTGTAAGTGTTAAAATATTCCTTGAAAGAGTGGAAGCCCCGTGAGAGATCCTAATTGGAGTAGACAGTTGACCAAACCCTGAATCTCTTGGTTTTTCTCAATTCACACCCCAGGGATCGGTTCCGGATTTCTGGGGCGTGACAGCTGGTATCAGAGCATAGGGATATGTTCCTTGAAGTAGTTTGTAGTTAGGTCTAGAGTCTTATTAGGAGGTTAGTGTTAGACTAATCCATTTTCATTTCAGATGGCGGGTACCAGAAGTGGTAATGGTGCTAACAATGGAGCAGGGTCGTCCGCTGGGCCAGACAGCGCGGCGATGATGATGGAGATGCTCCAGGGGATGGCCGCCATGGTCCAACAGCAGCAAGCTGCTGCTGCCCAGCAGCAGATGGCTGCTCAGCAGCAGGCCGAGCTAGCTCAGACTGCCCTTGCCCAGGCCCGGGCTCGTCAGCAGGCCGAGGACGAGCGGCAGGGGAAGTTGCTGAAGGACTTCAAGGTGATGGGACCACCGAGCTTCAGGGGTGAGCCAGACCCCTTGGAGGCTGATCGATGGTTCCAGCAGACGGAGAAGATACTGAACACGTTGGGCATCATCGGCGATAAGAGAGTCACCTTTGCCTCCTACCAGTTCGAGGCTGAGGCAGACTTCTGGTGGCAGACGGTTCAGCGCACCCGAGCAACAGATCGAGGAGCGATCACTTGGCCAGAGTTCAAGGAAATCTTTCGGAAGAAGTTCTTTCCGGTCACCGTGCAGAACCGGATGGAGATGGAGTTTATGGCGCTTTACCAGGGGTCTCGTACTGTGTCCCAGTATGAGGCCAAATTCTCGGAGCTTGCGAGGTATGCTCCTCATCAGGTGGCGACCGATGGCAGGAGGGCTATGCGTTTTGAGCATGGCTTGAACCCAGCGATCAGAGGTAGGGTTGCTGCCTTCCTGGGGCAATCCTATGAGGAGTTGGTCAACCGGTCCCTGGCGGTGGAGCAGGAGCTGAAGGAGTCCCGTGCTATCTTGGAGAAGCGGGGAAATGGCAGTCGCCATGGCCCACCGGCTCAGAAGAGGTTCAGGCCCATGGAGGTTCGACCCCCGCCTCGCCAGCCTCAGCATTTCCATGGTCCTCCAGTTCCTGGACCCCTGAGGCGTGGTTGTTTCCAGTGCGGCTCGCTTGAGCATCTGAAGTGGAGCTGCCCACAGCTCCGTCGGCAGCCGCTTTTACCAGCTCCACCTCTTAGGCCTGCACTGCTGGCACCACCTGTGCAGCAGCAGAGGCCCCCGCAGAGAGTTCAGCAGCAGCAGCGTCCTCCCCAGCCGCAGCAGCAGAGGCCTTTCCCCCGTCAGGGCGGAGGAGGCAATCAGGCCCAGGGCAGGGCATACTTGTTGGTTGGTCAAGACCCAGAGGCTTCTGGGGGAGCAATCGAAGGTAACCCTGAACTTAGTAGTTCAATTCTTAGTCGTAGCTACCTTACTGCTTTTGATTATTTGGGGCTTGTTAGGATTAGTTTTGGTCATAGCTAGCTTAGCATCTTACATTCTTTCGGTATTGTTAGGCACCATTCCTGTCTTCTCGACCCTGGCCCACGTTCTTTTCGACAGTGGGTCCACACACTCCTATATTGTCCCTAGTTTTGTCAAAACTTTGGGACTAGAGTCGGTTCCATTGGGTCACACTCTGTCGTTGTTTTCACCGCTCGGGGTGAGTACCGATGTGGACCTGGTCTGCCGAGACTGCATCATTCTTGTTGGAGACAGGGAGCTCTCGGCTGACCTTATTATCTTAGACTTGGGAGGAGTGGACGTGTTGCTCGGGATGGACTGGATGTCGGCTTACCACGTCACCCTCGACTGCTTCTCAAGAAAGGTCACCTTTTCACCTCCAGGGAGCGAGGTCTTCTACTTTATGGGAGACAAGCAGAGGGTTCTGTGCCCAGTACCACTGCAGCAGATCTCCCTCAGCTTACTGGCGCAACTACCGAGCAGGGATAGAGATGGGAACCCAGTAGTACTCCCGCCAATGGTTCGTGAGTTCCCAGACGTCTTTCCAGATGAGCTCCCAGGCTTACCTCCACCTCGGGAGGTCGAGTTTGCTATAGATCTGGTACCGGGAGCAGCACCGGTCTCGATTGCTCCATACCGGATGGCTCCTGCTGAGCTGAAGGAGTTGAAGACTCAGTTGGAGGAGTTGCTTGACCGAGGCTTCATTCGTCCCAGCACATCTCCTTGGGGAGCCCCGGTCCTCTTTGCCCAGAAGAAGGATGGGACGAAAAGGCTTTGCATCGATTATCGCAAGCTGAATAGCCTCACGATAAAGAACAAGTACCCGTTGCCGCGGATAGAGGATCTGTTTGATCAGCTGAAGGGTGCTTGTTGCTTCTCGAAGATTGATCTGAGGACTGGATATCACCAGCTGGCTGTGAGGGCAGAGGATATTCCGAAGACAGCGTTTCGGACGCGATATGGGCACTATGAGTTCTTAGTTATGCCCTTCGGTCTGACGAACACTCCTGCAGCATTTATGGATCTGATGAACCGCGTCTTCAGCATGTTCCTGGACAGATTTGTGGTAGTATTTGTGGACGATGTCCTCATTTACTCCAAGACGGAGGAAGATCATCGGGAGCACCTGAGCGCAGTATTACAGACCCTCAGAGATCACCAACTGTATGCCAAGCTCAGTAAGTGTGAGTTCTGGATGCAGGAGGTGAAGTTCCTCGGACACGTTGTCTCGAAGGAAGGTATCTCGGTGGATCCAGCGAAGATAGAGGCCGTTATGGACTGGGAGCAGCCAAGGAATGTCTTCGAGATTAGGAGTTCCTTGGGGCTAGCAGGCTACTATCGACGCTTCGTGGAGGGATTCTCGCGTCTAGCTGCACCTCTCACCCGTCTGACTAAGAAAGGTGTTAAGTTCGAGTGGTCGGAAGATTGTGAGAAGTCCTTCCGAGAATTGAAGCGGCGCCTCACTTCGGCCCCAGTACTGACGATTCCAACTAGCGGCAAGGGCTATGTGGTCTTCACTGATGCCTCGCTGATGGGGCTTGGAGCAGTTCTGATGCAAGATGGCAGAGTGGTCGCATACGCCTCGAGACAGCTGAAGACTCACGAGAAGAATTATCCCACCCATGATCTGGAGTTGGCAGCAGTGGTCTTCGCCTTGAAGATCTGGAGGCATTACTTGTACGGTGAGGAGTTTGAGATGTATTGCGATCACAAGAGCCTGTGGTACATCGCGAGTCAGAAGGATCTGAACATACGACAGAGGAGGTGGATCGAAGTCCTGAAGGACTTCAACTATTCGCTCTTTTACCATCCTGGTAAAGCGAATGTTGTTGCTGATGCCCTGAGCCGGAAGTCCCGTAGCCAACTTGCCAGACTGGTGACAGATCGACATGACTTTTTGGCTACGATAGAGGGCTTTGATTTGTGGGTTCGGTGGGAGCCTTCTCGTACCATGTTGCGCACCATACGAGTACAGCCCAGCCTACTTCAGAAGGTGATTGCAGCACAGAGGTTGGATTCAGAGCTGGAGGAGATGAGGGCACGGTGCGATGGTGGGGAGTCTGTTCCAGACTGGTCAGTTGATGCTGATGGAGGTCTGAGGTTCCAGAGGAGGTTATGCCTTCCCACTGATGAGGAGGTTCGAGAGGAGGTGCTATCAGAGGCGCATCGATCTAGATTCTCGGTGTACCCCGGCAGCACCAAGATGTACCACGACTTGCGGAGGCAGTTCTGGTGGAAGGGCATGAAGCGGGATGTGGCCGCCTTCGTGTCCAGATGTTTGACTTGTCAGCAGGTCAAGGCTGAGCACCAGAGACCGGTTGGATTGCTGCAGCCACTCCCAGTAGCTGAGTGGAAATGGGAGCATATTATGATGGATTTTGTTTCGGGGTTGCCTTTGACCCGGAACAGGCATGACTCAGTTTGGGTGATCGTGGACAGACTGACGAAGTCGGCACACTTTCTTCCCGTGCGGACGACGATGACGTTCATCGACAGGGCAAAGTTGTACGTGAGGGAGATTGTTAGACTACACGGAGTTCCAGTTTCCATCGTCTCAGATCGGGATCCTCGGTTCGTTTCTCGCTTTTGGGAGAGCCTGCAGACAGCCTTGGGGACTGAGCTCAGTTTTAGCACAGCCTTCCACCCTCAGACAGATGGCCAGTCCGAGAGGACGATTCAGATTCTGGAGGATATGTTGCGGGCATGTTCTATGGATTTTGGAGGCAGTTGGGAGGAGCATCTACCACTTGTGGAGTTTGACTACAACAATAGCCACCAAGCCAGCATCGGCATGGCCCCCTATGAGGCCTTGTACGGGAGGCCGTGTCGGTCACCTCTTTGTTGGGCAGAGGTAGGAGAGCGGAGCCTTTTGGGACCAGAGCTGGTGCAGGAGACGACGGAGAAGATCCAGCTGATCAGGGAGCGACTTCGAGCAGTGCAGAGTCGACAGAAGAGCTATGCTGATGTGCGTCGACGCCCGCTCGAGTTCACCATTGGAGACCATGTCTTCTTGAAGGTTTCCCCTCGTCGAGGCATCACGAGGTTTGGGAAGAAAGGGAAGTTGGCTCCGAGATTCATCGGCCCCTTCGAGATCTTGGAGAGAGTTGGTGAGGTAGCATATCGGCTGGCACTGCCTCCACAGCTCTCTAGTGTCCACGGTGTATTCCACGTATCGATGCTACGGAGGTACGAGCCGGACCCGTCCTACGTGCTGGATTGGCAGGATCTGGCACTCAGTTCAGATGCATCCTACGAGGAACGGCCGATCAGGATTCTAGCTAGCGAGGATCGAGTGCTTCGCACGAAGATCATCCCTATGGTGAAAGTGCAGTGGCAACACTGCAGAGAGGAGGAAGCTACTTGGGAGCTTGAGTCCGCGATGCGATCCCTGTACCCATATTTGTTTGATGACTAGTGTTATTTAATTTTCGGGACGAAAATTTTATTAAGGTGGGTAGGATGTAATGACCGGGATTTGGAAAAAAAAAGAAAAGAAAAGAAAAGAAAACCTAAAACCCACTACCCCAACCGCCCAACCCGTGACCCAGCCCCTCTTCTCTCTCTCTCTCTTTCTCTCTTCTGTCTCTCTCACTCGGACCCCTCTCACCCGACCCCCCTCTCTCTCAAGAACCCGACCCGAACCGACCTGGGCCCCATCCGCCACCCCCCCCCCCCCCCCGATCCCTCCCCTCCCCAAACCCGACGCCGCCGCCGCCGCTCCCGCCCCGAATCTCACCCCGGATCTCGCCGATGTCGCCGCCCCGAATCGCGCCCCGGATCCCGCCGCCGTCGCCGCCCCGAATCGTGCCCCGGATCACGCCGGCCGCCGCCCTTTCCCTCCCCTTTAAAACCCCAAGCCGACCCCCCTACTCCCTTGGTTTCTTCCTCTCCCCCATTCGATCTCTCTCTTCCCCTTAATCTCTCTGTTTCTCTCTCTCTCTCTCTCCCTAATTTCCTCTCTCTCTCTCTCTCTCTCTCTCTCTCTCTCTCTCTCTCTCTCTCTCTCTCTCTCTCTCTCTCTCTCTTTGCGGCCTGCGCGCGACGGTGCCGGAGAGGAGTAGCCGGCCGGAGCGAAGCACCGTAGCCGGAGCCGACGCTCTCCCCAATCAGGTCTCGTTCGTCGTAATGACAAGCATAAATGTTTTTGATCAATCCATTATCTGCCTATAGGTTTAATTGGATTTTGCCTCATCCCCTGTCCCTTTTAGCTCTAAATCTTTGGAAACCTAGGTGGGTTTGTCAATAATCTGACCATGTATTCTTTTTTTTGGTTTTCATGGAGATTTAGGTGTGTAACAAGTAATTTACTGTGGGTTTTTGTATTCATAGCCACTAATAAAACCAAAGGAAGCATATCCCTTCTGCATTCAAAGTTGGTTGATTTTTGCTTCTTTTCTTTCCTCTGATTAAGTGCTCAAAATCCACCAAAGGGCTTGAAAAGATTTTTAGTGGGTTCATCAGTTGGTTTCAAAGTTATCAAATGTATCTATTACTCCTCATGTATATTAGGATTGTAGCAATTGAGTTCTGTTCTTTGCTGTGGATTTGGGCTCTAGGGTTCTTCCGGATGTTACTCTCTTTGCTTTGAATTCAGAGTTGTAACCATGAGGGATTGAATCAAGATCGAGCTTCTTCTCCTTCTATCAGCCCTCTTCTTTATTTCTGTAGTGTTGAGTGAGACGGATCCTTTGTTGTTGGTTTGCTACCCGGGGAAGATAGAACACATCGAAGTACTAGGTGCATATCAAAATTAACATTGTCAAAGGGTGCCAGTCGTGTGGGGTCCTAGAAAGATAAACCTTGAGATCATTCGCATTGGAAGTTGGTCCTTAGGGTTTTTGGGATGTGGGTTTTGCTTCATTGTATGTCTTTTTTTTCTAAATCTTTGAAAAATCTAGGTGAGACGTAATGGCGGTCGTCAATCCGAGCTCAGGCTCGTGCAACTCGTTTTAATTATAGTAATAGCTGCGTTTTTGTACCTTAGCCAGATGATTTCCCGGGCAAATGACGAATCAAACCTCCAAACCTTGCCTAGACTTGACCTGATCTGTGTCACCATGGTCAAGATGCTGAAGGCTCCTCATAGCACGACAGCACGCTAGTAGCGGCATCGACGCAAATGCGATCGTTTAGGCATAATAGTATATATGAGCCGTAGTCGGGGGCTCTGTTACGCAATCTATTGGGTGTGGAAGGGGCTCTGTTACACAATCTATTGGGTGTGGAGGGGGCTCTGTTACGCAAGCAATGGCTGTGCTGATGTTGTTTCAGGGACACCTTTTGCAATTGTTCTGCAGGTTGTCATAGGATTAGCAGAGAGCAATGCTATATATGATGCTGGGTAGGCATTGGAGGAGACTTTTGATGTTGTTACGCAATGTGTGACTGCTGCAGTTGCTGAAGGATTGCAGTTGCGGGTGTTTCATCACTTGCTGGTGCTCCTAATATTAGCGTAACAATGAAAGAGTCTGATGTTACGTTAGTAATTGGCACTGTTACACCAGAGATTGCAGTGACTGTGGGATTATCAGAAGAACCGGCTTCAGGGGTGTATCAGGAACTTACTCAAGATGGGGACACTCCAAATCGAGTGGAGTAGGCAGGCATTGATCATTCCTTTGATCAGTACAAGAGGTTGCCTCATCTTGTCAACTGGCCCACCTTCTTTACCATGCCGAATCGAGAGCTTCAGACCCGAGCTATAGATTCTTGGCCCGAGGGTCAGTCTGACAGGGTTTCGAGGAGCAGGGGAGCTAGTTAGAGACATCAGGACTAAGTTTCACTGTGTTATTGTGATAGTCTTAGGTGATTGCTGTGTTCCGGGGACTACCATGTCGGTCTGTTCTCCGTGCGATGAGGTGGGGTCTCTCCTTGATGTTGCCTCTTAGGTCGTGTGGTCTGCTTGCTCATTTAGAGACAAGCCATGTCCTGTAACTGTTTTTTTTTCCAGTAATAGATTAGTTTTTTACCCTTCAAAAAAAAAAAAAAAAAAAAAAAAAAAAAAAAAAATATATATGAGCCGTAGTGTGATTCTTTGCATCGGCAACGCCGACTAACGATGACGCTACCTTTGGCGCATCGATTTGCGTGCCAGTAGACCGGCGTCCGATGACGCAAAAATTCTCGGCTCGGCCAATCAGACCTAAGCCGGTAATATTCTAAATAGCACTTAATGACCATAGGCCACTGGTATGCTTGGCAGTGGTGAGCACGTGGACCGAGTCGGAGGCGGAGCGGAGGGCGCTTAGCAGCATCAGCCCGAGCACACTTTCCAGGTGACACTGCACGCTGTTTAGATAATTAACTATGCTGTTATAGAAATTAAGGGTAGGTTTCCATAACGCTGCATGCGGGTCCCGCCGGACATCGTCGCATGTGGTCGAGTGGACCCCGCCTTGCATGCGGAGTCGCGGGTCCGGCGACCATGCTTAATAATATAATTTAATGATAAATCTTCTTATTGCTTGGACACCGTAAGTAGGAATACCCTTAATATTAAGAATTAATGATAAAATAATAATTATCGGGCTCACTCTCCTGGATGGAGTGTGGAGACCCGGGCACACGGGAATACGGGCGAGAGTAAATTTATTATGATGCATGGGTTGTGAGCGCGGTGCGAATCCTGGGGTAAAACATCGAAATCACTTTATTATTATAAATGATGTGATATTCTAGCATGTGGAAAGACTCGGACCCCGTGCGCGCAAGGGCCGTGAACCACCCTACGCGCACAGCCGAAGATCAGTAGGCTAGGGGGTCACGGGCAGGGGTTGTGGTAAAGCCAATAGGTGGTGCCCTCGACGAGGGATTGGCCTAGCAATCCTGTCCCGGGGTAGTTGAAGACCCTAAAGAAAGCAAGTTGGGCGGTAGAGCTCCACCGTGAAAGACGGGAAACCCCTTATGATCATATGGGTGACTTTACGCATGGTGTTGGAGTATGCGCGGTGAGAGAGTTGGCCCTCTACATCGAAATAAAAGGCCCTATAGTAATGCCCGACCGGGGGCAGGATGAACAAAATATCCGGGGTTCACATTGAGTGTGTTTAATTTTATTAACTGTAAAATGGTACTCTCGATAACCTAGTGACAGTAGGAATTGTATGCAAATGTAGAAAATGCATGGACACTTAGGGCGTGATTGAAAATATAGTCGGACAATTAGGTTAATCAGTAAATTATTTATAAAATACGGGCGTCATTAATTACCTAGGCAGTTAGCTTGTCACTAGCCATTTATTTGGCTAATCTCCCAAATTCATTTTGGGGGCTACTCATTCCCACGAGTAGGCTCTTCTGCAGGTTCGGAGACTCAGGGGTAGCCGCAGCACGGGACCAGCGGCGGAGTGAGGACGGTGGCAGAGTTTAGACTTCCGTATGTAGTGTAGCTGTACTATTTCTTTCTGGCATTGTAATCGAACTAGGTTTGAGTTAGTGTATGTTATTAGTGGCAATGATCCAGCTGTAATCTTTTTGGGTAGGCCTCTCCTCAAGGCCCCAAGCCTAGGGTAGCTCACTATGAAAAATATAAGATATAAAATGACCTAATTGACTAGCCCCATAGATAGGACCTTTAAACCAGTGCCCGTGTGCTAGAGAGCGGGCGAGGCTACTCGGCTCGCCGTCAGAGGCTTGAGCCTCGTGCTCCCTTAAGAGGAACTTCTGTCAGCATGTGGGGTACCAGTAGGCCGCGCATGCTGAGAGGATAGTCCGGTTCAAGGTCGAGTGTGATCATCTCTCTGTCGATAAAAATTTTATCTCTATACTTTTTTTTGAAAATAAAAATATTTTTGTAAGTGTTAAAATATTCCTTGAGAGAGTGGAAGCCCCGTGAGAGATCCTAATTGGAGTAGACAGTTGACCAAACCCTGAATCTCTTGGTTTTTCTCAATTCACACCCCAGGGATCGGTTCCGGATTTCTGGGGCGTGACATCCCTGGTGCCATGAAGGCTCAGATTCTCCCTTGCATTGAAGGTAGGTGGCTATGTTTCTTATGTGTTATTCTTTTTGGATTTGCTCAATAATATCTATGGACTGTGTGAGGGTTTTCTGTCGATTACCGACCAAGTTATTATATTGTATATATTTCGGATTTATCAAGTAAATTTGTCTACAGGTTAAGTATGGATTAGTTTAACTTTTGGTACAATTTATTTCCTCTATATGGTGTTTTTTTTTTGTATGGTATAAAATTATTCTCAACTATTTGCGATTCTCTTTAATTTTCAATAAGTTCATGATCCATATTTTCTTTTCTTATTTATGGGTGAGAAAAGAATCACAACTTTTAACCAAAATGCAATATACTTTGCATTTGATCGGAATACAAGTCTATTTATAATTTTATGTAAATTAGGACACAAGTCTTTTTATATTTTATGACTATTCCTATGTTTTATTTAAATGCTATTTTGTATTTGATATTTAAATACTATTTAGTATTTAATACAAGTCTATTTTATGAATTATAATTTTTTTTAGTTCGTGCATTGCACGGGTTCTTCACCAGTATATACTAAAATAGAAGCCTCTCTCCGTATTGTGACACGTAGACATCTTTTAAAGAGTTAGAATTCTTCTTCCGTGTGTGAACACGGCTTTTTTTTAAATCCATTTAAAGACCAACCATAAAGATGATAAATTTTCGTTCAATTGCATTTTAATGATCATTTGATGTTAATCTCTCTATCTCTCTAAAACAAGTGAATCATACTCACTTCAAATTTCACACTTCTTCGAACAGTTGTGATGCCGTCTTTGCCAAATTGCGTGCATCAACCCACATTCGGGAATTGCTCGGGTTTCTTACTAGTAGTATAATACTAAAATGGAAGCCTCTCTCTCGTGTTGAGATACATGGATGTCTTTTGGAAAGCCAAAATCCTTCTTTCGTGTGTGAACACGGCTATCCTTTAAATCCTATTAAAAATCTACCATAAATATGATAAATAATCGTTCAATGGTATTTAATGGTCATTTGATGTTAATATATTTCTCTACAGGTGAGTCCTATTGAGCCCTCTCTCCCGTGTTATGACACGTGGACTCCTATTGAAGAGATACAAGTCTTTTCCCATTGTGTGAACGCGGCTCCTCTCATAATATTCCATTCAATGTCCACTTAAAACCATTGTATGAGTCCGTTGTTGAGGCTTTTGGTGCATCATCATCACAACATTAATGTAGTGCAAGTTGCCCCTACTCCTTTTCTCTTAAAAGCACTTTATAGCATCAAATCTACAACTCCTTCTCTTTGGTTGGAATGGGAAGAGATGCTAGATGGAAACCATGGACGGATGCTTTCTAGGGAGGTATTTCAACAGGTAGCTATATTGACCAACCCCGGCCTATTCCTATGGAGATCACCACAACCCGATCGGTAAGTACTGCAACTCCCTCTCTCTCTCTCTCTCTCTCTCTCTCTCTCTCTCTCTCTCTCTCTCTCTCTCTCTCTCTCTCTCTCTCTCTCTCTCTCTCTCTCTCTCTATCTATCTCTTATTAAAATCTAGCGTTTAAAAGAGATAGTGTTGTGAATAGCAAGTTCGGGACAATTTGATGAGCATCAATAGTCGTTTGATTGAAGAGTTAGTGGACTATATATCATTTAACTCGGATTTGTTAAAGGAGATTATGATCCTGGTTGATTTGTAAGTCTTACTTGCATCAGTGGTACTCTAGCTAGGATTTTACTTGATTTGTATTTTTAGATTTGATTTTTTTGGTTCTTTATTTGATTGATTTCATTGATCTCGACTTTCTGATTCTTGGGACTAATCCATACAAAACAATGATCCTATCATTGAGATGAGCATGCCGATACAGTCGTTGGCGACTCCGAGGATGCCTATCATTGGGAACTCAAATGATCATGAATCGCTCTCAGAGGTTCCAACTCTGTTTAAATGTATAAATGAGGGCACTTTTGTCTTTTTGTTTCCTTACTCACTGCTTTATCTCTATTTTCTCATAGAGTTTGTAGGAGGATGCATATTTTTTGTTATTATTGATTTTATATTCTCTACCAAATGTTGTGGTGAATCACATTTAGTTGTCAATTGCAAGCAATCGAGCTGGTGGCAACAACAACGCTCAATGACAAAAGGGAAAGCAACCGACAATCGCATACAATGGGAAATGGTAGAGGACTTCGGCGACAAATGGTCGATGATGTAGACGTGACCCACGAATGGTCGACGAAGTTCTTCAATTTATTTATTTCTATAATATTTTCTTTGGTATTTTGATCTGATTTTTAATCTTTCTCATAAGGTGGTGTTTGTCATTCTTTTATTTTTGTAGCAGAGATCGTGCAAAAGATATTAATAAGCAATATTTTCTTCAATTTGTTTATTTTTATAATATTTTTTTCTCTTTAAACTAGCTTTTTTATCCGTAAGTTTTTAACTACGGTTTGTAGGTATCGACATGTTTTGAAAGGACCTAAGATTTATGTCGAAGGTTTCCAGGCATTGCCCAGGGTTAAGATTAGTATAATAATAAAATGGAAGCCTCTCTCTCCTATTATGACATGTGGACGTCTTTTAAAAAGCTAAAAAATTCTTCTTCCATGTGTGAACACGGCTCACTTTTAAATTCTATTAAAAGTCTACTATAAAGATGATAAATATTCATTCATTCAATGTCATTTAATGGTCATTTCATATTAATCTCTCTCTCTGGCAAGTGAATCACACTTACTTCATATTTCACACTTTTTTGAATAGTTGCGATATCGTCTATGCCAAATGGCATGCATCAAGCTTATCCGGACATTGCGATTTCTTACTAGTCTATATATATACTAAAATGGAAGTCCCTCTCCCGTGTTGTGACATGTGGACGTCTTTTAATGAGCTAGAATTCTTCTTCCATGTGTGAACGCGGCTATCTTTTAAATCCATTTAAAACCTACCATAAAGATGATAAATTTTCATTCAATGGCATTTAATGGTCATTTGATGTTAATCTCTCTCTCTCTCTAACAAGTGAATCACACCCACTTCAGATTTCACACTTCTTCGAACAGTTGCGATGTCGTCTTTGTCAAATGGCATGCATCAAGCACATTCGGGCATTGCCCGGGTTTCTTACTAGTTTATACTAAAATGGAAGTCTCTCTTCTGTGTTGTGGCACATGGACATCTTTTAAAGGGCTAGAATTCTTCTTCCTTGCGTGAATGCGGCTCTCTTTTAAATCCATTTAAAAACCTACCATAAATATGATAAATTTTCATTCAATGGCATTTAATGGTCATTTGATGTTAATCTCTCTCTCTAACAAGTGAATCGCTCACTTCAGATTTCGCACTTCTTCGAACAGTTGCGATGTCGCCTTTACCAAATGGCTTACGTGCATCAAGCGCATTCTAATATTGCCCGAGTTTTTTATTAGTCTATATCTATATATATATATATATATATATATATATATATATATATATATATATATATATATATATATATATATATATATATATATATATATATATATATATATATATATATATATATATATATACAAAAATGGATGCCTCTCCTATGTTGTGACACGTGGACGTCTTTTAAAGAGCTAGAATTCTTCTTCCATGTATGAACGCGGCTCTCTTTTAAATCCATTTAAAAACCTACCATAAAGATGATAATTTTTTATTCAATGGCATTTATTGGTCATTTGATGTTAATATCTTTCTTTCTCTCTCTCTCTCTCTAACAAGTGAATCACACTCACTTTAGATTTCACATTTCTTTGTGATGTTGTCTTTGCCAAATGGCTTGCATCAAGCACATTCGGGCATTGCTCGGGTTTCTTACTAATCTATACTATATACTAAAATGGAAGCCTCTCTCCCGTGTTGTGACACATGGACATCTTTTAAAGAGTTAGAATTCTTCTTCCGTGTGTGAACGTAGCTCTTTGTTAAATCCATTTAAAAACCTACCATACAGATGATAAATTTTCATTCAATGGCATTTAATGGTTTAATCTCTCTCTCTCTCTAACAAGTGAATCACACTCACTTCAAATTTCACACTTCTTCGAACAGTTGTGATATCATCTTTGCCAAATGACGTACATCAAACACATTCAGGCATTGCCCGAGTTTCTTACTAGTACTATACTAAAATGGAAGCCTATCTCCCGTGCTGTGACACGTGGACGTCTTTTAAAGAACTAGAATTCTTCTTCCATGTGTGAACGCGACTCTCTTTTAAATCAATTTAAAAACCTAGCATAAAGATGAGAAATTTTTATTCAATGGTATCTTATGGTCATTTGATTTGATGTTAATCTCTCTCTCTCTCTCTCTCTCTCTCTCTCTCTCTCTCTCTCTCTCTCTCTCTCTCTCTCTCTCTCTCTCTCTCTCTCTCTCTAATAAGTGAATCGCACACTTTAGATTTCACACTTCTTCGAACAGTTGCGATGTCGTCTTTGCCAAATGGCGTGCATCAAACACATTCAGGCATTGCCTGAGTTTCTTACTAATCCTACTCTTATAAAATGAAAGCCTTTGTTGCCACATGACAGTCTCTCTCTCTCTCTCTCTCTCTCTCTCTCTCTCTCTCTCTCTCTCTCTCTCTCTCTCTCTCTCTCTCTCTCTCTCTCTCTCTCTCTCTCCACCCCCATTCCCCCCACCCACCCAACCCGCCCCCCTTCCAAAATGATGGGGAGATGGATTTAGGGCCGGATGTGCGGTCCTTCGAGCAGAATAACCATCCAAGAATTGCCCAAACAACAACAAAAGGATGCTATATAATCATATATATATAGAAAAGAATAATTTTCTTATATGTCAAATTTAAAATCAATTTAAAAACCTAGCATAAAGATGAGAAATTTTTATTCAATGGTATTTTATGGTCATTTGATTTAATCTCTCTCTCTCTCTCTCTCTCTCTCTCTCTCTCTCTAATAAGTGAATCGCACACTTTAGATTTCACACTTCTTCGAACAGTTGCGATGTCGTCTTTGCCAAATGGCGTGCATCAAACACATTCGGGCATTGCCTGAGTTTCTTACTAATCCTACTCTTATAAAATGAAAGCCTTTGTTGCCACATGGCAGTCTCTCTCTCTCTCTCTCTCTCTCTCTCTCTCTCTCTCTCTCTCTCTCTCTCCACCCCCATTCCCCCCACCCACCCAACCCGCCCCCCTTCCAAAATGATGGAGAGATGGATTTAGGGCCGGATGTGCGGTCCTTCGAACAGAATAACCATCCAAGAATTGCCCAAACAACAACAAAAGGATCGTATATAATCATATATATAGAAAAGAATAATTTTCTTATATGTCAAATTTCTTTTGTTGCATTTACACGGTCATCACCCCTTGCACAACATTACAGCCAGTAGTAGACATCCACAGCACACCTCCAACTCTCTCCAGGCCCGCAGTGAATCCTCATCGGCACATCAAAGCACTGGGACCATCATAACACTCATCCCTGGAGACTCGAGAATGCCGAAGACCACCCTCCCGCTCCTCCCGTGACCAGGAAGGCCTCCTCTTGAAATGACACTCTCCCTCTTCCTCGCTCGAGCAGTCGTTGTGGGCCGGGCTCTTGGCAGGCTTACAGTCAGCCCTGAGGCTATTGTGCCCTCGAGAATGCCGAAGACCACCCTCACGCTCGTCCCGTGGCGAAGAAGGCCTCTTCCTGAAATGCCACTCTCCCTCTTCCTCGCTCGTGTATTGCTCGTGGGCCAGGCTCTTGGCAGGCTTACGGTCAGCTCTGAAGCTGTTGGGCCTGGACCTGTGACCGGGCTCATGTTCCTTGAACCCATCCATCATCTCGGTAGCCTTGTGGTCAATTCGGGAGCTGTTGGGCCTACTCATAGGCCTGTGACCAAGCTCATGCTCCTTGAACCAGTTCAGCATCTCAGAGGACCTCCTCCTCTTACAGCCCCCATCTCTGCCTCGGATCACTGGACGGCTTTGATACGAGGAGGATACATTCCGATTCGGCTTCAGTTCAGCTTCGGCGTCCGACCTGAAGGTGTCATCATCATCGCCATGATCGGCCATGGTTTTCCGTTTTCCAGCCCTCTGAGGAGAATTGCACGCCCGGCCATAACGACGGTCCAGGCCCATCGCTTTCACGGGCAGGTCAGCCCTGCTGGCATTGGCTTTGGCTTGGGATACAACAGTCATCTGCATGCGAGTATTCATACAGAGGATAAGCACTAATTTTCCTCAAATCTACACAATAAAAATTGTTTATTTCATTCAATAAAATTTCATCAAATTTCATCCAATGAAACGGTTGTACCAACATAGCTCACTCCTACTATGGTTCAGAATTACCACTAATGAGAGAGAGAGAGAGAGAGAGAGAGAGAGAGAGAGACATATGAAGGATGGAAATTTCAGAAAGGTGATTACAGCAGAATTGTACAAGGACAATAATAGCAGGAGATCTTTACAGAATTTGCCGCAATGGTACAAAGCAGAGGTGCTGTATATAAATCAACACCCTGTACAAACAAATTGGCGGACAGGCATCCGAGGACCACCTCCCCAACCAGCCAGTCTCATTGGCCCCATCACTTCTGAAGGCAAGCAGGCCCTGTATAGATGCAAGGGGCATCCGCAAACCCTAAACCCTACCGCAACAAAATGCATCTTCTTTCTCCATCCTTTTACAAACCCCACCATTATACGACGGAGCCTACACAGTACATAATGGAAAGAGAAAAGAACTTCAGTAAGAGGACATACATGATGACGATTCGACTCCATCGAAGAAACATCAGCAGCAGCAGCTCCGCACACATCCCTGCGTATTTCCCTATCCGTGGAATGCACCCTGAAACTGCAAAAAAAAAACAAACACCATACCTTGAATCAAACAAAGATTCGGAGAGGGGAAAGAGAATAAGAGCACATCACAACTAGAGAATACAACAAGATCCCAACAGTCCATATAATTTAAGTACCACCGAAAACTACAGCTAGACGATTGCTAGAGTGCAAGAAATGTAAAACAGATTTAGGAAATAAGTAAAAGAAGTGTTGAAATTGCATATGATCTTGCACCAAAACTTCATGCTCCATATGAACCAAACACCCACCCCATGAAGGGAGGAGAGAGAAAAGACATAAAAAAAAAAAGTTCAGAATTTTAGGGTCTGTAAGATATATTATCTCAATCACATAAGGTACCATCCAATATAACATGCTCTGGATTTTGCTTATCAAGCTATTTTGCCTGTGGGAAATACTTTCCCCAAAACGTTAAGACTTTTTCAACTCCTTCCTATCATGGCTTAATCTCCTCTTGATCTACCTTCCTCGTAAAAGCTTTTGTACCTTCCTTTTCTTAACATATAAATAGGGATCGGCCCAACACCCTATCTATGATGGCGTTGCTAAAAAAATATATTACTATAAATTCAACATCAATATATCTAGTATAGTAATATGTAATATCAATAAGCACCACATACAACCTAGTTGTATTTATTTCATTTTGACTGCCTTTATGATGTGTTTGTGAGTTATATGTTGTACAAGATTCACCATGTGGATCATCTATCTCGATGTCTATCTGTCACGTACTCATTAGTTAGTGCCCAGCAATGGGATCACCTGGTCCCGCATGTGATTTAATGAGAAAGCGGTTATTACTACCTATCCTGATTTTCGCATCCTAACGTGGCCGTCCCTTGAACTCAGCCTCTACTGGTCAATCGCGCAACGCCCCAACTGGCAGGCAAAGGGATGCTGTGAACGATGCCACATTTCAAAATTTGATAATCGGGATGTAGAACCCAAATGTAGCAATAGCAGTGATACTTAAATGGAAGTACTAGTAAAAGCAAACTCATTTGGTGTGCACAATCATAATATTATGTTTCCATCAATGACAATACGAGCCAAAACTTTTGATTCTGTGTGCAATTAACCACAATTTCTTTTGTCTATAGATAATCAGGTAAATTAACCAGAAAGTAGTTATTATGCCATCAACCATTAAGGGCATATCTTCAACAAAGCTTGATCCATATAAATCCTACTCTTCCACTGGTTTCTATCAAGGCCCAGTCCTAAATGAGATCCAAAATTACTAATTGGCAGGTACAAGATCTTCAGCATAAACGATGATGCATTGAAGTTCTTATATGCTGTCTTACACAAAATATAGTATTCTATCCAACGAAATCGAAAGAATCAGATATCATAAGATCGATTGTTAAGGAATTAAGCTACAGTTCCCTGATTCATACTCATACCATTGAGGTTTAGAGATCCCTCAAAATGTAACAAGTTTAGTCACCATGTACGGTCATATGCTGCTAAAGAAACAGATGCTTCTAAAACCTTGCAAGAAACTAATTATCACGTGTCGCAAAAAAGACAAACCTCTTTTACATAAATTAAATAAATATAAAATGATATGGCAAATGAATGGAAGTACTTGGTAAAATTTCAAACTGCAATAATTTGTGCTCCATTTTAAGAGTGGAATATGCTCCATTTACAACTCTATAAAAAGGAGGGGGGGGGGGAGTAGTGGCCCAACATACCTTTGAGGAATGACCCCCGACATATAACCTTCAGCTCCAAAGTAACCTTGTGGATGGGTCCCATCAAAAGGAGCACCAGAGGGGCCTGGTGTATAATCCATGTATGGCACTGTACCAATCAGTGGTATCATGCATTGGTCAAACCCCCATGGCATCCCAGCAACAGCCCAGTAGTTGTCGTAGGCTGGAAGTGTTGAAGGCAATCCAGCACAGTATTCGGCGCCAAAATCTTTGGAGACTCCCAATCGGATGTCCACAGCTGTAAACAAAACAAGGTATTGAAACCAACTTCAGTTGAAATGTAAACTACTTGCATCTTTATATAAAAATTAATGATCCCCAGCATTTTATTTAAGTTCTAAAATGATCTATAGTTAAACAACCCTTTCTCCAACACAGAAAAGGCAATAATGAATCCAACAAAACTTTGCAGTTGACTGACCATATTCAGGCAGGCATTTCTTCTTCTTCTTCTTTTCTACTGCAATAACAAAAGAAATAATCATGAAAAACATAAGACAGGAGTAGAAACTTGGATTTTAATAAACATTTCATTTAAATGTACATCACTCCATTTCGCAAATCCATGTGTCCAAAGTTGCACGTATACTACATTGGATAAGTCATTAGCTTACAGCAGAAAACTACAGACCTTTCTTGCCATCAACAAGCTTTTCTCGAAACTCTTCAGGCAATGTCGCATTCTCTATTGATGTTGGTTCAGCTGAAAGATCAGCATTTTTAGCCATAGTCGCCTTATTTTCAAGAGAGTTTGTCAATGCATTAACAGCCTTTCCTTCACATCTACGTTCACCATCCTTCACATATGGAGAATCCTCCGTAGGAGGCCGTTTTCCTTCGGTCTTGAAAGGTGCTGAAAGAGTGGGAGATGGAGCTTTGGGTTGTATATGACAAGCAAATCCTACATGTGAAAGAAGCAAAGCAAGAAGGGTTATGCTATAAGCCTATAACCATAAAAAAGAGGACACTGGGTTGGAAGAATCAATAAATGGGGTCATCATTGCACCTTGAACTTGCACCAAATTTCCAGTATTCTCTGAACTACTAGATGACGACTCCAATCGTTTGATAGTTTCTCTAAGAGTGACATTTGGAACAAGGTCATCTGCTAGTATATTCTTGGCCCTGCAGATGCACGCTGACTTGGAAATTATGTAGTCTCTGATGCCTGAATAATACACAAAAAAAAACTGGTTATGGCCCCATACACAAACATAGACAGTGAGAGGGACTAAAGAATCCATGAGGGTCTGGGTATCATGGAGATATGGGAAATAAATAAAGAAATGACATCTTGAAAGCCTTGTTAGATATTGCAGGTTAATTGATAATGAATATCATCCAAACTAGTAATGACTACGTTCCCCCCTTTTTAACGCAAAATACATGCTTCCAATTGTGGACAAATTTTTTCATAAAAATTCAACTTTGAGTAATGAAGCTAAAGCACCGAGTCGTCTTGATATTAGCTGAGTTGCAGAATCCAATTTATTATAAGTTCCATTATAACGTATATAAATGTTTCTCCAGAAAGAACCTTGTAGTTAGGAAGATCAAACAAACAAAAAAATTTACAGCACACTTACATTTGTTGCAAAAACTTCTGAAACAACACATGGTTATCATAGCTTCTTTCATAATTTGTTTACATAATGCACAGTGCAGCTCTGGTGGAAAATCAGAGACAGAACGAGTGGAAGACAAACTTTCAGTATCTTTCTCAGATAAAGATCTGCATAGAAACATGTTCAGTTGTTAGATATCAGATAAATCACAAAGCTAAAAAAAACAAGAGCCACATGACAAAGAGCTTACCCATTTAGCTTGGAGACAGCGACAGCACCACTTGGAAGCGCATGGGAGCCTTCTGGAGTAGCCATTATAATTGATTTTTTAATGCCAGTAGGGGGTCGCACCCTTTTAGTGTAGAAATCAGGGCCACCGTTAGTCGGGCAATGCTGAATAAAATGGCCTGCACATGAAACAATCAGCCCATGAACATAAACTTGATAAATTACATGTCATGAAAGCAGCATAGCCATTGATACAACGGGTGCCTCATGAGTCATTATGGTCACATACCCGGCACGTTGCATCTATGGCAGATGTAGCCCGATGGAGGTATTTTTCTTTCCAACCCACTTTCACCTTCAATAAACAAAAGTTGCAAGGTCAGCATCCAGTAAAATACGAAGAAGAAAAAAAATTAATTAAGGTACAACTGTTTGGAGCTACTGATGCAAAATGCCTTGCATAAAAAGCAAGCTTTCCTCCATTAAAATCCGAGAAATGAGGATGATGGGTCAATATAGTTAGTTGATACAAGGAAACTAATTCTGACAAAAAATCAATTTCATCAAACAAATTTGCAGATAGCCGTATCAAGCATAGTTACCATGTTGGAAAACGGGAAAAAAACAGCAAGGGAAAAAATCGGAAAGATACGATGAAACCGGAAAAAACGGGAAAAAAACGTGAAAACATAGTAAAAAAACAAAAAAAATCTTAAAAATTATACCAAGTATGTATATATATGTCATTTTCCAATATTAAGTAATCAAAAGTTCAAAATATATAGCATATGTGTTTATTAAGCACGAACAAAATAAAACCCGAACCCAATTTAAACCCGGACCAAACCCCAACGTGTTTTATACACGTTTTTCCAGTTTTAAACGCGTATAAAACGCATATGGATGTTTTTTTTTCAAGAAAACGAGTTTTTTTCATGTTTGCTATGACTTCCGATCGGTACGCGTTTTATACACATTTTTTTCAAAAAAACGCCCGATTTGGTAACTATGGTCTCAAGCATGAAAGCTTCAGCTTTTTTGTGTAAAACTGGGTTCAGAGCCTTCAACAAATTCAACCAACTTAGCCAAACAAAGAACAAATAGTTGGGCCCTTAGACTACAGGTGAACAAATGAACCCTTAACTGCATCTCCAATTAATTGTATAGGAGCTGGAAAATCATAATACAGTGAGGATCATAAAAGAAAGCACAGACCGAAATGAGAGAATCTGAATATTACCAAGAGTTCCACCAGTCATCATACTCACACTCATGCTCCTTCCAAAGCCTCTTCCAGGGCCGTAAGAACCCCGTGTTTGACTGCACAGTTGATACATGCGCCACATTAAACACAACATATATATCCATGGACTATTGCTAGTAGGTACGCAAAAAGAAAACATGGTGATAACTTCTCTATGTCAATTACAACATTTTCCATTTCAAATTAAAGGAATCAAATAAACTCCTCTAGAAAAAGAATCAAATGAAAATAGCCTAACCATTGCCAACCAACGGCAGGTGCATCTACTAATGCTTTTATCCTGCGCTCTTCGCTAGTCTCATTTGACGATGAAACGTGTGGATTAATTGGCGGAACAGGTACAGCATCAGGAGCACCAAACAAATCAGTACCAAAGTCATCCCAGTCCGTTTCATCACGCTGCAAAGTTTTACGGAATTAACTGTCACGTCCCTTGCAATTGGCAATTAACAAGGCATAGCAATGCAGTACAGAATTTAACTCATTATCTGCCTATGTAGTGACAATCAAAAAGCAATAGCTTACAGATCTCGCAGCTGATGACTCAACAATCAGAACGCTGCTCGGTGGCAGAAGATTCTCTTCGACCTTATTCTTCAAATCGTTTGGCCTGAGAAGACGATGCACACAATAAGATTCGTCTCTACTGTGCAATCTACAGCATTCTGAATAAACTCTTGGGCCCATGCACACAACGTCATAACCATGGAATCAAATGTCGACAAATTTCTTATGAAATCACCGAAATGTCTTTTTTTTAAGGGTCCGACTTCGAAATTGATTGAATTTTTAATAGTGTAAAATTTCCGTCCTACATAACGAAATATCGGCCAAAATGACCGACATTTGACTGAAATCCGACAATCTGTCTTTTTCCAGACAATTTCATTAAAAATTTTATCTTTTTTGTAAAACACAACTCATCTTTATCAGTGAGAAATTACTTTTTTTTCTCAATTTTGAATTTTTTTTCATTATAGACAATATTTTACTGACATTTGAACTGGAATTGATCGTAATTGGACAAAAATCCGATGAATTTCTACCAAAATCTTTCCTTAAAAAATACAAAATTTCCACCAACATTTAACCGAAATCCCACAAATTTCTTTTTTTTTTACTAACCGAAACTGACATGGAAAGCTACATTTAAAACCATGGTCATAACCACTCGATTCAAGCGTGCGAAGGAGCAAACAGTAACACCGCATGGATTCTACAAACAGAAAGAAACAATAGAAGGGGAGATCGTCAGTCTCGTTCAAGATTTCAAGCCTTACTTGTCATGCTCAACAATAATAGGCTTCCGAGGCCAGCCTGGAACCCGACAAACCAACACCGATGTGTTATTTGGTATCAAGGATGTATCATCTACGTATTCTGAAACAAAAAAAAAATTCAATAAAAAATTTATCGAACGATCATTACAGCTCGCACCATCATACATGTCAAACCCCAAATCAACACTAAACTAGGATAAAATTACGACATTACGATCAAAATTTCAAATGATTGTATCAAGGGTTCAATGGGAATCCAGTGAGGGCGACCAACCTTCATTGGTCTGGGCGTTTGACACTACAAGATTGAAATCGGTACCCCTCCCGAGATGCTTGGATACGAAGATCCTCTCTTTAAACATTGCAACAGATATGAATTTCCCTTCGATGGGAAGAGACTCGTAATTTTTTGCACTCTTGAATTTGTAGTGCACAGCCATTCTTTGACTTTTCTTTTCTTTTTATGTAAATCTGATCGAAGTACAAAGACAGAGCTGCAAAAATTTAAAAGAGTACAGATATTTCTTTTTCCTCCTCTCTCTTTCTCTCTGTACAACAAAGCCACGAACACGAACGAATCACTCAGAATCACCAACGATCGAAGGGAGATGAGATCAGACAGCACCGACGGGTACTCCTCGAACCGATCCAGAAACCACAAAGATGCCCCGAGAGACGGTGCAAATCTAGGGCACAGGAGCTCCAAATTAGGCTTAAATCCCTCCTTCAGTCGCCGCTATCCATCGCAGCGCCGGAGATCTCCTCCTTCAGCCGCCGCTATCCAACGCAACGCCGGAGATCTCCTCCTTCAGCCGCCGCTATCCAACGCAACGCCAGCAATCTCCTTCAGTCGGCGCTTACGGAAATCTCTCTCTCTCAACAGACTCGATTCACGCACGCTTTAGGGCAGCCGGGAGTGTCGACATACCGCGTTGAGGTATTTATAGAGAGCCGCGTAGGGATAGCGTGCGGTGGTGGGGTTGTGCGGTGGCTTCGTATACAAGTCAGAGATAATTAGTCTTAAATCCCTCTATAGGTTTTTATTTAATCTAAAGGACACAGTTTGTTAAGAGTGGGTCTAAAAATACATAACGGTTGGTTGAGCGGAGGAATGGCGATGGTGCGGGCTTGGGAATTGTAATAGGCCCGTTCCGAACCCGCTCCGTTTACAATAGTAATTTAAAACTCGACTCAATGCCATTCCTAGTTGAGCAAACTTTCGCTTTACGATGGGGCTATATACGGCCCTCGATTTTCTTTAGGCCACCTCCGGTTATATACAACCCATAACTTATTACGGGTTGTTATTTGCAGCCCACCCACTATTAGCACCCATCATAAGATGTTTACAGGCTATCTACATGGACAATTTTATCCCTATCTTTTTCCTCCTTTTTCTTTTCCTTCTTCCACATCTTTTACCCCTATCAAGTCTGAATGTCCCTTTTGTGCATTCTACAGGGGTGGCCGAATGCACAGCATGTGCATTCTGGCTAGTATGGTCAAATGCTACAATTTGAGGAAGAACAATGTGGGGGGGGCACAGGCACAACAGAGGAAACCAAAAAATGGTGTATTTGTATTTAAATGGAAGCTGCCTTTGGTATTTTGAAGATGCAGAAAATGGCATTTCAGTCTTTTCATATCTCAAGTCATTTTCATTTAACTGCAGGGCTGCTTTCAGATAAATTGAAAGTTGTCTACAATCATGAATAAAACCGATATAAATTTTAATGACTAAGGGGTTCCTAAAACAAATCGAGGACTATATAAAGCCCCACCCTTGGCTTTATACTTTAGCCCTTTATGTGAGGCATTTTACTCTTCATGCTTGGCTTGACTCAAACAAGAGACGCACAACAGGCAAGGGGTCCACTGTGTTAGTGCCCTAGTCAAATTGGTTACTATGGTAAATTTATATTTTTGAAGGAACCACCATGGTGGTCAGTACATGACATAAGATAGACCAAGGATCAAAACTCGACATAAGAATGAGAGAAGTGCCTTGATTTTCTTGACTCCACATGTAGGAAACCTCCCACTAAGACAAGAAGGATGCCCACCACTACAGAGCGGGAGGAATTATGCCATAGCACTTATTCGAACACTTGACTAAGGCCACACAGGTTGCATATGTCTTACCGACCAAGCTATCAGTTGGAGAGCTATGGTTATTTTCTAATTAAAATTTCATTTCACACCCCAAGAGTGATGAGCTTACTCGTTCCATTGCCCCATGGTTTCCCAATCAGGCTATTGGCTATTCACACTACACATATTACTAGGGACACCATAGTTTTCAAGTGCTTCCCTTTGTTTACCTAGGGCAACCTCCTTTTTCCTCTCTCTCCCTTTCTCCTCCCATTGTCGCCGTCTTTGATCCATGCAAGTTGCCACTCGCCTCCACTGCCATCTTTGACCCTTTACAGGGCTTACCCTCCTCCGTTGTCACCGGTCCCATCTCACTCACTCTCATCACCTCCTTGTTCCTCCTCCTCCCTCATTCATCTTCCTCTCTCTCTCTCTCTCTCTCTCTCTCTCTCTCTCTCTCTCTCTCTCTCTCTCTCTCCTAGAAAATAAGGCAACTCGACCATTACAAGACAAGTGCTCCATCCATCTGAGCCCGAATGGATCCATAGAACATCCATCCATTAATGTGCATTTGACCTCCAATGGTTGAATATCCAGTGGATAAATACATCCTTCTATGACTGAATGCGTTGAAGGAGCACTCAGCTTGTAATTGCCTTCTATTTTTCAGGAGGGCAAGAAGGCCGACTTTCGCTCGTTTCAAAAACCAAAAACGGCTTTGGAAGCTCACCCGTGTCTCTACGCAGAATCCCTCTTCGTAAGCAGAGACACCTACAAAATGTCCCATTCGCAAAGGCAAAACACACCCAAGAGTTATTTCACTAGAAACCTTGCTTTCTTTGTCAGTTTAAACCAACACGGCAAACCTCAATGGAATTATATTTGTTCTCGTGAAAACCTACCAAGAGGAAATTAATACTTGCTTGAAGCTCAATTCACTCAAGCATGACCAAGCCTCTCGTTCACTTATCATGAAAGAACCCACGAATGGGATTTGAAAGGGTTGAAAGGAAAGATAACTCAACCAAAGAGAACGAAACATTTTACCTACTCGAAATCCGAAGGAGCACAAGGCTTGGCTCTTAAAGAAATCTCCAAAGCAATAGATCTCGCTGATACAAAGATTCCTCGAAAAAGCAAAATTCAACTGAAGGAAACAAGCCTACAGCAACACGAAAGGGGAGATAGAAGAGAGAAGTCGATGAATCGAAGAATAAAGCTCTCAAGAATCTCAACCCTAGCTCTCAAAAATCTCAAAATTCAATTTCAGCAATCGAGAGCTACTCTCAAAGAACCCAAAGTGTCTATTTATAGTACAAACCAAGGAGAACCATCCATATCATGATCCAATGGCTAAGAAAGACCATAGAATGACTCTCAATTCGCGGTTTGGGCCTGGCGCCATTCAAACAGCTGTTCAGATAACTTAGCCAGGGCGTCGAACGGCTATTGGGAAGCCAGACTCAGCTAGATAATGAGTCCGCTAGTACGATCAGAATAACTATTCGGACCATAAGAGCATAACCAGGTTGTCCGATCAACTAAGGATTTTTCGAACCAGGTTCTTTTCCATTTAAACAGTTGTTTAGATCGGATTCGACCGCCATCTAAATAGTTGTTAGGACAGTATTAAAGTCTTTCAACAGTTAGAATTTATTATAAGTGTTAGAGCCTTGTAATCCCTAAGTGTAACATGTGCACATCATTGTGCACTTACACTGAGGCATACCTATTAGACTATTGGCATGGCCTAAAGTGTACGATAGTATACTTGCAATGGATGCATGCATCAACATGTGTGCATTCGCCCTCCAGCCAAAACAGGCACTCAGTATGGTAAAATAATCAAGAATCCAAAATGTGAAGAAAGTCATCAAACTCATGTTCGAAAATCAAGAACTGGAACTAATGCAGGCATTTGAAATCCAATAACGTAAACCCCTGAAACCGCAATAATGGTTCCTCCTTTGTTGGATAATACTTTGAATCAATAAAATTCTCGAATAGTGTGTTAGTCCAAGCATTTGGTTACTCTTGAATCATGTTTGCATACTTCCACATAACCCCTTGACAATGTCCAAGATAAAGTGTGCAAGCTTCTGTCAAGATTGTGCCAAAGCAATACAGTCTTCTTTCATCTATAGATTGGATGGCTCATCAGCTCTCGCATCCATTGGGATTATCTGGCAAATATGTGTGTGAAAGTTGATAGCATAAGTAAGTAGCAAATGTCTAAGGACACGATTCACTATCGAGAATGAGAGCATTCTATTAAAGAGTTCTATACTCACCTATTTGGCTATTGAGAGGAGCTTCAATCCATAGAGGCCATTCCACCGCCCGTCTTTGCATAGCAATATCAGAAGCAACGAGATTGATAGAGATTATATCTCTTTGTTATTCACTTACACCACAGTATGAGTTACTTCGTGGTTTGCTTCTTCTTAGGGATCCTCTTCCCATACTAAATGTCCCCTTGTCTGTATTTCTTTGCTAAGGATATTTGTGTATAAACCTTGGCATCTCTAGCCTCCCATACTGAGATTGTCTTAACTGCAGTGCCCCATAGCTCTCAATCAAATTCCTCCTTGCCCACTTCTTCTAACTCGGCTCACCATCCCTTCCATGTCTATTTTAAGAAGGCATACATGAATGATCAGTGTTGAAACTAAAGGATAAGATCAGTCCATGTCGACGACCATTCGTAGTTGTTGTGGACATCAAGTTACCAATTATCTCTGCTTCACCACTTTTGTTGTAACTGATATGGCCTTAGCATGGATTTTATGATTTAGCATTTGTAGTAAATGACTTTGGTTATTGAATTAATCGAATTACTTCTTTGGTATGTTTTATGCACATACACAAGGACCTTAAGGAACACAATAGGCCACTAAGGTATATGATGGGATTCATGCTTGGGAAACCTAGTGGACCAATCCTGTGTAGACCAAGTCTTGGTTCATAGCTTTGGTGATACTGGTCGCTTCACTAAGAATAAGCTGCTAGCAAGCTAGAGTTATGTGGTGAAGTCTCTGCAACAGGGAGATCATATCCCTATTCGTCATTTCAGGCATGATAAACGTGTTGAACAAGAACTAGGACGGTGTACAAATCAATAGTTAAGATACTGGTGCATTAGTCATCATACCACTTTACGTAATTGGTCATCAACTCTAAGGAACCATGATTGTTGGTCTAACTAGTTGTGTGGTGCTTAGATACACCAACGTGTATCGACCCTCCATAGTCCAATATCATGTGGTGTTGGGTTACCTGGTTGGAGTTGCAGTGGCATGCTAATCCTATATGTCATACACATACAGAGATGGATGGGTGCATTCCATGAGTCAGACTGACCACACATTTAACCCATTCATGGTGGTCGTTATTTGAACCGACAACTGTCCGGATGCTAGGCATAACAATGCATGGAGATGTGTAATGGTATGATCGACAAGTCAGTGAATCGACTCAAGTGACTAATCGGGTCTAACGGTGCTCCCTATCACCCAAGTCGAGTTATGGTACCATATTTTGAGGAATCAATGATTATTAGGCTAATTAAAGTGGAGGACAAGGCTTACGAGGGAGTAAACTAAGTTTGGGACAACTAGAGTGCATCTCTTGTCGCACTCTGGGTGGTTACATAGGTTAATCAAATTCGGATTGGTTTTTGGAAAGCTCAGTTGGAAATCGAGTTAGTTAACTAGAAATCTGATTGAAGCTAGAAATCCCAGCTTTGAAGGTTCCACTTAACCGTTGCGTATAGGGATTGGATACCCTTTTATACTTTTCGGAGAAGTAAAAGTGATGGAGAATGTTGAGTATTTGCCAAAGCTTGATTCCTAGAGGAAGCCCAGAGAAATCCCGAAGATTGGCCGGGTAGCTAACGCAAAGCAGTGGACTACTTGTGGCAGTCCAGATCTATCCTTGGAGGATAGTGTGCATGACCTGGACAGATCGTGCACATGACTTTCCTAGGTCGTACACACGATGGGTTTTCAGACCTGACATGACTGACTTGGCAGTCCCATTTTAAGTCATCCTTGTTAGGATTGTGCGCTCAACAATGTCAATTACTATTATATTTTAACTTTAGTTTTGGATGAATAATAGACATTGCATCTTTCATAGCTTATTCTACTCTTTCTTCCCACTAGTTCTCTGAGATGTGCCCTAGATAAGTCAAGTATATTGATGAAGTCAATACATATGAGATTTGAGTACATTGATTTACACACCTTAGAAGGTTCGCAGTCAGTTATCGATCAAGTTAGACACCGGTTTGAAAGACTATAACACTCTGGCCTTCTCGTAATAAAGTAATGGTCTGTCTCGGCCATCGGAGTAGCTGAATGTAAGCCATAAGTGTTGGTGTACGTCAAGCATACTGAACAAAATTGAGAGAGTGCACCAAGTCTAACAAAGTTGTCGCTAAGACTATGGTCACTATTCTACTAGTTGATTCAACCCTAAATCCCAAGATGTCCTCTGGACTCTGGATATAATACTTGTCACTTTGATCTACCAATCAGTACAGTCTATTGCAGACCTAAATTTTGGTAGGTTGGGTGGCCTATATTATATACTGGGGAATATAGGTATGCTTTGAAATTTCCTCACTCCTCGAGGGGAGCAGGGTATCTTCTTAAGTAACTTCCATGAAAGACTGATCATCAAGTTTGGTTGGACGTTTCTAAAGTAAAGATGATGATAACAAGGATTTAGAAAGTTATGACTAGATAGGGTAAACTATGATGAGAAGAATCCCGGATAGTTTCACGAACACCGGAAGGAGGGGTTTAGTGCAACATAGTGGAGATGGGTACTTGCATAATATCCAATGACCTCACAATACAATTGTGACCTAGTAGTTGTTGTGGTCATGTCTAACAAGAGGTGGTGTGGTCATGAGACGATCACGTACATCCTCAGTTGGAGCCAAAGTCATGGAAGTTCCCTAACATCCCATATTCTAGCCTATTCATGCAGTTAAGCTGATCTAATCGTAGTGTGAATAAGTTCCACGATAGTATGTCACACTGATACAACCATGGGACTGACAGTGGGGCGGTAGGGGATAAAATCAACGGTAAATTAAAATTTTCAAAGTGTGGAATTGATAGGAGTAAAGATCCAACGGAGACACAACAAGCGGATTCTCATAGAGTGCGAAACTACGTGTGATGCAATGGCCTGAATGAATAAGGTAGAAGCATACAAGGCTATATCCTATTCAATAAGTAAAGCACATGAGATTTTAGATGATTCGGAAAATCCCTAAATCCATCCCGAGCAAAGTCCAACCCTCACAACGATCTACTAAAGAATACAAGAGTTACAAACACAAGACAATGAGTTACTCTTGAAGCGAGCAATGCCTCCAAAAACCTCACGAGCTTGGCACAGGTGATCACCAACCACACATACGATCCTCCTTCTTGGCAATCTGCTCTCCGAAGTTTCTCGAGTGCCTCTTCCTTAGACTTGCTTGTGATTCGGATCGCTTCAACAATTCTGAATACTCAACTCTTTGCAGGCGAGCTCTCAAAGAAAGAAAAAAAGACGTGGAGAAGAATGATGAATAATGCAACCCTGAATGAGAAACCCTAAAGCCATTGAGATGAAAACCAAAAAACAAAAGCCGCAATGTGAATAATACTCTACAGATACAAATAAACATGAAAAGATGATGTATTTGTAGTCCAAAATAGGATAGAACCCTAAGGAAACCGTGCAAACACACAACCTTACTCAAACTTGCCCGGAAGGCGGTGCGCACCTATGTGTGTATCTGGGTGTGCACAACTCTCCTAGAGCAGTTTGGGAGGGGTACTGAAGGTATAGGTGTGTACTACCATATGGTGGGGGTGATGCGTGCTTCGAGGCATGAAAAGTTATAATTTAATGTTTGAAACGTCCTGGGACTTCCATGGATCTCAACGAACAATCCTAGGACCATCCGGAGTTATGGAAACACTCACCTTAAGATAAAAACAACGAAAACAAAGATCTAAAACTCTAAAAAGTCCAATCCGAATATCATATAAAAAATCAAACACATATGAAGATGAAAAACACAAGATTTTTTAATACATTAAAACTTAATTTGAATTTGATATATGAATGTCAGAATGCATCGAAACATTAAGAACTCAAAACAAAAATCCGATGCAAACCCAGACGATGAAATACAAGCACATACGTATAAAAATAGAAAACATCATCATGAATCCGATAAAAATACAAATATATGCAATGATATACCTGAACAAACTCTGCACTCACTGTCACAAACTGAAATAACGCTTACACATTATATCTTCGACGTCTTCAGGAGGTTATGTGGAAGTATATGCAAACTCTTCAAGACAACCTCATTCCTGGACTCACTCATGCTTATCCTGAGTAGTGTTTTGTGTCAAAGTATAAGCCAATCAAAGGAAAAACCATACGTGGTGTGCACCCACAGTGTGCGAACCATAACTCGCATCTTCTATGCCTTCTACCTCCCCTTTGGAGCTTCAAGCATGTATTGATGCTGATTAGGATGAAGATTCTACTAATCGTCAGTTGGCTACTGGGTTCTCCATCTTCCTCGAAGAGTCGCCTATCTTTTGAGTAGTAAGAAGCATGCAATCATCTCTCATTCCCACACCATAGCTAAGTATCGTGCCATGGCGGACACCTCTGTTGAGACAGTTTAACTTCGACCACTTCAACAATAAGTCCATTTTTCTTACTCTTAATTGTGATAACCGGAGTACTATCCAGATCGCTAGTAACCTAATATTTAACAAGCAAACAAAGTACATCGAGATCGAATGTCACTTCATTCGCCATTACCATCTCTTAGCATCACCTCCCTACCCCATCTTCCCACAGATGTCCAACTTGTAGACATGCTCACCAAACCACAGACAATTCTCCGCTATCAATTCTTTTTGCAAACTCTCGGTCTATGATCTACCTTGAGTTTAAAGGGGGGTTTGTTGACAGTTGCACATATACAGACTTTTCCTTTCTTCGTTTTTTTTGAACGGTTGACTTTTCCTTTCTTGTGTGGTATGTTCACTATGTTGGTGACTGCGCTCGTCTCCCCATATACGTACATTTCGAGGTTCACTTGCTCCATTTGGTTCAATTTCAAATACAAGGAAAAGGGATATGGAAAGTCTTACATAACATTAGTGTTAAGATACACAATTCTTTAGAAGAGAGAAATAGCTACATGTTATCAACTACAGCAATAGCAGCAGAGAGATGAAAGTACTAGTGAGAATACAAAACACAACAGAAGTAGAGGTGTAACATGATTCCCTGCCAGTACTTAAGTCGGTCAGCGCGATCAGCCTCCCCCACCCCACCCCGTGATCACTTATGTGATGCATCTTCTCGCTCTTGAAACTCTTGATGGCTTTATAAGACTTCGAGCGCATTCACCGAGCCTGTGATCTCCTATCTGTATATCTATACATGTAATATAAACACCTTTCCAGAATCCTTATGCTAATCAGCTGCTGGCTGTTGCTTCTCATGAGAAGCGGACGACTCATCCAGCTCAGTTCTTTAGCTCTGCGTTTTCAACCGGTACAACAATACCTGAAAGAAACACAGCCACCGAGTCCAAAATAAAACAACAAAGCATTTCAGGTAATCTGGTAATAACTTGATTGGGTTGGGATGCCTCACCAAATCACCTTGAGTGGAGGAGAGAGAAGCACGCAACCCTGCAAGAGATTCCTGTGCTCCCAATATCGTTAGCTCCTCTGAAGGATCATACTCAGCCTTACCCATTGGGTAGGTTGAGTTGGTTGACAAAGTTCCACCTGGAGGCTTCCATGCAAACATCTCAATCTCTTCAGCTCGTGCAGATGTTTGAAGAGCGATGAACTGCACATTGAAAGCAAAATTTTAGAAATTGGGGCGCTCAACGCTGAAAGAGTCGGTGGGAGGTGAATGTTCACCTGGCAAAGGTGCCTAATTGACAAGGTCGGCCTGCAGCAAAGATATGGCCGCTGCAAATTTGGCACACTTCGTTCGTCCACAGGAAGGAGGGTCAGATGCAAATCAAACTGAAAAGAGCCACAAGCAGTGAGTAATGTTTATGCAAATCGTTCGTAAGGTATCAAAAGAGGCATTATTACCAGTTTTAGGTTATACCTCGTCATCATTTTCGTCCAAGTTACGGAGGCATTCCACCAACTTGGTTACACGACCGCCCTTGAAGAACCTACCATTCAGCCCACTGGAGCTACCATGTCGCGTTTGGCTTCGCGCACCGGCCTTACCCCATGCAAGCATCTCTCTCTTACGTGATCGTAGGGGAGATGTGCGAAAATTTTCTCGGCTCAATTCTAACTCATCATTTTCGTTATAACCCGCATTGGCATCGCCTGATGTTCTACCTGGCGAAGACCGTGGTGCTGCCCATCTCCTGCATCTCTTCTGCCTTACATCGGGAGACCGCTCCTCTGCGGAAGAGGAATCCTTGCTGCTGCCATTAGCATTTGCATCTTCCTCCTCATCGGAGCCTGCAAGTGAAGTGTCGCGACTGCCTTCGCGACCGGCAGTTCTACCTCTGCCACGCTGATAACCGCTGCGGAGATTCCCATGTGATTTCCGTACGAAATCTGCAGCTGTGGCTTTAGACCTCCTCCTACCAAGTGCCTCCGACTGCCGTCGAAATGTTTCAGCTATGCATGCTTGAATCTACAACAAAATATCAAATAATAAAACAACATAAAATACACATTTTTTGAAGAAAGGCCCTATAAGTACATTATATGATAGTATATACTATATATACGCTAAGGTTGGTACCTTCCTATTTCGAGTCTTTTCCTCTTCATGGAAAGCCAGTTCCTGCAGTCAGACATTCAAGCCAAGAATTAGGTCCCCTTGAAAGATAGGTTCAGCAGCAACAACAAGAACAATTAATCCTTGCTTCATCAAGATGGGGTGCGGTATGGACCACGACTTTTAATTGGTTCTGACTGGCTGTGAACCTAACCACGGACTGTGTCAAGAGAGAGAGAGAGAGAGAGAGAGAGAGAGAGAGATACATTCAAGCCAGACATTCAGACATTCAAGCCAAGAATTAGCTCCCCTTGAAAGATAGGTTCAGCAGCAACAACAAGAACAATTAATCCTTGCTTCATCAAGATGGGGTGCGGTATGGACCACGACTTTTAATTGGTTCTGACTGGCTGTGAACCTAACCACGGACTGTGTCGAGAGAGAGAGAGAGAGAGAGAGAGAGAGAGAGAGAGAGAGAGAGAGAGAGAGAGAGAGAGAGAGAGAGAGTTAGATGTAAAATAAAGAACAATGACCACACAGAATACAGCAAAACACAATCAAGGCACTACCACCATATACATAAACTATTCTAAATCAATTAATCTCTCTCTGCTACAAGTGTTATCGTGCCTCACTGACCCTACATTACCACTCAGCCAAAAATCCAGCGAGTAAGGGTCATGTCTCATGATCCTTCTTCATCATTTTTTTTCTCTATTTGAGAGAAAATTCAATTAAAATTTTTAAGTAGCTAGGGATCAAACCTATTATGTTCTACCTAGGCAACTGACACTCTATCGAGTGAGTTAGTGACGCTTCGTGCCATTAAGTTGAGCGATTGTTATGTATGTGCATCCTTTAGAGCTTGCCATCTCAGCACAATTCGACCATTTCTGCTGGTTTGAAACTTTGAACCATGATGGCTTGCTTACGGGGACAGAAAATTCACATAAAAAGGAATATGATACCAAAGACCAATAAACAGCCGGCTATTTACCTCTTCTTCATACACATCAATATCTGGATATAGAAGTGAAATTAAAGCATCATAATTTGGATCATCCCTCAAAGAACGCCGACTTGCACAATGGGTACGGCATGCTGGGCACTCGTTATTCCTGCAAGTGTGCCGATTAACCATAAAAATAACTTGTTTAAACCTATAAGATTTAAAAATATTAGATTAAATTTAAATTTTTCCAAAACAAGCTACATTGAAGAGGTATAAAAGTAGTTTCCTATCATACCCTAGTCGCATTGATTTGTCAATGCATTCTCTACAAAAGCGATGCAGGCACTCCATCACCGTTCTCGTCTTCCGAATTATTCCTGCACGTAAAAGGATTTAGTACATGAATGCCCGGCTTCTAATAATATAGTCAGTGTTTGTCCGACATTAAAGAGAATGCTTTGAAGGTATTCTCATTTCACCCCCATGTTTCTTTGTTGTTATAAATACTTCCTGATGAAACTCGAGATTTATGTTTCCCATAGGCTACTCTCCTAACCGTTTCTTGCTGTTTGTGCGAAGAAAACTTGACAGGCATACAACCATAGCAAATGTACTGCACGAATATGAATAGTGCGCCAAATCTATTCAACTGCCTGACACCTATTGGAATAGAGAACATATAACAGCAACTGTACTCTTTTTTTTTTTCTAGGCCAATTTGTTGACAAGGGCATTATTTTGATAAATAGATTAGGGTAATAAAGTGTTGAAAGTTGAAGGTGCCCAGCTAAAGTAATGAAAAATAGATTATGATGTCAGAAAGATGGCACTAGAAGCAAAATTACAGGCAGTGCAGTCTTATAAGTGTGTCCCGATGAATCTAGTGTAGTTGCCAGACCAAGCATTTATTTGTCCCTGTTCATGAATGTTACACTAGCTATAACTGTAAACTGAGAAAAAGAACCAATCAGGTGTTTCTCACATGAATTCTAATACAAATGCAAAAGTTGCCGTTGTCTTTTAATCTTGTCAGTCATCATCATCATCATCCAAATCATCCCTCAAGATGGGGTCAACGCCACTCAACGGTAGTGAAGTTGGCAATAATTTTCTGACCACTTGGCAACTTGATGTTAACCCTCTGTGACCAATGCAACTTGGCAAGAAAGGAGCATTGCCAAGGAAACCTAAAGGCCAGTTGGTGGGTAGAAGTTCATGCAACCACAGAGCCCCCCTCCAAAGTTCATCTAGACTACAAAAAATTCTAATCGTGCTAGTCCAAGGTAATATAACGAGAGCCCCCACACATTATACGCAGGTAGCAACCAACCAGTTGAGTTTCCAGAGAGAGGTAGGAGTTTTCAAGTGTAAGTAACAGCTAAGTACCTCTACTTCTTTTATAACGAAACTCTAACACTGCTTTTATTAGAAATACCCTTAATTTATGATTCCTATGCTAATTTTCGGTTTGTTCAGTTGAAATCTTACAATCGTCTCTCAAGGCTTTCAAAATAAACCAAAATCACTTACTTTTGTTGTTGTTACTTCTCCCCTAGGGAGTACCAACATTTCCCGGAGGGTCTCGTGGCTGTGTCAGACACGGACATACCAGGGCTACATGTGGAACACGGCCAGGACGTGTCGTTTTTTATTTTTTATTTTAATTTTGCCCCAGATGGACCTGTGTATATATATATATATGAAACCCACCCACACTCTCTCTCTCTCCTCTCACTTCTGTTTACCTGATAGATTTTACCGATTCTCTCACAGAGAATAACATATCGCAATCACAACCGTCCGTTTCACCTAGCCCTGACCGCTAAATCGCACTCAATCTGGATCGGCAGGTAAAGGGACGCTCTGATTGGATGTCATGCCATTCTGTGTGAAAAAATTGGTAAAGTTTGAGGTATGAATAGCATTGCTCCCCGTCACTCCTCTATGCCGCCGAGTTGCAAAGCTCCTTCATATTCAGACTCCAATAAGTGGAAAATTATCTCCTAGGCACAAGCAAAGCTATCAAAAATATTCCTCCCTTTGATGAAAGTAGATTGAGTGCTATGAATAAGCGTATTCATAATTTTACTCAAGTGGTTTGTGAGGATCTTCGTAACGACCTTGTAAATGCAATTTGAGGGACTGATAGGCCAAAAGTCAAAGATGAAGGAAGCCCTTCTGCCTTTTGCAGTAAGATATCTAGAAGAAGTTGAGGCTCTGCATAGAAACCGTAAGAGCAAAGAAGTCTCTTATGACAGCGAATAAATCTTCTTTGAGGATGACCCAATATCACTGGAAGAAGAACACTGGGAAGCCGTCAAGACTTAGAGCCCCATCCGATTTCATGTCAAAGACTGCCACTCTGAGCTCTTTAAGAGTCAACTCTTGATTAATACTTGAAGGGTCTTCTAATCTTGAGAATGGCAAGCTATCCCAATCCAACCCCAAGGCACAAGGGAAATTGGCTTAAAGTTTCCCTTGAGAAGGGAGGAGATCTCCTGTAGGCTGTAGAATATCTGAATGGGTGTTGAAGGTGTTATTATCGATGGTAATAGAAGGAATGAAGTTCCACCTTCTCCCATTAGCAATGCGATGGAAATAGGAGTAGTCCACACTTAGAATTATTTTCTAAGTGTTGGAGGACTACTCAATGTGCCGTCCCTCACCCCCAAGTAAGGTTCGAACCACTTGTTTGGAGGGGAAAACAAACTGAGTCTGTTGTCCAGACTGAGTTCGAGAGCATTAATTTTATCAACGGTTCGGACTACAACCTGCAAGTTATGAAAATTAGGCCTCTTACCTCATTTTCCAGTCATTGGATGGCCAGATCTGATGGCCACAAATGCTTGGTTCCACCCCCCCCCCCCCCACACACACACACACACACACTATATAAGGTCTCACTTTCGCCATTAGGGTAAGGTTGAGGAGCAACTTTTGAGAGAGGATTTGTGCCTCCAAGCAAAAAAAAACCCCAAATTGGGTATTTTCTTCTTCCATCCTCTTGAATCAAGGGATTCATCTCATGCAAAATTGAATCGCAGCTCCATTGTTTGAGGTCTTTTGTACGTGCCCTTGATGCCTTCGATTTGACCCATCAATCGTTCGATTTGGGTAACATTCCCCATCCCTCTCGATGGATGTTCTTGTCGATTGATTTCAATCTTTTTCTTTTCTAATTCATACTTTCTGAACCGTTCTTTGAAATCCCCATGGATTTAGGTCGCTCTTGGAGGGAATGACAAAGCCTTGTAGGATTCCCATCGTTGTGGATTTGTTGGGGTCGAATCCTAGGGTCCACCTTTAGGGCTAGGGTGGTGGGTGCCTCATGGGGATGAGCATAGTAACATAGTCACAAAAAATGACGTTTTTTTTCTTCAAAAATCACATTTAAACTTGATTTAGAGGTCCCTTGATTGTTTGCCATTTTTTATCCAGACCGAAACAAATCACAAAAGTCAGGTTTTAATTCCTTTTTTTAATAAATTGACATTTTAAAAGCGACTTTTGTGATCTTATTTTTGAAGCTTAAGTTGTGCAGACACTTAACAGAACAGATCACAAATTTTTACCCTTATACCCATGATGAGTCCGATGATAGTGAATTCTCAGAAAATGAAGAGGAAGCAACGGAGGATGATGCTAGTTTGGGATTAAATGCTCATGATGATACAATGGATGCTCAGTTTATCTTTATAATTTATTTTGATCAATGGTTATTGGACATCTTGGATTTTGTAATATTTTTTTGGCATGATGTTATCTTGTTACTTTGATACTTATGTAGGTTTGCTGATGAATCATGAACCCTAATAGAATGTGATCACATAGATATTTGTGTTGATGACTTATTGTCTAAAACGTCACATTCTGAATTGTTTGCTTAACTTTAGGCTATAAAATTGACTCGAACTTGCCTAAAATGTCACATCATAAACCCTAATAGCATGTGATCACCTTTGTTGGCTTAATTTGTGAACTCAAACCAATCTGTGAAAAATTACATATATTTTTGTTTATGTTGAGTCATGATAGTGCTTACCTCCCTGAAGATCAATCAAGTGCATCACAGCAGTTCAAGATCATCTGTAGACTCAACAATCTATCACATGAGCTTAGCTACTTACCTAAGAGACGTGCGAAGGGTCGGATTGTTGGGGTAGTATAGGGTTTCTCGATCACATTGATTTGAGTGAGTTTTCATCGGTTTTATCGTAACACGCTTTTCAATGATTCAATGCGATTTTAAAATGACTTTTATTTTAGAGTAATTGTTCTTTCAAATAAAATATATTTTCATTCTCGGTAAATGGTTTTGGTTTTGTCGGAATCCAGGTCAAGAGGAGTTCAACACTTAAATTTTTCTTAGTGTTGGAAGTCCACACTCGAGATCTAAACCATTGTTCGGTCCCTTAGTGTTTTGGGGTCCGAACCATTGTTCGGACTGCTAAACATATAGTCTGGACGTACCAAGATCGTACAGACCGTTTGGGACGTACGGAGCATGGAGTCTGAACCATTGTTCAGACAATTTACCTCTGTTCGTGGGGTTCTTGGGTCCTAGATCCAAACGATTGTTCCAACTGTGAGGATACCAGTTCGAACAATCATTCAGACTATGGGTACCCCAGACACGGGCTGAATTTTCAACCAGCCCGTTTCGGCCCTTAGATCGCGATCTGAGGGCTAGTTTCAGTTGGGGATTAATCTAGGCTATATATACCCCATTCCTCACTGTTGTGGGTGTGGAAAATCAGAGGAGAAAGAGTTTTGTCTCTTGCAATGAGGAGAAGCTTTTGGATATTGTTCTCCATTTCTTCCTTCCTTCAAGCCTATACTACAAGGTATGATCTTTATTGTTTGAAGGTTTTCCACCTATGTGTGCTTTGGTCTTTGAAGCAAGGGAGATTTCATTTTTGATAAAATAATATTTTCATCGTTTCAATGTTTAGACTATTATGCATCTGCACAACATATCTAGAGATATTATGTAGAGCCCCACACCACAAGAGTGTAGAAATGTAATTTAAGGGTTCCAAAGTGTGTATCTATGCTTGGTTTATGACGATACAGATTTTCACTGAAAACCTAGAAAGTCAATATTCCCACTATTTCTATAAAATTGCAATATTTCCACATTGTGGAAATATTTTCACGAAATATTTTCATATCCAGAGTGTCGGAATATTGGTCGAAATGGAAATTTCAAACCTTGCTAACATGTACACAACACGACAACTGGTCCCTTGCACAAAATCTAACTAGAGTGTATTGAAGCAAGCGAGATAGGTAGGGAGACTAAACTCCAAATATCTTTTGCCATGTTAGATAACCTAGTGAAAGCTCAATATGGCCCAAGTCTCGAGCTTGACCAACGGTGACTACTTACTAAGGGGATCACAAGAAGACTTAGCAAAAATTCAAACCGAACTAACCACTGGACTTTGCCCATGTAAGGTTCAAAAAATCGATATCAACCAATAAATCAACACTGGAAGACTGGAAGTTATGGAAACATATCGTGAAATATTTCAACAGTGTGGAAATATTTTGCCAGACTTCTAATTGTAAGAATAGGAATTCTAAGTCCCCTTAATTGAGGCAACACTGAACCTAGTGGAAGTATTTTGCCAAGACTTATAAGAGTCACTTGATCACAATCCTAACTCGTCAACCCAGAAGACCGATCTATATACTTCTAGGGATAGCAACGTTTGGCCAATTCCCCAATGTTTATTTTTAGCATGTCTATGCAAACATTGCCAAATTGTGAGAAAACAACTTCCTAAATACCAAGATATATTTGTCTTCTCACGAGTCATGAGACACATTTAAGAATATGATTATCTCAAAAAGATTACTATTTCCCATGATGAATAACAGAACTGCAAGTCATACCAAGTAATTTGTCAAAGCAGGCTAGAGAAAAAGAAATTATTAAACTCATGATGAATAGCATGATAGTAAAAGTCCTCAAAATTCATACCGAGACATATAGGGCATTGTACTTCTTTGCGTATGTCCGCTAATTTCACTAGGATAAATCTGTAAATGAAGGTCAAAGTCCAATTCTTATCTACATTATAAAATATATATATACCCATCATATGCATATTCATATGTATCAACAAGATAAAGTTGAAGATCTGAGATTTTTATCACAGAAATGTAAGAAAGGTCACAATTACATTCATAATATTGAGAAAACCATACTAGAACGAAAAAGAAATGAAAAACATAACAAAATAATGTTTCCCAAAAAGTAACTGAATCTTTGAAGTGTTCTCAATAACTGCGGTAGAAATATAACTGTGATGTATGGATATGTGGCTCATATAACAGCACAGCATTATAGTACCAGTTGATGGCTGCTCTTCAAGAAATCAAGTTTGGTATAATTATGACCTTCTAAGCGGAAGGAAAAGCTTAAACTGGCACACGGAATAAATGTACATGGAAATTTAACAATACGCATTATATGTAATATAACAAAATAGTTATTAGATTTAACTAATTTTTTATTCAACTCAACATATACCAAATGTGCTTTTCCTACTATTGGCCCATCACTAGAATCACAATCACCTTTGCATAGACCCAGTACTTCTAAGATGGCTAGCATTCTCCTCTTCATTCTATACACAATTGTAATGGGTAACAACCAACCAATAAACTAAAGTAGAATAAAAAGCTAAAACTGTGGCCTACCTTAAATAACAAGCTAAATCATCCTAGACAGGGTATTAGACATGCAGCTCCACAGAAAGGTGCTAAAGTAAACAAATATTAAAGTAAAAATCTCACTCTCCCCATTAAGGTTCATGTAATTACTGGGTTTTTTTTTCCCTAGACATGTATATTAAATGATAACAAGAAACCTGTTTACCTATATTTATCTTTGAACCTTGTAATTTAAAACTGAGAAAACTAATAACTGCAACTGTACAGCATCATGTAATTAGAATATTTTCCCAATTTAGCAAGGGAGGCATAATTCATTTGGTTGATTTATATCGGAATAAGAATGAAAGTCCAATCACAGATTTATCTAGTTAGGCAATTGATGATATGAAGGTTCAAATGGAGATTCTAAAAATATTTTGACAATGAAAATTTTAAGAAACCAAATAGTATCATGAAAGGTACTTTTCCTGGTTATAAGGAAGAAAGGTTCACCTAATGATACAGTGGTATCAATGAAGACATACATAGCGAAGCAACGGAAGAACTAATTTTGTACAACAAGAGTTTCTATATTGTAGTAATACATCATAGAACTAATTGCGGATACTAATGAGACGGCACCTTGCGTAAGTAACCAAGGGGCATTTGGTGCTGAATGATAACACTGGAAGAAGGTGAGCAGCTAAGCTCTAGATTAAAATTATCAGGATAGCTTGAAGGATAAGGGCATGAAAACTAAGAAACAGAACAAGAGTCTATGAGACACAATTTAATAGTGCTTATATGTGGAGAATAGACTTTGGCCCTAGCAAGTTTTCCATTTCAGATACATTATAAAGAAATAAGTCCTTTAGCTAGCACAATGCACGAGCATGAAAATGAATATACAATCCAATTAGACATGACTCATGAGATCATATCCAACCACATCCTTCGTTGGAGGTGGCTAAGTGGCTCTTTCATCATAGTTGGGTTCCAGGAATTGAACACTTGAGTTGGCTTGGCCTCTGGCAAACCAAACAATAACATGGTCCAAGCAGGGTCATAGATCATACCAAGGAAATAGGCTGGTTTGCCAAAGTTTTTTTTTTTTGAGAAATTCCTCTGAGGGAGAGAGGATGGGGTTAAGCCATACCCAAAGCTAATATCTATATAACAAGGGACGTCGGTTTTGAGCTGACTAGACAAAACAAAACAAAAAAGCTAACTAGGTCAAGCTGACTGGACAAAAATAAACCGAATAGATCTAACCATTCGTTCAAATATCAACTCACGATCTCTCCTTAGTTTCAAATCCCAACCCATTTAAACTGCACTAAACCCCTAAAATCCCGGCCTATTTAAATTGCACTAAACCTGACCATTCATCTCGTGATCGTTGTTCGCATCAACGGCTATAAACCCACCTGTTGAAATTTCGGCCACCCCAAACCATCGGGTCGATCTCGAGGAATCCTTTCAAACAGAGACAGCTGTGATTGATCAATTATAGGGGGAGGGGGAGGGGGAGGGGGAGTTGGTGGCGCCCGCTTCGTGCCAATCGGCACGGGCGAGGAAATGGGTGTCCATATGAATGTTGGTGTTATCATCGAAAGTGTTTTGTTGCCGAAGGCGTTCAGGTGTGTTGCCGCCGAAGGCGGCCCGCTGCAATGCCGACATGTGTGTTGCCGCCGAAGGCGGTCCGCTGCAGTGCCAACAGGCACGGGCATGCACTAGTTATTAAAATAAGAAGAGAGAGAGAGAACAACTTCACAAAAGATTACAAATAATAGACATCATCTTCGAAGGTAACTTAGCTGAAATACTATAAAACCAGCTTCTAAGGATAGAACTCCCAGTTTCCTTAGCAGTAGATTCTTTACCGCTGAAGATACGAGTGTTACATTCCTTCCAGATTACCCATCAAACACAAATGACCATGTAGTCCCCAGCCACAGGCATTAAGGATCGAAAAGGGTCCCTACCTTGATTTTATGTCCAAGAGAGGTCCATATCAGCATCTTAAGATCATATATCTTTGTGAGGCATTGACAACTAAGCAACAAATAGCATTTTTGTTAACTTAAGTATGCATACGACTTGGAGCTGGTTTCAAACCATATTTTCAAAATTCTATATCCTGCAATATCGAAAAAATTTGAACCTTGCCTCCAAGGTTCCCTTAAACTAGCAAAGGAACTAGAGGAAGAGGGTAGAAGGTAAGATTTGATATAGGGAATTGCATTCAACGGTGTGGCACAAATCAATAATTACCTCAAGAAGATTGTTTTGATATGATCAAATTAATTGACTTCATAAGAAAACCTCATCAAGATAGAAGCCCCCTTAATCCATCTTAAACCTAAGTCATTCTCGAGTCTTTAATACATCAATTAAGATGATTAAGCCAACATGAATCATTGATCTTAACGTAACATGTTCATCAAACCCGAGAATAAGATCACACGATCCAAAATGGTTATCTCCTTCATTTTATTTGGAATTTTCCTTGAAACTCCACCTCTGGGTTCTTAAAAACCCCAAAATAAAGTAGACTCATCAAAACAATACTTTTAAAGAATAAGGTTAACCAAGTCTAAACTACTCCACTAATTAAGCCAAGCCCTTTAACTCTAGGGTTCGATGTTCTTATGAACCCACCGGTTCGCCCGAATCGATTTGGATTTTCATCTATCGATCTGAAACCCCCTCACCCCTCCCCAACTCGAACTGAAGCGGTTTGGATTTACCCAATTCAAACCGAAACACCTCCCTAAACCCGAAATATATCCTAGTTCGGGTCCAATTTGATCAAATCGCCTGAATCGAATCCTATCAGGCTGAATTAGACTAGATTTGGTTGAGACAAACCAGAACATGCCGAATCATACCTCAATTAGACCCAAATTGGCCATATCAAATTCAGGTTTTTGAAAGAGACCCAAAGTAGCCCAAATCAGACGTGAGCCAAACCAAGTCAACTTTTTTACTCGTCCAGAAACAGAATCCCTATTCTCAAACCTTGTTTTATCCAAAAGGCCCTATAAATTGATCTAGGCAAGGTCTTGGGTTGTAAGTTAACATTAAGGGTCAGATTTTGACCCTATAACACACAAATCTCTTTAGTAGGTGGTTATGTTACTTAAGGAGCCGCCTGAATATGACCTCGAATGATTATCACAGTGAAAACATCATTTGAACATTAGAGGCCTTGGATCCCACAAGGGACCATAACTATAATATGACCACAAAGTGTAGTTGATCGTACGATTGACAGAAAAGTTGTACGGACTTGATGATTCAAACACCCAATTTTAGGTGCTTCAATAAACTTCTTGGGCCCTTGAAAACATAGCCTAAGGTCAGTATGCTTAACTACCTATCCATCATCATCAAACATTTAGCATGCACAAGTTTAGGTCACTACTAGGGTCAAACCATACAATATGACCTATGGGAACCCTTGAATAGTAAACTTGACTCGAAAAGACAAAGAGGTATAATAGGACCCCAAACCCTATTTAACCCTAGCTCCATGACATGGGCCTCATGGACAAACAAGTGCTCTTTAGTTAAAACCCAACAATGGACTAATTCGTTCGAACCAATGAAATTTTATGTGAACTAAGGAGAACCAAAGATATCAACATTAACACATGTTATCCATAAAACATGCAACTCATAAAGAGTGATCGCATCTTGAAAACTGAGAATGTTCAACCTTGTACATTATTTAATTTTACCAAAATTGAGATGATAAAATGAAATACATTGTGTTCTTACTTATCTTATTTTCCTTGTATGTCCCATATGGGTTATACATTATAATTGCTCAATCGAAAATTGGAGGTAAACTAAGTTTTCTGTAAAGAGCTTTAGGAGACAAGGATCTCACACCAATCTAGGTAAATCTTACGAACTTGCTTGTTACCAACAAGTTGGTACTCTCCCAAAAGAGAAACACAAGACTTCCTATTGTTCACACATTATAGACCACTACAAGATTTTAAATGTCGATTTAGGTTTATTAAGAAAGAAATTTATCGGATTTAAGTCAAATGTCGATGGAAATTCTATATCTTTTTAAGAAAATAATCAAATATTGCAGTGGAAAATTGTCAGATTTCGATCAAATTTTGGTCGATTTTGATCAAATTTCAGTCAAGTATCGAGATGTTATGAAATTCTTAGGAATGGAGGAAAATGATGGAACCATTTACAGAAAAGATGGAATTTTCAGTGAAATCAAATAAAGACAATCATTTCGGCCTACATTTCATAATAGCAAATTTAAATTTTGAAACTATTTCTGACAATTTCTATGTTAGATCCTTAAAAAAGATGTACTTTGGTGGGCATTTGATACCATGGACATGACTCGATTAGACAAAAATTAATTAAGTAAACAGGTCAAGTTTGAAACGTGCCAAGACCAAACCAATTTGACCAAAAGATACCCCTACCCCGATCAAATAGAACGTGGCCTAAATTAGACCCGACATTACCCAAATATGTTATTAAAATGGTCATGAAACATAGGGCAGGTCCGACTCTATCCAACATGAACCCAGCGCTCTTACACTCTCAATCTCGACTTGACCAACCCATAAACCTTACAAAAAATACCTAAAATTTAAACCTAAACCCAACTTCTCTCTCTCTCTCTCTCTCTCTCTCTCTCTCTCTCTCTCTCTCTCTCTCTCTCTCTCTCTCTCTCTCTCTATGTGTGTGTGTGTGTGTGTGTGACTAATCCAACCCTAAACCTTGAAAGGATATCCATCATGACTCGTAAAACCCTACTGAATTATCTAAAATTTATATACTAGACCTAATCTGTGTACTCAAACCAACATGTCATGTCATTCAGATTAAACCTAACTTGATCCAATTAAGACACCTAGCTAGCCTATAGAGATTCTGATGCGGGAGCATCTGGACCATCTGCGTATTTCAACGCGCAAGTGGACCACCCCTGTCATCCAGCACGCCCAGCACGCATCGTAATACGTGACGAGGAGAATAAATCATTTTCATTTTTAAAAATTCTAGAAAATACTATTTTTGGAATAAAATATTATTTTCGGATTAAAATAATTACTTTATTTCAAAAATATCATTTTAATATGAAAATATGATATTTTAGGGATTTATTAAATATGGCAAGTTTAAATTAGAGATATGATAGATTTGGGAATTAATTAAGTGAGATTCTTATCTCCATAGTGGTTACCTTTTCTATCGCTTTATTTTAGAAAGTTGTTAAAAGTGATCATTATCTCTTTAGTAATTGTCATCTTTATCTTTTTTGGTTTTCTTTAAAAAGGCATGAAGGCCTTCATTGTAATGGGGGTGAATGATTATGAATGAAAATTGAAGTGTTGCTTTGATGTGTGTTCTCATGTGAGGATCCGTGAGGGAGAGAGACCCTAGACCTTCGGCCGGAATCTCCGTGAGGTGAGAGACCTCGTGCTTTGGCCAAGATCGTCGTTACAAGTGCTATTATTCTTGTGACGACGCCATCTTCAACCCTCCTATGACCTTCCCGTACCTCCGCGACGACGAATAGAGCCATCTTGTGGGACCTCGGGGTTGTCCTACATCATATTCCTATTAAGATCTATTGCATGATTGGAATTCAACGAAACATACAATATCTACTGGTAAAGTTGAAAAAGTACCTAACCTGACTTGTCCCAATCGACAAACATTGAGAGATGCTTGAACTGACCAAAAAAACACAATTCGATTGGCTCACCCCTGCTCTTTTTTCTCTCTTTTTTCTCAAGGCTTTTGATGCAAACAAGGGTGTACCTACACTAGGTTTCGGAGGACTTTAGGGAAATCTAGAAATCCGGACAGTCAGGGGTATTTTTGTCTTTTTAGGGAGATTTGATTGTCTGATCTTTATGAAAATTTAAGGGGATGATGGCATTTATATGAAGACTTGATTCGAATTTTAGGACGATCGGATAACTAAATCTAAAGTTATGGCCAAAATAGTGTGCAAATTTTGTAAAACTGTTTCAGTAAGCGGTTTTTATTAAAATTCAACCCAAACTTCATATTTTCAATATAAAAGAGGCTAAATATGCTTGCAAAAAGAGCAAAGATGATCAAGTAATAGGGTTTTAACTAGAGTTGATATGACGAATATTAGGGTTGTGATGCGAGGCGGAAGCAATGAAAATAACGAAAAGATCGCGGATGCGAAGAACAAGAAAAATAAAAGGATAGATATTGTCTAGGGTTTCCCGTCGTAGGTCGATGCAAGGATGCGCCAACAATCCCGCTCACGGCGCAAGGCCGGACATCGAAAGAAGCCAGATCCTTCGGAAAAAACAAGTCGATACCTAATCGAGGCAAAGTTGAGGATCTTCTCGAGACGAAATCGAGGAATCGGCAAGGGTCAGAGACGCGAGTCTCTCTCGGAAGTTTTCACGAAGAGGTACAAAACTCATACAAAATCTGAATTCCAACTGAGGCTCAAAAAGCTAGAAGAATATCTCGTGAGGCTCAAAAGGCAATATGATCCCAAGATTAAGAAGAACTTAGTGAAATGCTAACTAACCTTAAAATACGAGTTATCCCTTATTTTGACGAGAAAATAACTTCCTCACAAACAAGAAATAGTATCCCTTCTAAATAGGATACCAATAGGGGTCGTACTTTCTTTCCCGGGGAAAGGAAGTCTGAAACTTGCTTCTCCCGTGAACATAATTAACAAGAGAGAGGATCCCCATCACCCCACCCCACTCCTCAAAAGGAGGATATTGACAGGAAAAGAACTCCCTAGTCTCCCTCTTATGGAAGAAAGGAGCCTTATCCAATGGAGGTTATTTGTGTTGTTTTCTTCCCCTTTTTTTTTCTGGAATTCTCCAGCGAAAATGCACAGAAATTTTGCAAAAAACAGCAAATGATGATTAGATTGGATTAAAAGACATATTCTAATTAATTTATAATACTCAAAAGTTTGTAGCTTACTATTAGATGGGTTGTATGCATCGTAGACTAAGCCTATACAAGATTGGATCTCCATCCATTGTAACACACCTTTTATTTGGATAAAATCTAGATTTCAGCCAATCTTGGATTTTAACTAGAACAGCCCCATTTTAAATTTTTATCTCCGTTCCTCTTTTCTCTTGTTCTTTTGCTGATTGTATTTATATCTGGTTTGGGACCCGAGAAACGATTTTCTTTGTTAGAATGAGGAGAAGATCCTAAAGCAATAACGAAAGAAAGAAGACTAGAAGTAAACCTAATTTCAGACTTTCACATCATATACTCGGTGGATTGTTTTGCCTTACGTCCTAAAATAGTAAACCTAATCTACAAGTGCTGATCACTTCTTTAATATTCAATTTATTGATATGATGAAGCAAGTGAAGTTCTGAAAGAAATAGCTGCATAAAAACATTGGACATCCACAAATTCATGAGAATCGATAGGACTAAGATCAGATTTGGCAACTAAGTTCAGTAGTTTGAATCGAAACCATTTCTGATTCAAAATAATCGAAGTCTTAGTTCCAAAAGGACCATGAATGCGGAGAAGTCAGATGGCGGATTATAGCTACTGTTACAACACAATCATCACTCTGCAACTCTACTGCAGTTAGAAGTGAATTATTTTCACTAGTTATTTCCCACCGATCATTGCGAACGAAGGATTTTCAAATCCAAGATCGAATACTCTAGCCTCTTATTCACTGCTGGATAATCACCGAGCCTTGCGAACGAAGGGATATTCAAATCCAAGATCGAAACTTTTGCCTCTTATTCACTGCTGGATAACCACTGAGCCTTGCGAACGAAGGGATTTTCAAATCCAAGATCGAATACTCTAGCCTCTTATTCATGGCTGGATAACCACCGAGCCTTGCGAACGAAGGGATATTCAAATCCAAGATCGAATACTCTAGCCTCTTATTCACTGCTGGATAACCACTGAGCCTTGCGAACGAAGCGATTTTCAAATCCAAGATCGAATACTCTACTCTTTATTCACGGCTGGATAACCAGATGAACAGCTCGACATCAGGCATGCCGTGATGGGCGAGCAATCTTGAAGACGAAGCAGGAGATGGCACACTCAAATGGCAATGCATGGGGGAAAGGAAATGGAACAGGGGAAGCGGCACGAGCGTCACGGGCGTCGGTGGTTCCGACGATCATGACAATAAGCAAACGAGCGGAGAGGAGGGAAAAGTGACGTACTCATCCTTGTCGGCGGTGCTGGGAGACGACGGGCTGCCACCTTCTTCGCCTTCGGAATCTGGGGTAGAGCGCAACGACGACCGCGGCATGAGATCCAAAGAGTTGTAGAGAGAGAGAGACGGAGGTGTTACCGTCCTGTTCCTGCGGCAGCTCAGGCAGCTGATTTGCCGGCGGTTGCTGCTCTCCTTCCCTTTGCTGCGGCAGCTGGTGCTGGGCGGGCTGAGGCGGGAGAGGAGGAGGGGAGCCGTCGGAGGCCCGGCGGTGGTCGGAGGGGGGAGCCGGCCGCTTCTGAGCTGCCATGCTTTTTGTTTCGCTCTCTCTCTCTCTCTCTCTTCTCGGTGTCTCGGTCGTCCGGGGGGGAGGAGGGAAACGGGTCAGGGGGGTGCAGCGACTCGCGGTCCGACCGGATTTATCGATAACATTTGAGGCGGCATAGCACATGCAAAGGCAAACACCGATTCCTCTCTCTCTCTCTCTCTCTCTCTCTCTCTCTCTCTCTCTGTATATATTTCCTCCTCCTCATTTTCTGACAATATATAAAAATTAAAAAAAAAAGCGTAAATTACACTTTGCCCCACAGCCCCCCTATAGTTCCGAAGCTACATTTTGCCCCCTTCAATTCAGTTTTGATGAGATAAAAATTACAATTAAGCAGTTGACAAAATAAGGTATTGTGCTAACATTTCAAACTTTAGGGAGCTATTTGGAACAAAATAAATTACAAAGGGGTTAAGTGTTTTTTAGCTAAATTTTAGGGGGCAAAGTGTAATTTACTCTACATAAAAATTTAAAAAAGTATAAATTACACTTTGCCCCCTTGGCGTTCAGCTAAAAAACACTAAACCCCCCTATAGTTAAGAAGCTACATTTTGCCCCCTTCAATTCAGTTTTGATGAGATAAAAATTACCAAACGAGGAAATTAAGCAGTTGACAAAAGAGGGTATTGTGCTAACATTTCAGACTTTAGGGAGTGATTTGGAACAAAATAAACTACAAAGGGGTTAAGTGTTTTTGGCTAAAGTTTAGGGGGCAAAGTTTAATTTACATAAATTACACTTTGCCCCCTGAAGTTTAGCTCAAAAACACTTAACCCTCCTATAGTTAAGAAGCTACATTTTGCCCTGTTCAATTCAGTTTTGATGAGATAAAAATTAGCAAATGAGAAAATTAAGTAGTTGACAAAAAGGATATTGTGCTAACGTTTCAAACTTTAGAGAGTGATTTGGAACAAAATAAACTACAGAGGGGTTAAATATTTTTGAGCTAAACTTCATGGGGGCAAAGTATAATTTACCTAAAAATGACGGAGGATACAGCGCGATCCTACTGGTCTCGCTAGTGGGCCCAGGATATATGGTGCAGCTCTGTGTGGAGTTGAGCTTACGTATTCTTAGCGTGAACTCATGTATACAGCGTGCTTCAATGGTGGTATTTGGTGCCCAGAAATCTACACAGGACTGGGAGATGGTTTTTTTTATTTAAAATAGTAAGTGTGCCATTAAACACATTGGTAATGGACAATTGGAATCGACTCGATCCTCTCCGCTGATGATTGTCTATCGCTGATGATTTGGAGAGTGACATGTAGCCATCCGAAAACCAACAGCCACGATCTATGGCCATGGGATGAATCCAAGGGAGGGGATGCCACCACCCCGATCACCGCCCACCACCTACTGTCGCTGTCAACCACCGTCCCCCGGCGGCGGCCACCACCGACAAGCGGGTGGTGGTCGACAGGGGTGGTCGCCGATGGTGGCCAGCCGGCGACAATAGGTGGTGGGTGACAGCCGGGGGAGGTGGCATCCCTCCCTTGGGTTCATCCCATGGCTATAGATCGTGGCCGTTGATTTTTGGATCACCACATATTGCTCCTCAAATTATCAATGACCTATAGGAGAGACGATCAATAATCATCAGCAGAGAGGAGTCAAACCCTGGACAATTAGGGGTCAATAGTTAAGTCCATGGTTGTTTTAAGCAACCCACCAATGGATAAGGGAGTTGGTAAGCAATTAATGCTTTTGTGAGGAGGTTGCCCTTGAGTTACCCATGAGTGCGTAGAAAACTTTCGAGTGGGTCGATGCGTATTCCCGAATGACTTAATTTGAATCTAAAGTGGAACCATTGTCCAAAATGTTATGGGACACCCAATGCTTTATTGTTCTTCAAGTAAAAGACCAATAAAGCTTCTTTCTTTACATCCAAAGTATTACTCGAAGAAAATTTTGAAAAAAAAAAAAGAGATTTTTATCAAAAAAAAAAAAAAACATTGGATGAACTGAAGAGGATATACAAAAAAATATAGTACAAAAAAACAGGGAAAATGACCTATGTTATCTAGATGACATTGGTAGTTCAATTAGGACATCGAAGTCTGACAAGTAAGGATCTAAAAAACAATTGATAGCTAAAAGCAATAGGAGTAGGGTTGGCAATTTCAGACCCGACACGGCAGACCCAGCACGACCCGACACGAAGTTAGCGGGTCTGGGTCAGAGTTAAACGGATTCGGGTCGTAAACGGATCGACACGATAGACCCATTTAATAAACGGGTCGGAGCCGGGTTTAGGGTCTGGACACGGTAGACCCGGGAAGACCCGTTTAAAATTCACTAGGTCGGGTCAGGTCTACCCGCAATCTGATACTATAATATATAGTATCAATGGGTCTATCGGGTAATGTCGGGTTGAGTCGGATCGGGTCAACTGAATAAACCTGTGTGGTAAACGGGTCTAACGGGTCTTATAGGATCTACCCGTTTATAAACGGGTCGGGTACAGATTTTGAATCTAGACATGATTAGTTAAACGAGTCGGGCCCGGGTCTAGGGGTTTTGGACACGACCTGAAACTAGACAAGACACGAATCCGACCCGACATGACCCATTGCCACCCCTAAATAGGAGTGAGGTATCTCTAAACATGGAGGATGATTGCGATTTAAGGTACGTAGCCGAAGAAATTCCTTGCAATAAAAGGTTATGCGAATAAAATAGGGGGACTTGGTGATACGTCCCTGGAATAGTTCCAGAGTTACAATAAGGACAAAAAGATATGCCCTTTTATATCAGATCCATGTAATTATTACTTTTTTTCCCCTTCAAATGACAACACTGCCCTTCAACCAAAATTTATTAAATCTATATTCCTTGTTATCCAGATGTATCTCATTCTATATTGTTACGGATGCATCTCGATATGTTACCGCATGCGGGGTCTCATCTTTATTGGCTTAATTTGTGTGTTCAGACTATTGTATGAGAAATTACATGCAACTCCCATTCTGTTGGGTCGTGATAGCGCTCTCCTTCATGAAAATCAATCAATGGCATCAAAGTATTTTCAAGAATATCTGAAGACTCGGTAGTCCATCACACAGTTTTAGTTGCTCACCTAAGAGATATGTGATGGGTCGAATTTGTAGGGGTGGCATAGGGTTTCTTGATTGTTTCGATTTGCATAAGTTTTCATCAATTTTATCGTAACGTGCTTTTCAATGATTCAATGTGATTTCATAATGATTTTCAATTTAGAACTTTTGTTTTCAAAATATAAAATAAGATTTTATGCTTGAAAAGTAGTTTTGCTTTGGTCGGATTTTCGATCAAGAGGAGTTCAACACGTAGAATTTTCTAAGTTTTGGAAGTCCACACTAGACGTCCGTGTAAGAAAATCTCCATCATGGGAGATCTCATCAAACCAAATAAGATCCGACACGAAGATCGGATCTACCCATAGCGGAAGCGAAGAGATGTACCTCCGGCCATAACGTGTCGGGCGACAAACCGCAGGTAGATGACTCCTCGATGCGATGCGTCTCCCATGTAGCCGAAATCCTCGTCGACATTCTCCTCACACTGAAGCCATCGCAAGATCGGAAGAGAAGAGAGGAGAGGGAGAGGTATTTCTGGTTTAGTTTCTTGGCCGTCAAGAGACTACATGACATCAGACAGATACCTAATAGATAGGAGGCATCTTATTTATAACTAAACTAGGACACCATCCTAAAACCCTAATAACCGGATTCAATCCAACCATCCACTGGATTGATCTAAGGGCTAGGACTCATCACTTAACCACATCATTAACGGGTACATCTTTAGTTAAGGCCCATTAGGTTTTAAACCCAAAAGTCCATAGTGGGTTTGTACCAAGCCATCCTTATGCCGCAAGCGGCTAACCCAACACTCTCCCACTTGGACCTACAAACACATTTGAAAATAACCATTTGTTTTAAAGAAAACAAAACTTTAATGGACCAAAAGCGATAAAAACTTTAGTATGCGCATACGAAAAAAATTCCGAAAAACAAAAACACTCGTAATGCCTTATGTGGTATCCTTTACTTTAAACTGAAGACACCAACTACATGAATCATGGCGGTCGTGTCCTAACAAATAGGCACTTCCTTCCATATATTACTATCAGTGGCGGAGTCAGGAATTTGCTCTAGTGGGGGCGACCTTTGTTTGGACACTTGCACGTTGTCATGTTAATCGGGTCGGCGAAATCGAAAAAACCTTCGAGATACTCCATGGGCCCCAAACCCCCAATCCATCCCTACCTACCCGGCTACCCCCCATCCCCACTGCCTCCCCTTGGGCCACTCCCCAAGGCGGCAAGGCGCAAATATATGGACCAAAGTAACTAGTGGCCACAGACCACACAATGACACAAAATGTCAATAAAAAAGAAGAAGGATAAACATGAGAGTTGAGACTAAGTCAACTCTGAGAATTGAGACCTGTGAACCATATATAAAAAAAACAGATCTGAATTGAGACCCGTGAACCATATATATATATAAAAAAAAACAGATCTGAATCTCATATCATGGATTCAAAGAGGGGGGAGAGAGAGGCATTGCCTGTTCGGCTATTCAGCCTGTTCGACATCGGCGATGACGGACCGAGTCGACCGATGGTAGCCCGCACTCCGTAGCCGCAGGTGGTGATCGGCGAGCCGCGAGGCCCGCGAGCGTGTGGCGTGGTCCCGATCCCGCGATCCGCCTGAGCCCGTGTGGGCCGCCGCCGGTGCGGCCCTGCGAGGCATCGGTGACGACGGTGAGGTAAGAGGTTGCCCGTCGCTGGGCCGTCGACACTGCGAACTCGCAAGTCGCACCTTAAGAGAAGATTTTTTTTTTGGCAATCGATCTCAGCCATCGATCTTGCTTTTAGGTTTTTGGTGGAGATATTTTTTGGTTGGGTGACACGTGTTTCTGAGAGGAGAACCAGTTTTTTTTTTAAAAAAAAAAATCTGAGTGGGGGCAGATGCCCCCACTGGGCCTAAGCTGACTCCGCCTCTGCTTACTATGTAGCACGATCAGTTCAGTTAAACACTTTATGTGACGAATTACTTTATAAGTGAATGCATGCTTCACTCTGTGTCAAAACTGTATGTCTCAAACTTTAGTGCACAAATAGAGACATTGTACTTTATTCACTGTAGTAAAAGAAACAATAGGTTCATAATGCATAATCTTTAAGAATACAATAGGCTAATCAGACCCATCCGATCCATATGACCTCTATAAAGGTTTGGTGGTAATCCTTTGGTCAGTGGATCAGCCACCATAAGCTCAGTACCAATATGCTCAATCTGAACCTTATCTTTTGCTATATCCACTTTTGTTGTTCTTGGAGAAGAACACTGCAGCAAGATTATCACAGTAGAGGTCTGGATTGGAATCCATGATCCTTATCCCTGTGATAAAATTCCTTAGCCAAGATGCCTGTGTGGTTGCCTCGTAAAGTGCAACGTACTCTGCCTCCATAGTCGATGCGGTAATGGTCTGCTTGGTGCTCTTCCAGGAGACAGCACCACCAGCCAATAGGTAGATATAACCTGATGTCGACTTTCTGGAGTCAATGCAACCCGCAAAGTCCAAATCAGAGTACCCGATCAGCTCTAAATGATCAGAGTAGTTGTATATAAGTATGAAGTCATTGGTCCCTTGTAAATATCTCATGACCTTCTTAGCAGCCCTCCAGTGATCCATGTCTGGATCACTTTGGTACCTTCCTAACATCCCTACTACAAATCCGATGTCTGGTCTTGTGTAGACCTCCAAATACATCAAACTGCCAACTGCAGATGCATAGAGAATATTAGCCAGAGCCTCTCTTTCAAGAGAGTTTTTCGGGCATTGGGACAAACTGAATCTATCACCCTTGAGAATGGGAGCAATACTGGGCAAGCAGTTCTGCATATTAAATTTTTCATGAACTTTGTTAACATATACCTTTTGAAATAATCCTAGAACCTTTTGGGATCAATCCCTATGGATCTTTATCCCTATAACATAGGATGCCTCGCCTAAGTCTTTCATATCAAAGTTCTGTGAGAGAAACTGCTTCTTCTCACGTAGCAACCCCAAGTCATTACTGGCTAGCAGAATATCGTCAACATATAGGACTAGAAATGTGTAACGTCTCCCACTAGTCTTAAGGTATATACATTTATCCACAATGTTCTCCATAAAACCGAAAGGAGTTATAACATTGTGGAACTTTAAATACCATTGTCGGGAATCCTGTTTCAGTCCATATATAGACTTCTTGAGTCTGCAAACCAGCTAACTTCCTTTATCTGAAGTAAAGCCTTCAGGTTAGAGCATGTATACCTCCTCCTCAAGATCCCCATTCAGGAAGGCCGTTTTCACATCCATCTGTTGTAGCTCTAGGTCATAATGAGCTATCAAAGCTATGATTATCCTTAATAAATCCTTTTTTGAAATCGAAGAAAAGGTGTCATGATAATCAATATTGATCCTTTGAGTGAAACCCTTGGCCACAAGTCTTGCCTTATGTCTTTCGATATTACCAGAGGCATCCGTTTTGGTCTTATAGATCCATTTACAGCCAATTAGCCTAGCACCTCTGGGTAACTCTACTAGATCCCAGACTTGATTGTCAGCCATGGATTTCAACTCTTTCAGTATGGCATCATACCATTTCGTGGAGTTACCTCCACTCATGGCTTGTGAAAATGTTTATGGGTCTTGAAGTCCAACTGAGTCGTCAGACTCTTACAGGTATACCTCGTAGTCATTAGAAATTGCAAGTTTTCTTTTTCTTGAGGATCTTCTTGTTTCTGTTGGTACCACAACTTGTGGTTCCGGAGCACAGCTTCAATAGGTTCTATGGCAACCTGCTCCTCTTGGGCTGGGAGGTCTTGGGTTGGTTGCTCATGAATCACCTGAGGTGGTTCTTCCTGATAAGCAATCTATCCACCCTCGATTACGGGTATGATTACCGGAACCCGTATTTCCTCAAACATAATTGATTGTGTTGGGACGCTCCCACTGAGGTTTCTATCCTCGAGAAATCTAGCATTTCTAGCTTCTACAACTTTAGGAGTGTGTGAGGGACAATAGAACCTATAACCCTTGGACTTCTCGGCATAACCGATGAAGAAACCACTCACAGTCCTAGGGTCAAGCTTCTTCTCATGTGGGTTGTACACCCTGACCTCAACTAGACAACCTCATATGTGTATGTGTCATAAACTAGGTTTCCATCAATTCCATAACTCAAATGGTGTTTTAGGAATAGCTTTAGATGGAACCCTATTTAGCACATACACAACGGTTTTTAAGGCCTCACTCTATATATTGAGAGAAAGGGAGGAGTTACAAATCATGCTCCTCACCATGTCCACCAAAATATGATTTCTCCTTTCAGCAACACCGTTTTGTTACGATGTGTCAGGCGTTGTGTACTGAGCCACAATGCTATGTTCTTCCAGGAACTTTGCAAATGGATCAGGTCTTTATCCACTCTCTGTGTACCTTCCATAGTATTTCCCACCTCTGTCTGATCTTACAATTTTGATACTCTTTCCAGATTGTTTCTCTTCCTCCGCCTTATAGACTTTGAAAGCATCAAATGCCTCAACCTTATCATCTAAGAGGTAGAGATACATGTATCGAGTATGGTCATCTATAAAGGTAATAAAATACCTCTGACCGTTCAGATATGGTATACTAAATGGTCTACAAAGATCAGTGTGTTTGATCCCCAATTTCTTATTATTTATCGTGGCACCCTTAGTGGACTTGTTAGTCTGCTTTCCCTTTATGCAGTCTACATAAGTTCCAAAATCAGTGAAGTCAAGAGTCTTTAAGACTCCATCCTTCACTAACCTCTTTAGGCGCTCTATGAAGATGTGAGCCAGTCTCCTATGCCACAATGTAGAGGAATCTTCATTCACAGTCATCATAGAACATTTAGGAGAAGAATTTAGAGAAAGACAATATAAACCATCTATCAAAGAACCTGAACCAATGGTTACTTTATCTTTAATAATCAGAAAAGATGAGTCTTCGAACTGAAAATCAAAGCCATATGGAACTAGTCTTGATACAGATACTAGATTCTTAGATAAACTAGAAATATAAAATGTCTTCTCCAGGTCCAAGGTGTATCATGTCTGGAGACGAAGCCTGTATGTCCCCATACCTTCAACTCTTGAACTTATCTTATTGCCAGAGTAGATGATATGTTCCCCATCAGTTGGTTCCCTTAGATTGAGAAACCCCTGCAAGATGGTAGAAACATGGATTGTAGATCCGAAGTCAATCCACCAGGAGTCATTATGAGAATCAACCAAATTTGATTCATAACACACTAGGGTCATGAGATTACCTTCAGACTCTCTTTTAGGGAGCCACTTCTGGTACTTGTGTGCAGTCCTTCTTGAGATGTCCCATTTTCTTGCAGAAGAAGCACTTCACCTCTTTATGGGTGCCATTAGTTTTCTTTATTGGCACTCCATGGCTTTGCTTCTTCTTGGAAACTGCCTTGTGAGGTTTGCACTGCCCTGCCTTATGAGAAACGAGGTGAGCCACCTCCAATTTCTCCTGCTTCAGTCTTCCATCCTTCTGAACACACATAACCAACAGATCATTTACTAACCAGTTGGTTGAATGAGTATTGTAGGAGATCTTGAATTGTCTGTACTGAGCGGACAAGGAGTTCAGTATGAAGTGCACCAGGAATGACTCGTTGATATATATCTTCATGCCCTTTAGCTGAGATGCTACATCACACATCTGCATGATGTGCTCTCGCACACTCTTATCTCCAGTTAACCTCATTGATGATAGTTTGGCTATTAGGGTACTGGCCAAAGCTTTATCAAAGCTTTTAAATTGCTCTTCGATAGCCTTCATAAATTCCTTGACCAGTCGGCACTCAGGGATAGAACCCCTGATGCTCTTATCGATATGGGTCTGGATGAGCATCATACTCAAGCGGTTGGATCGCTCCCACCGCTCGTATGATGCAACCTTAGTTGGCGTACTTTTCTCCGTTAGAGGAGTAGGCTCCTCCACACGGAGCACCAAGTCCAGATCCATACACCCCAGGACCAAGAGTATCTTGTCCTTCCAATCCGAATAATTATCACCAGACAAAAATGGAAGGCGCTGAGTAGGGTCATTGATAAAGGACATAGCTGAAAAGAAACATACAAAGCTTGCATTAATATGAGGAAACAAACCATATCAGACAATTAACCCATGTTAAGGTCAGTCAGTGGGAATTCAGACCTCCCTTTGGGCAAAGGTCGTAAGCTACATGAATTCCACTGTGTTCTGTAGAAACTACAAGGTTTCCAATAGAGCCAGAGTGTTGTACCGTGAAATGGACTGACAATCCAGTACATGTGGGCATTAGAACTGTCTCCGTTTCACTATACAACACTCTGCCCTATCCTAATTACATGATGCTAACAGCTACCTCCCTTTGGGGCCGAGCAACAATAGTTATCATATAATTAGAATGTGATGAATTCCACTGTGTTCTGTAGAAACTACAAGGTTTCCAATAGAGCCAGAGTGTTGTACCGTGAAATGGACTGACAATCCAGTACCTGTGGGCATTAGAATTGTCTCCGTTTCACTATACAACACTCTGCCCTATCCTAATTACATGATGCTAACAGCTACCTCCCTTTGGGGCCGAGCAACGATAGTTATCATATAATTAGAATGTGACCATCACAGTAACTTTATGTGACCATGTGCATCCCATGATGTACCTTTTAGGAGTCACTCATCAAAATTAACTCAAAACGCTTTGGCCAATCCTGAGTCAATTTCGATGATAATCTTTACTGTCATGATGATCAAGAACAAGCAACATAACTATAATCAAATAGCTTGGAAAACAAACAAATAGCATTAATGAGTTAACTCGGGCTATTAGGGCTTGCCAGGGATCCCACAATCACATATAACACAGACATTCACATTTTACATTAGCGCATCCCTGTATTATTACAAATTGGAAGCACTATACATACAGGCCCCATAGAAAATAATAATTGTGCTGCATCAAAATTTCGTGTAAGCTCCTTCGCACCTGTGAAAAGCAATTTATATATGCAAGCCATATTCGATCCCTGGCCAGCCCAAACAATAAACACAAGATACCCAAACCTTATTTTAACTCATTAACTATTACCGAGTTTAATCGATTTTGAATCGCTCAAAAATGACACGCTAATAGGCACGTAGATTTAGAAGCCCATTTTATTGTTCAAGATCAGTCTTATTTGAGTCCATACTATATGTCGAATTATAGCTCTCGGGAAGAGCTTTGAATCGATTATTTACGAGCAAAAATTGGATTGAAAATTGAGACCAAAATGAGGTTTCAAAATTTTCAGGTCTAAAGCGTCAATCAGCCATGTCGGATTTACTGTAGAGGCTCAGGTCAGGTTTGAGCATATACCATCTAAAGGGTGAACCAAATGAGCTGATTTGTTTGGATAAAGAAAGAAAAATAAAAATCTTCGGATCCAACCAACTCAACCCCTTTTGGGAAACAACAAACATAAGGCTAAGGGGCATTAAGGGAATTTAGGATGGGTTTAGGGTTTCTGAAGCAAAACCCACCACAAAGGATTCCCTCTTCATGCTGTGCGCCGTCGATGATGCAATGCCTCGACACCGCACTCCTTCCAGATTCGACGTCACACAACCTGAACGACCCAAAAGGCATCGTCCCCTACCCGACCTCGACCAACACGCCGCACTCATGCATGGGCTGCCACGGTCGTGACGTCGCCGGCACGGCATGCACGCGGGGCCCTCACGATCGGTAACGGCCATGGCCTCGAGCACGATCCGTCAATGATTCAAAACCCGGAGAAAAGATCAAGCAAACCATGGCTCTGATACCAGTGTAAGAAAATCTCCATCATGGGAGATCTCATCAAACCAAATGAGATCCGACACGAAGATCGGGTCTACCCATAGCGGAAGCGAAAAGATGTACCTCCGGCCATAACGCGCCGGGCGACGAACCGCAGGTAGATGACTCCTCGATGCGATGCGTCTCCCACGTAGCCGAAATCCTCATCGACGTTCTCCCCACGCCAAAGCCGTCATAAGATCGGAAGAGAAGGGAGGAGAGGGAGAGGTATTTCTGGTTTAGTTATTGGCCGTCAAGAGACTAGATGACATCAGGCAGATACCTAATAGATGGGAGGCATCTTATTTATAACTAAACTAGGACACCATTCCAAAACCCTAATAATCGGATTCAATCCAACCATCTACTGGATTGATCTAAGGGCTAGGACTCATCACTTAACCACATCATTAACGGGTACATCTTTCGTTAAGGCCTATTAGGTTTTAAACCCAAAAGCCCATAGTGGGTTTGTACCGGGCCATCCTCATGCCGCAAGCAGCTAACCCAACAGTCCGATCAATCATTTGGATGTTGGTGTTTGGGCGTCTGAGCACTCATTCAAACATTCAAGAAGTTGTTCAAACTGCTTATGTTCATCCGAATGACTTGGATCCGAACAATGGTTCGGACGGTTAAGACCCACTCAGGAAATTTATGAGTTCGGCATCTTAACAACTATTCGGACCACATAGTAAGGCGTCCGAAAACTCGTTCGAACAATTTACTCCACGGGTGGGCTGAATCTCTTTTCCCCCTTTGATGGGTTGTGGATGCTTAAAGGAGAAAGAGGAGAAGCCATGCATAGATAAAACTCCCTTCAAGCTGAAATCTCAAGGTAATGATCTCTTAGGCTTGTAGGTAGCTTCCTATTTAGTTTGCATCGATCTCATTAATTATTTTTTGTGTTTTATGATTGGATTTCATCGATAAACCTTTGTGCAAGCTTAGGATTGATTCATTTGGATCTCTATTCATTTTCTTACAAATCCCATGTGTTTGGTGCTTCGAAGAGAATCAGAAGATGGTACGGTTTTTCCATGAGCAAATTAAACAAAAAGCACCTTAATTCCCTTAGTAGGTCTACGAGTAAACCGTTGTAATTCCTTTGGGGTACATCGATTAGGTAAATATGCAAAGTAGTCTCGTATATGGTGATAGCACCTATATATAGTGGAGGGTGATTCACCTTTGGGCATGCTCGAACTTTTATGAAGGTCAGTGTTGAGGTGTCTCCGCTCGCAATGAGGGAGTCTGTGCGTCGTCTCAGGTGAGCATCTAGGACACTCGTAAGAGTTGCACGATAAAGGATAAGATCAATGGTAAAATAAAAAATCTACTGAGCGAAACGATCAGAGTTTACCAATAGTCGGAGATACGACGCATGTATTCTCAAAAGTGCACTAACACAAAATTTTGTGTGATACAAAGGGTTGTGTGTGAGATAAAAGAGTAAAAGCATACAAGGCTCTATCATAATGCTGTAAGTATGCACACATGGAATTTTTAGGTGGTTTGGAAAATCCCTACATCCACCCCGAGCAAGATCGAACGAACACAACAATCCACTAAAGAGCAAAAGAGTTACAAGAAAAAGACAGAGCGTTACACTTGAAGCGAGAGATACATCCACAACCCAACACGAGCTCGACACCGGCAGTCAGCAACAACCGTGATGATTCTCGTCCCGACAATTTTCTATTTTTAACTTCTGAAGATTCTTCACACTTGAATACACAAGCATCTCTTTCATTAGACTTACTTGAAATTTAGATTGCTGCAATGATTTCGAATACTCATCTCCCCGTAGTAGATCGAGTCACACCTCGGACACCTCCAACAATGTATTTGTTATCCACAAAGAACAAGAAGCACGAATGCAAAGTAGCGAAAAAAATATCTTTAGAGAACCTTGACTTCTGATCAAAAAGACTTATTTTGTCCAATGAGTATGTGTAGAACATAGACGACCAAAGCTCAAGACAAAAAAGAAGAACGATGAAAAAAGCAAACTGTAATAAGTAAAATCAAAGTCATAGGGATGAGAACTCAAAAACAAGACAAAAGTCATGAATAATTCTCCACGGATGCAAACAAGATAGTATTTATATAGCTTAATATAGGGTAGAAATCCGCAGCAACAAGTCCAATATGAATCAGAGTAATGACCAAGTTAAAAGACTAAAAAGACAAATCTGATTAGCAAAAAAAAAAGACTCAAAAGACAATCTGATACGCAGCTAATTCGCAGCCTGCCCCGGGGTAGTGCGCACCTAGATGCACACCACATTTCCAGTTAAGAAATGGGGTCGTGCTAGGTGACAGGTGTGGGTGCAAAATTTGGCTAATGCCCTGAAATTATATAGCCAGGCTAAACTCTAGCTAGCTAATCACCGTGCATTAAGCGACCAACTAGACGAAGCTAGTTGGTATGCCCCACAATTGGCAGATGCAAGCACGGGTTAGGTTGCCCAAGATGCGAAAAGAAAATAGCAATGATCACAGATATGACGCCAGAGAGCAACAAGTTCTTTTTATAAATAGAAACCTCTAACCGGGGAAAAAGCCACCCTCGACAAAGCCGGACCTAGGCCGAAACCAAGTCTTCCCTATGCACCCACAAAAGGGGAGTAAACACTAATGGTTACAAAGAAGTTACCCCGGTTGCCCCTGAGCCACGCCCTGCTCCGACGGTGAAGTTGGCCGCAACCACCCTTCAAAGGGTCCGCTCGCAATCCTCCTCGCTCCAATCCGAGTTTCTCCGATCCATCTCAGTGCCGTAGAGGCCCACCCCACCTTCGACGGTGACGGGTGCTTGTGTGACCGCAATCACCCCAAGCGCTCCCGTAAGATCCTTCCACACGACGGTGGGAAAGAACTAAAGATGTATGTGGAGGAAATAAATAAAGAAAAGTAAAAACCAAAAAACACTTGGATCTAGGAAGTAACTAAGGTAGAAGGTGACCTTCGATCTCTTTCAAGACCTTAGAAACATGATTCTAAGCCTAGTATACTTCAAAGACACAAGCCTCAAATAAAACCTCAAGTACTAGCAAAGATCCAAGTGTTGGATGACACTTTGGATTATAGCATAGCATTGCCCTCTCTTCTTTGTATGATCTCAAGGTGTTAGAAGATAGTCAAGAGACCATGCAAAGGATGAGTGCAACCCCCACGGATATAGAACTAATGGAAGGTTGGAGAGAGGTGGAGAAGGAAAAGAAAAGAGGAGATAGAGTTCAAAGAGATGAACTCACTAAACCTAAAACTCTCTCCTAATTCCTCACTAAACCCAAATACTCATTAGTAACTTAAAGGTGTAGGGGTGGGCTATTTATAGCCCAAGGAAGCCCATAGGTGGATGGCTAAGACCAAACAAGAGATCCTTATCTCTAAGATCTATTTCTGCTAAGTCGTGCGCACGACCCTACAGTCGTGTGCATGATCAACACATGGCACTATATGTGGTAGGTTGAGCCAACTGACTCAAGCCTTTCAAAACGTTTTAAGTCAAGTCGTGCGCACGATCGACCACATGTTGACGTGCCATATAACCATCCCATGTGGGGCTAAGGTGGACATCAAATAGTGCGTGGCTGACTAAGATCATGAGCACGGCTTGTAAAAGTCTTGTGCACGAGTTTAGTCATCAAACACACATATTTGAGCAAAAATATTCCAAGGCAAAGTGGTGAGCACGCCTTTGAAGTCGTGCGCACGACTTTGGTCTCACAGAGATGACTTTTGCCCACCTCTAGACTAAGCCAAAGTCGTGCGCATGACTTGTGAACATCGTGGGCATGACTAGCCTACTCAACACACACTAAGTGTAGGACTTTGGCCCTTGTTCCGATCAAAGTAAAACGTTGAAATCTAACATGCCCATGTTTTCATTTCTAGTCTAAAATAAATGCCCATACTCGATGCCAAAGTCCGAAGAATCTAACGCTTTGGCACATTCTACAAGTCCAAGGCCCTTCCCTTGGCACTCAATGCCAAAGTTCGTAGTGTTCAACGCTTCGGCACATTTAGCGAATTCAATGCCCAGTCCTTGGCATTCAAAAATCCAAGGATACTCCAAACATTCAACATACAGAAGCTCGACACTTCGCCTTCCAGCGAGGCCTTTTGCTTCCAAATTGCCACATCAGCATCTGTGCATGCGTGCCACATCGCCATCCATGCCACATCAGTGCTTCGCCTCAACAGCCAGCTGAACAATTTCGAATCACGTAACACTGATATCCTATCGGCCTCATTTCTTGAGTAATCGGTCTCAGAAGACCCTTCTGAGGCCGATCATCAAAACTTTAAGGTCGACAAAGGCTCTAGCACCCTATCGGCCTCCTAAGGCCGATACCCCTATGGCCTTTAGAGGCTGATACACCTTATCGGCCCCAGACAGCCCTTCTTAGGTCGATCACTCAAGGCTCAGGGCCTGTACCCCCCGGCCTCGCAGGCTAACACTCTCCCCCCCGCACTCGAATCTTTTTTCACTCAAACTGCTGGCCCCGAACAAAAAGTCAGCCTATGACAACTTGGTCGGCCCTTGGCAGGGGGTCGGGCAGACACTTGGTCGGCCCTTGGCAGGTGGTCGACAGACACTTGGTCGGCCCTTGGCAGGGGGTCAGCAGACAATTTGGTCGACCGTTGGCTGGGGGTCGGCAGTCGCTTTTATCGGCCCTTGGCAGGGGGTCTGCAGACACTTTGGTCGGCCCTTGCTGGGGGTCGGCAGACGCACACTTATATGGCTGATTCCACTAGGGCGAGCCACGTGCAGAGCGCTCAATGCTCCATTAAAAGGAAGTTGAAGCCACTCCAGTAATCAATGGACCAGTTAACATACCACAGCCGTACAAAAGATGACAACCCCTTCCAACAAAATTCTAGTTGGCCCTTGGCAGGGGGTCGGCAGACTCGACGGTCGACCCTGGACGGCGGGTCGGTAGACAAACTTCTAGCCAACCCTTGGCAGGGGGTCAGCAGGTTCTTCCCAACGCCCATCAAAGCTGTCACAATGCCAATAAACCAGTTTTACACTATGGAGTCCCAGCTATGTTAATACCTACCTAGCTAGGAGGGGATAACTGTGGGTGCAAAATCTAGCTAACACCTTGGAATGGGGCCCTCAGCCCTGCCTGGGCCCACGAAGATAACGATGGGACCCGCCAGCCCTGCCTAGAGCCCACGAAGACGATGATGGGACCAGCCAGCTCCGCTTAGGGCCCACACAGACTGTCTGGGTGCTGGTAAATCTTCCCAGATATATGCCGAAACCCAAGAGATGACAAAAAATATTATAGGAATATTCCTCGGATATTCCCAAACCTCTATTATAGCCAATACTATAAAGAATCCAGATCCAAAATTTCAGACTACAATCCTATTTTTTGTTTTCCTGAGCCCCCTGAGCCTTCTGGTCTTCAGATTTCCAAAGCCCTCTCCACTCTCTGTCTACTTGTAAGAAGCACTCATCGGCTTGTCGAGAGTAGCTCTACTTTCTCAGAGTTAGTGGATTCAAAGGTTGCGTCTTACCGCACGGAAACATAGGCTTTGGTCAAACTTCATTACATATCATGTGTCAAATATCTCTCTCTAGTCTATAATATTAGCGTGACAGCTCAGCACGTGACATATCAGTGTTTCACAGCGCGCCACACCTCGAAGATTCAACCCTTCTATTGACTATTGGAGGGGGGTTACGTACAATGGTCGAAATCCTCCCCCACAAAGCCCATCGAAGGCCCCCCTTGGTCGGCGATCGTGTTCACCGACCAAGACCTTAACTAAGTGTGCACTCCGCACCATGAACCTTTGGTCCACCAATTCACTATCGATGGAAGCTCCGTCAACCGAATGCTCATCAACACCGGTAGCTCTATCAACATCATGTTCTTTGACTATTTTAAGCATCTCGGCCACAAATACGAGAGTCTTTACGTAGTCCCCACCGTCATCACCGGCTTCAATAGGGAGCAAAGCATGACGATAGGAGATGTTCACACTCGATCTCAGCAGAGAGATGCGAGTTCGTTTCACCGTCATCGAAGGAACGTCAAATTAAAATGCCATTTTGGGTAGACCCTTCCTCTATTAGATCAACGTCATCTCCTCCTCTAATCACCAACTCCTCAAGTTTCCAAACGGAGTAGGGCATTAGGTGCATCTGACGTAGTCAACAGACAGGTAGATCATGTGAGGTTGCGACTGCACAAAATTGGTCAATGTCTAACGCAACGCCGACAAAAAATGTTCAGCCAACGAAGCTGGTCTCTCAACCAAATAGCAGTCAAGGGAGCCTCCAGTGCCAGAGCTTGCACCAATGGAGTGGGAGGCTCCACCTACAGTTAAGGAGATCGCCCGAGTAGACATCGACAATGGGAATCTTCCTCGAGAAACATTCATTGGCACCGATCTTAGTAACACAAAAGCGCAAGACATGGTGTCATTCCTCAAGTCCAACATTGATGTCTTCGCCTGGAGCCTTGAAGACATGCCCGGAATCAATCCGAATGATGCATGTCATAGGCTCCCAATCAAATAAGAAACGAATGCGGTTAAGTAGAAGCCTCGAAACATCAGACCCAAATGGCTGGTTGCAATTCGAGAGGAGATCGACAAATTACTCGCGACAGGCTTCATCCGTGAAATTGAGTATCCAACTTGGATCTCAAACATCGTCGCCGTCCCAAAGAAGAATGAAAAGATCAGATTCTGCATTGACTTCACCAACCTCAACAAAGCCTGTCCCAAATATCCATTCCCCATACCAAGGATAGATAGACTCATCAACGCCACCGCCGGGCATGAGCTACTATCTTTCATGGATGAATACTCAGGCTACAATCAAATTTCTCTGCATCAGAATAATCAAGAAAAGACATGCTTTGTGACAGATAGATGCCTCTATGGCTACAACGTCATGCCCTTCAGTCTCAAGAACGCTGGGTCAACTTACCAGAGGCTAGTCAAGAAGATGTTCAAGGAATAGATCGGTCGCAACGTCGAAGTCTATGTCAACGATCTACTTACCAAAAGTCATACTCAAGAGGATCATCTCTTCGACCTCGCAGAGACCTTCCAAGTCCTGAGAAGATACCATATAAAACTGAATCCAGCAAGTGTGCCTTCGGAGTGCAATCGGGGAAAATTTCTAGGTCACTTAATGACTAGAAGGGTCACCGAAGCAAATCCAGATCAAATCTGAGCGATCCTCGAAATGTTATCCCCTTACAATCAGAAAGTGGTTCAGCACCTCACGAGAAGGCTGACAGCGCTCAATCGATTCCTCTCCAAGTCTTCAGACAATTGCAAAGCTTCTTTGACAAGCACCACAAGGCAGATACCTTAGGATGGGACTCATCCTATGAGCAAGCCTTCCAAAGAATTAAGTTCAACCTCGCTCGAGCGTTCCGATTTCAACCGAAGGATTCAATTGCGGCTGCACTTGCAATGGTTATGTAACTTGAGCAGGAAGGCTTTGCCCAGTTGGGACGAGTATGGCTGGGTTTACTAGGACTCCCACCAGCGCAGTTCGAACGAAGTCGCACAACTCTTCGTAGTTACTTTGCATCGTTTGGAGCTGTGCGGTAAGTGCTTGCTAGGTCATCATCATCGTGGCCAGGATAGCCTCAGATAGGCCTCCTCCAGGGGTGGCTATGGCTACTACCGGAGCTTGACTCGGTTCCCTGACCCCCCGCGTAGGGTTTGCTAGCGAGGTGTTGCGATCCGAGTTGGTGGGAGGTTGAGCTGGATGTCCGGTATTTCCTACATCACCGGGTGCAGCAGTATTGGACTGAAGCTGCAAGGTCGAGCGAGTATGGTATGGTCCTCCTGCCATCTCTCTTTAACCGTGTGATTGTGGTGATGACTCCTGAGCTTGCTGGTTGGTCGACACCCACGGGTCGACCGATTGGTAGGTTCAGGTAGGATACATGCCTGATACTTGAGGCTGAGGCGAGATATAATGACTGACCGGTTGACACCCACGGGTCTACGGTCAATAGTTATAGTAGGAAGTCTCGAAGGTTGATCCCACAGATGGCTCCAAGATTGTGGGTGATTTTACTAGTGGAAGCGGTTCGATTAGAAGGCACAATCTAATAATCCAAAGAACACGAGTAGACTGGATTTACGTGGAAAAACCCTTCGCATCGTCGAAGAGAAAAAACCACAGGGTGGGGCGAGAATGCACTAGTAAACTAAACAAGTTACAAGCTCTCACCCTGACCCAATTACACCCAGAGAGGACTGACCTCCCAATTGCCGACCTCTCAAGTTTCTCTATCTCTCTCAAGTTTTGAAAATTCCGGAAAGAATTGGGTACCACCTCCTCCTCCAAAATTCGGATCCTTTTGACTGAGGGGGTGGTCCTCCTTTTATAATGTTGCTGGATGACCGTTGTTCCCTTCCATGCGGGGCGGTATCGATGACGTGCCTCCGCGGTATGCGCAACCGTCTTACGAGTGGGTAACATGTCATCTTGCAGGTGTCGGGGTGTTACAGCTGGTGACACTTGACTTACCAGCCAACCGGGAATCTCAGGGCGCGAGATGTCTTCCCGTAATCGTCGGATTACCGAGATTCTCGGAAGTAACTACTACAAGACCTGGATGCGTGATCTTCGCGCGAGCTCGTTGCGTGAATATCGGGACTGCACAACCGTCTTGCTCCATCCGAAGAGATGCGTAGTGTGCGACCGGCCGCACTTGTCCAAAGCGCGGAGTCGGGTCCTTATAGTTCGTAGCCAGCTACCGAGGAAGGGGGGCTTGCTCCTCAGGCGCGATCGGCCGGTGCGAAACGCGCGACCGACCGGGTCTTCCATAGTGCAACCAAACCGGGGGGTGGGTGTTCCTCATGCACGGCCGGTCGGCGCAAAACGCGCGACCGGCCAGGTCCCCATGGTGCTGCCAGTCCCAAAGGGGGGGGGGGTGTTCCTCATGCATGACCGCCCGACGCGAAACGCGTGACCGGTCGAGTTCCCATGGTGCTGCCAGTCCCAAAAGGGGGGGTGTTCCTCATGCACGGCCGACCGACGCGAAATGTGCGACCGGTCGAGTCCCTATGGTGCTGCCAGTCCCAATGGTGGGGCACCCAATCCTCATGCACGGTGGGCCGGCGCGAAATGCGCGACCAGTCGGGTCCCCATGGTGCTGCTAGTCCCAAAGGTGGGGGACACCCGATCCTCATGCATGGCTGGCCTGGGGGGGGTGTTCCTCATGCGCAACCGGCCGGCGTGAAATGCGCGATCGGCCAAGTCCTGCTTCGGGCTTCCCTGGTTCGCAGGCGAGGTACACACAGTAACCACCTTCGAGTAATTAATAAAATGGTTGACGCTTCAAACTCTATCAAAGTCTAGTGAATTCTACTTCAACTTCTACCCAACGCCACAGTTAGTTCGATTCACGTTGTGACACGGCCGACTAACCTGCAACAGTACAAAGCTATGTGTCTGAGACGTTGGTCCAACTGAAACGATTGTTTGCCTAAGTTTGACCGATACAAAGGCACTACGCTGAGTACTCCGAATCATTGACGGCGCACATGCTCCTGTTGTCACGTAAGGGCATATGCACTAGTGCCTCGCCACAATTAGTTCGGTTCGCGTTGCGACACGGCCGACTAACCTGCAACGGTACAAAGCTACGTGTTTGAGATATAGGTCCGACTGAAACGGCGCTTCGCCTAAGTCCGACCGATACAAAGGCACTACGTACTTTGAGTACTCCGAATCATTGACGACGCACATACTTCCGTTGTCACGTAAGGGTACATGCACTACTGCCTCGCCACAGTTAATTCGGTTCGCGTTGCGACACAGCCGACTAACATGCAACGGTAATAAGTCTGACCGATATAAAGGCACTGCGCTGAGTACTCCGAATTCTAACCCTCGTCGATCCACAAACCCAAGGCCTTGCTCTTAGCAATCATAGACGAATCTCGAGACAAGCTTCACTGCTTAAACACCTGACAAAGTCCGAGATGTCAACACAGTCTCAGCCCAAGGGGATAGGCTTGGCACTCTAAGACATTCGAAGACGTTCCGATCGTTATTCAAACATATAAACATTAAATCGTCATTTACTATCTAGACAAAGGCAAACATTTCAAACACGAGACATCTGACTAAGAGGTGTTCTTTATTATCAATACAGAAGACAGATACATAGTGCAGAAAGAGGAGAATAAAATAGCAGGGTACAAGTCAACGAGACCCCTTTGAGTGACCACTGCTGGCAGCCCTCGATGCGGCGTCCGAGACTCTCGAAGTAGCCCCAACGACACCTGAGTCGATCAGTGCCAGTGCCTCCTCAAATGCCCCCTGCAAGCCCTTTATCTCGCCCCGGAGCTCCCTAATAACCCTTTTTTGCTCCATCACCGTCTGCCTCATCGACAAAACGTGACCGGCGCTGACATGCATCTTAGCCCGGAGAGCCTCCAATTCGGAACAGCAATCGGCAAGCCTCTCCAAGGCCTGGTTGCGCTCCTCAGCCGCCTGGTCACGGTGTTCGACCACCTTCTCTAGATCGGCCCTGAGGGTGGCGATTGTCCTTTGGAATCCCTCCCGTTCATTCTTCCATTTGAGGTGGTAGCTTTGGACAATAACATGCATCAACGCATTTATCTGCAAACAAACAAGACACGTCAACTCTTGTGATATTAAACTGGAACCGAACAGCATGAATGTTAACTTACCATACGTAAACAACGATCGAGGATAATGTCAGGGGGAGCGTCGAACGCTTCTGTCACGCGCCGAGCTATTAGAATGTATTCGTCGGCGCCCAAGTCCTCGAAAGCCCCCTTGGCAGCTGCACCCGCTTCTTGCTTCTTCGGCGTCCTCTCCAATCGAGGTTTCTTCTCGGCTCTCCTCTGGGAAGAGGGTGCCGCTGCCGCCGCCGCCGCCTGCCCCATCGTCACAGCATCAGTAGGAGCAGCAACGGTAGGCTGCGCCGCACTCCAGTCAACCGTCTCCACGATCGGCTCCGGTGGGAAGCGCATCGCGGCAGCAGCGGCCAACTCCGCCCTCTTCCGCCGATCCCTCACCTCCTGAAGACGCACCGCGGCAGCAGCGGCCAACTCCCCCCTCTTCCGCCGATCCCTCACCTCCTCAAGACGCACCGCGGCGGAAGCCGCCATGCCTACGTAACAGGCATCGGGCTCATCGATGCCGCCGGCTGAAGGCCCCGTGGCAGGAACCGAGGCTACCGCAGGATGCGGCATCAAGCCAGGAGACCTCCTGCCCTTGCGTTTCAGCACCGACATCAGGTGGCCGAAGTCGTAGCCAGGCTCGTAGGGAACCTCTCGTGCCTCTCCTCTCCTCGCTCCCCTTCCTCCACCTCCCCCACAGGTGTTCGCAGCAGTTTTTGTCGATTCCGAAGGGAGAAATCTGATCAGATTTGGTGATCAGCTTTGGCGATCGTGAGAGAGAAGATCTGATCAGTTTTGGCGATCATTGTTGGGGATTCCAGAAGAAAAAAATCTGATCAGTTTTGGGGATCCTGAAGGAGAAGTTCCGATCAGGTTGGGCAATCAGTGTTGGGGATTCCAGAAGAAAAAAAATCTGATCAGCTTTGTGGATCCTGAAGGAGAAGATCTGATCAGGTTTGGAGATCAGTGTTGGGATTCCACAAGGAAAAAATCTGACCAGTTTTGGGATCCTGAAGCCCTTGGATCGGATCAGATCGTAGGCTTGGGGGGTCAGATTAGAGGAGTCGGTGTCGATCAGAGTCGAGAGAGAACTCAAGCGAACAAATCAGATTGTATTGAAGCTATGAAACTATGCTCCTTATTGGTGAGTGCGAATCCGAACCATCGATGTCAACCGTTGATGTCATGCTCTCAAGGTGCTGTGATCTGATGATCCATCATTGTCGTCTACTTCCTACCAACAAAGCTTCCGTATGATTTATTGATCGGGCATGAGTTCGATTCACTGATCGGATCTGAGTGCGGTTCAGTCGATATGTCTAGGGACCGTTTGTTTCAACATAAGTGACCGCCGAAGTCACCGAAGTGCTAGAACTCGAGCACTTCGGATATTTGTTTGGACGAAAGTGATCGCGGAACTCGGAAGTGCGACTTCCGGTCAACCTCAAGAGACCTCTTTTTCAACCACTTGACTTCGGAGTATTTTGGTCCGAAGTGGGACTTCCACCATCCGGAAGTGAGATTTTATATGCCACGTCATCCATGTAGAACATTTTTCACACTTTATGTCATTTTCCTTATAACATTTTTACTAAAAATTTATGCCATATTATCCTTATAGAACACTTTCTACACTTCTCTACATAACACTTTCGTCAAAACAAACACTAGAAGTAGTAGAACTACAGTTCCTAGCATTATCACTTCCATCAAAACAAACAACGGAACCGGAACTTCCGGTCGGAAGTCCCGATCAACACTTCTTTCAGCACTTCTCCTACTTCCTAACAGCCAAATGGCCCCTTAGTTGATGAGTATTGGAGTTCGCCGGTATTTATCCAGCATCGAGTGCGTGGATGAACATGGGCAACCCCCGCCCAAGGGATGATCGATCGGCCTCTGCTAACCGGCCACGACGTAGGGGATCGACGGTCTGACAAGAAGATATTGAATTTCAGTTGATCGGTTGAGACGATCGGTCGCTACCAAACGATGGACCGTCGACCAGCTGTCCGCTGCGCTGAATGTCAAGCCACGGGTTCTCGACGTGTGGAGTTTGGACCAATCGGATGTCAATCGACTGTACCGGCCACCCACTGACCGGTTTTCAACTGTCTGTCATTGCGAGGAGCGATCAGGGATGATCACTCTTCGGACCCGAGGGTGGGGAAGAGATCGAGATGATGGTGTCGTGCGCTGAGGGAACTGGATAATCTGCAATATCAATGTTGTAATTAGAGGTCTGACCTTCTGCAAGATCGTCTTGGATTCAGAAGTCTTCTGAGTGTCTATGAATGTATTTGAATGTCTTTTGCCATTAGATGTAATCTTTGAATGTCTTATGGATGCTTTTGAATATCTCAATGTCTGGATGTATTTGCACCTCTGAATGACTTCCACCATTAGGCATGATCAGGGTACGGAGCATGCACCTTTGAATATCGGATGGTCAGGTCTCGACACGACCGATAACCGATCTAATTGGTTATAATTGGCTCCAGCTATAGAGTGTTTAATAACGACAGTTGGAATATCACAATCTAGTCATGGCAATGCACCTACCGACTAGGGTTTTTACACTTGGTTTCTGCACCAGAGTGTGTTTGATAACGATGCGTGGAATAGTGCCGCCTAGTCGGGACAATGCACTTACCGACTAGGATTCTTACACTTGGTTTTCTGCACCAGAGTGTGTTTGATAACGACACGTAGAATGCGCCACCTATTCATGACAATGCACTTACCGACTAGGGTTCCTACACTTGGCTTTTGTGCCAAAGAGTGTTTGATAACGAGACATGGAGTAGCGTCGCCTAGTCGTGGCGATTCACCTATCGACTATAATTTTGTATCTGGTTTTTGCACCAGAGTGTATATGGGTGCAAAATCTAGCTAACACCTGATAGTGGGACCCTCAGCCCTGCCTAGGGTCCCACGAAGCTGACAATAGAACTCGCAGCCCTGCCTGGGGCCCACAGAGATGATAATGGGACCCGCAGCGCTGTTTGGGGCCCGTGCTGATTATCCGGGGCCTAGTAAATATCTCCCAATAATTACCAATACCTCGGACATTCCCAGGAATATTCCCCATATATTCTTAGAAATATTCCTAGAATATTCCTAAGATATTCCCAAACACTCTATAAATAGCAAACCTGATGAGTATTCCTGATCCAATTTTCATTATTCCACATTTCACTTTCTGTTTTCCAAAGCTCTTTGAGCCTTTTGGTGATCATACTCTAGTCAATCCTACTACACTTTTTGTCTATTTGTATAAGCACTCCTCGGCCTGTCGAGAGTAGCTCTACTTCTTCAGAGATAGTGGATTCAAATATTGTCTTACTGCACGGAGAAGTAGGCTTAGGCCGAACTTCATCACCACCTCTTGTGTCAACTTCTCTCTCTCTTTCTCCTGTACATTGTTAGCGTGATAGCTCAGCTCACGACAACTCAACACTTTACATCGTGCCACTTCTCGAAGCTTTACCCATCTATCGACTATTGGAGGAAGATCGTACGATGGCTATAATCTTCCCCCACAGTGTGTTTGATAACAATGCATGGAATAGCGTCGCCTAGTCATGGCAATTAATGCACTTACCGACTAGGATTCTTACACTTGGTTTTTGCACCAGTAAGTGTTTGATAACGACACGTGGAATAGCACCGCCCAATAATGATCACAATGCATTACCGACTAGGATTTTGCACTTGCTTTCTGCACCAGAGTGCACTTAATAACGACGTGTGGAATAGTATCATCTAGTCGTGACAATACACTTACCGACTAGGATTCTTACACTTGGTTTTTATTCAAAAGTATGTATGATAATGACGCATGGAATAGCGCCGCCTAGTCGTGGCAATGCACTTACTGACTAGGGTTTTGCACTTAGTTTATGTACCAGAATGCGTTTAATAAAGACACGTGGAATAGCACCGGCTAGTCGTGGCAATACACTTACCGATCAGGGTTCTGCACTTGGCTTCTACTCCAAAGTGCATTTGATGACGACACGTAGAATAGCGTCACCTAATCATGGCGAGGCCACCTACATTTGGTTTTTGCACCAGAGTGAGTTTGATAACGATGCATGGAATAGCACCTGATTATGATAAAAGCACTGATTGATCAAGATTTTGCACTTGGCTTCTGCACCATAGTGTTTTTGATAACGATGTGTGGAATAACGTCACTTAGTTGTGGCAAAGCACTTACTAACTAGGATTGCTGCATTTAGATTTCTGCACCTGACACATTGTTCGGTACATGGTACCATCTGAACGTGAAAGGCACTAGTCGATCAGATTTTTGCATTTGGTTTCTATACGAGAGTGCTGGAACGGTACATGAAATAGTACCACCTAGTCGTGGCAGACACAGACCGACCGGGATTTTGTACTCAGGTTTTTGCACCTGTTGCATTAATTGGCACGTGGTGCTATCTGACCATGGAAAGGCACTGATTGGTCAGATTTTTGTACTTGGTTTCTGCACCAGAGTACTAGAATGGTACGTAGAATAGTACCACCTAGTCGTGGCAAGGCATTGACAGACCAAGATTTTTTCACTTAGGTTTCTGCACTTGGTGTGTTGATTAGCATATGGTGCCATTTGACTATGGCAAGGCGTTGATCGGTCAAATTTTTGCACTTGGTTTCTACATCAGAGTGCTGGAATGGTACATGGAATAGTACCACCTGGTCATGGCAAGACACTGACTGACCATGGTTTTTACACTCAGGTTTCTGCACCGCATTAAATGGTACATGGTACTATCTAATTGTGGTAAGGTACTGACCAATCAATTTTTTACACTTGGTTTCTACACCAAAGTGATAGAATGGTACATGGAATAGTACCACTTGGTTGTGGAAAAGCACTAACCGATAAGGACTTTTTAACTCAGGTTTTTGCACCTGGTGTGTTGATTGGCACATGGTGTCATCTTACCGTGGCAAGGCATTGACCGGTTAATTTTTTGCACTAGGTTTTCTACACTAGAGTGCTAGAACGGTACGTGGAATAATACCACCTGGTCGTGGCAAGGCACTGACCGACCATAATTTTTGCACTCAAGTTTCTGTACCTGACGCGTTGAATGGTACATTGTACCATCTGACTGTGGCAAGACATTAATCAGTCAGATTTTTTGCATTTGGTTTCTATACTAGAGAGATGGATGTTATATGGAATAGTACCACCTGGTCGTGGCAAGGTACTAACCGATTAGGATTTTTACACTTAGGTCATGCACCTGGTGTGTTGATTGGCACATAGTGCTATCAGATCGATCAGATTTTTGCATTTAGTTTATGCACCAGAGTGCTGGAATGGTACGTGGAATAGTACCACCTTGTCGTGGCAATGCACTAACCGATTAGGATTTTTAACTCAGGTTTTTGCACCTGGTGCATTGATTGGCACGTGATGCCATATGATCGTGGCAAGGCACTGACCGATCAATTTTTTGCACTTGTTTTCTGCACCAGAGTGTTGGAATGGTACATGGAATAGTACCATCTGGTCGTGGCAAGGCACTGACCGACCAAGATTTTTGCACTCAAGTTTCTGTACCTAACGCGTTGAGTGGTACCTGATACCATCTAACTATGGCAAGGTACTGACCAGTCAAATTTTCACACTTGGTTTCTGCACCAAAGCACTTAAATGGTACGTGGAATAGTACTTCCTGGTATTGGCAAGGCACTGACCGACCAAGATTTTTGCAGTTAGGTTTCTGCACCTAATTCGTTGAGTGGTACTTGGTACCATCTCACTGTAGCAATGCATTGATTAGTCAGATTTTTGCACTTGGTTTTTGTACCAGAGCGCTGGAATGGTACATGGAATAGTACCACTTGGTCGTGGTAAGGCACTGACTGACCATGATAATTGTATTCAGGTTTCTGCACCTTACGTGTTGAGTGGTATCCAGTACCATCCGACTGTGGCAAGGCACTGACAAGTCAAATTTTCACACTTGGTTTCTGCACCAGAATGCTGGAACTGGTCGATCTTCCACATGATTGGTTTATACTTTGAAATTCAATCTTCTACAAGATCAGTGCTTGGGAGTCCGATCTTCTGCCAGATCGATCTTGAACTGAAAATTCAATCTTCTGTCAGATCGGTCTTGCACTATAAATCTGATATTCTGTGAGATCGATCTTTTGCTCTTGTTTTATGTACTAGAGTACTTTAAATCGACCCCCAGCGTTACAGGATCAGCTAGAGTATCCTATGGCAGGATGCCAGCCATGCGGCCTGGGGGATCTGTTGTCCACCTCGAGTGCTCGAATGGAGGATCGAGTGGAGGAGCGCGTGGTGGATGACCAACTCTTTACATCAAAGAACTAGCTAGAAGTCCATGAGGCTGTGGATCGATCTTTGCTTGACCATTGACCTTGATTATGGGAAATTGTATGACCACTCCCGCTTCCAAAGCGGGCTTCTTGAGTGTGAAATTTTTAACTATAAGTGTGATGTTCTGCTTTTTGAGAGTAAGGAGTTGATAATCTTCTACAGAGGCTTGATACGTTGTTGATTGATCTGTTGCTTGGGCGACATCTGCCTTTCTAGATCATTGCGAAATTGTGCCTCATTGGTGAAAGTGAGCCACTTATGGATGGACTTCTGGTTGAGGTTGTGCCACTTGTTGGTTAGCCTTGACTGGTTGATTGGTCGATCTATGGCTCCCGAAGTGAGCCAAGGCTAGCTTGCAGTTGGCTGTTCCACTGGCAGCTTCTCTCCTATGCAAGCTAAGTTGGGTTGGTATTCATAGTCTTTTGTCAATACGACATTATTGAAATAGTTGCTACAATTTTTGAATGTCGAGGTGGAAGTTGATCAGTTACTTCTGCTTAGCTGATCTGAGAGGTAAGAGCTGATCCGCTGCTTTTGCTCAACCGATCAGCTTTATAGGATGAACGATGGAGGCTTCTCATTTGTTATCCTATAGACGACACTAAATTATGGGGGAATTCTTACCATTGCTTGATCCCCCCCAACAATCAATTGGTTTGATTTAGGGTGAGTTAGAGTATTGTTGTAGGTGTAGAGAATAGAGAAATGACACAGAGATTTGGTATCAAAGTTTGGCTGAAGCCGTCTCTGTACAGTAAGTCGCAACCTTGAATCTACTATTTTTCGAATTAGTAGAGCTGCGCCTCGACAGGCCGAGGTGGGCTTGTATATAGAAGTGGAAGAGAAGTACAAGGTCAGGGAATGATACATGGTCTCACATCCAACTAGCCTGGAAGCAAAGCTCTACTACTCCATGCGAGGCTGCAGGTGTTTGAACTGGCCAAAAAAAGTCCTTCTGTTGTTGTCATTTGCTGTATTTATAGCTGTTGGCATTTCATAACCACCTGTGCTAACATGTCAAGCTATAATTGGTCCATGTGGCTTTCTATGGTTGGCCTCTGAATGGGCCACGAGCTGTCCTCATGGACATCTGAAGATGTGGGCCTTTGTTGGCCTGCTAGTGGGTCACGAGTTGTCCTCGTGAGCCTTGGACACATGGGCCTCTGTTGGCCTGCTTTTTGATGGGATGTGGGCCTATGGACCAGCATAGAGCCTTCGCCATTTTTTGCACCCGCACGGGTCAGACCCGACGATGTATGTGGCCCCTGCAGCATGATGACTACGCACGCTACCCACTCACGACATGGCAGTGACCGGTGATGATTTTCGGCCAAATTATCATTGGAGAATATGTGCAAAAGTTCTTCGTCCAACATTTTCCTACTAACAAGATTCCCCTGGCAACACGAGCAGGATTGGGGTGGCGAAGGTTTGGAGGACCGACCCTGGTCAGAATCCTCCATCCTCAAAGCCTCCTCTGGGAGCCATTGGCCCCCTAGCAACATGAGCGAGCTAGGGGGGCAAAGGATTGGAAGGACCGACCCTGGTCGAAATACTCTATCCTCAAAGCCTCCTTCATGAACAATGCTCAAATGGAACACAACACTCCATGTTGAGTTCTACCAATCAGCAGAAAAGACTAGTCGGTAAAAGCGAATCCCATACTGAGCTCGAACGATCGGTGAAAAGTGCTCGAACGGTGAAAAAACTTCTGCCCTGGAGTAAAGACCAATGGCAAAAAGGAGGGACCAGTAATAGTGAACTCAATGCAGAGTTCAACTAGCCGACGAGAAGTTCCATAACGATGTAAGCTACTAAAAGAATATCCAAGAACATATTTAGACATGAGGATAGTCCCATTTGCTCTTCTGACTGGAGCTCCGAGAAATCAACCAAGTGATTGACAACAAGAGATGTACAAATGGAGGTAGAGTTCCTATCTCGGCCTGCCAGATGCAGTAGATTACCAATCGACTGGGAGGTGTATTGTATGTACCAAAATCTGACTTACAAATCGGCCAATGAAAAGTAGACACAAGGAGGGAAGCATCACAATCTCAACCAACCAACCTACCAATTGTAGTGCAAATTGACTTGCCGACTGACCATTGAAGATTAACCAACTGACCAACCAGGAGCAGTGCAACCGAGTGGCCGTTTGGTCATTGAAGGTAAACTGATCAACCTCACAATGCAGAGTAGACGACCGGTCGGTATATTGGGAGGCTGACTCATTTCGGAAGGTCGACATATTTCGGGAGGCTGACTCATTTCAGAAGGTCGACAGATTTTGGGAGGTCGGTTGATACATCTCAGCAGACCGGTCGGTACATTTCGGGAGACCGGTACATTTCGGGAGGCAGACCCATTTCGGGAGACCGACACATTTTGGGAGGCTGGTACATTTCGAAAGGTCGCGATTGGCCAAATTTAGATGCCCTAGCAGAAACCTTCGGGCCCACAATTCTCGTGTAGAGTTTGCCACACGATTCTCGCTTGAAGGTGATTCGCAAATCACGCACGAAGATCCACTTTCGTAGAAGGCACACCCTGATGGTACTCAATCATAACTCGATTGTAACTGCCCTGCGAGCTTCTCGCCAGAGCAACAATTATGGAGTGACAACCCATGTCCTGGAGAATGTGGCCACTCAACAAATCAACATCATCACAACAATAACTGTTGAGCATGTACATGCAATCACAGGGCGCCATGTTACTGCCTGCGAAATGGCTGCGGACATTGCGGATGCGTGCCATAATTCATGTCCCACACGAAGCGTAGAAACCATCACTACCAACACCTATAAAAGGAGACCCACTCCTTCATAACAAAGGGAGGAAGGTCAAATATTGGAAGGTGAAGTGCTACCACTTTTCTTCTAGAATCTTCTTATTGAGAGAGAGAGAGAGAGAGAGAGAGAGAGAGAGAGAGAGAGAGAGAGAGAGAGAGAGAGAGAGAGAGAGATTTGAAAGGCCGACATCTATATGTCGACACTTTCTAGGTGTATGCGGGTTTGGGGTAAGCGATTATAAGTTTGAAGACATAGTGGATTTTCCTTCCCGCCCCGTAGGTTTTTTTTCCCCTTCGTGTTATAAAGGATTTTTCCACGTAAACCATGGTATTTTCTCTCTTTGGTGTGTTAGATTGTTCCTACTACTTGAGCTATGAAATACCCATAAAGATCATTTTGCTGATGTCAAATGGGCTATTTATAGATGTTGACATCTTGCAACTGCCAAGGGCTGACGTGGCTGTGTGAGACTGGTCAACATGACGACTTGTGACTGGTGATCCATTTGTCGACTTTTGCAAGTGGGCTGGCGGATCTCTAAACGGGCCTTGGACTGTCCTCATGGGCTATGTGCTACTCTGCTTCTTGATGGGCTGTGGGCCCTCGGGCTACTGTGGCTGCCTTTGCTTAGTTTTGGGACTTATTTTTTGCGACAATCACAACAACTTTACGGTTATCGCTAATTGCATTTCAGGATTCAACAATTTTGCGACGATGATCACAAGTTTTGATTCTTTGAATTTTGCCAATAAAACATAACAAAATCGAGATTCTATTTTCTAAACTGATAAGTTCTCTATCGTTTAGGGTTTAGAACTTTTTTTTGGGGTTTCTCCCAATCCTTAGGGTTTAGATTTTGAAGAATTTTTTTTACCGATTCTAGGAATTCTTAAATACCTTGCGGCACCTTGGTGTTAACTTCATAGAGTGTTTGCAGAAGACCTGTGACCGCCCGACGATCTCCAATAACCTCTTGACGATCTCAGGCAAACGTGATCACAATACAGTTGAACTTTGCGGCCACTGCTGAATTGCTATAAATGGGATCTATCATATCCCAATTGTAGATATTGTTCATCAAACTCTACTAAACCATGAAAAAGCTCCGGTGACCTCCTAACGATGCCCGTCTACCAAAATCAAAGAACAAAATGGATTATATGCACCCCACATGAGTTATAGCAACCACAAAAGCAACCACATGTGTTATTGCAACCGATTTCTCTTCCCGATGCGTTTTACCACCTCGAGGGTATGCCGACCCACAAAATGCATGAATCATGCGTGTGGGTAATTTCGCATGCATAGGTCATCATAAAAGTAACAACTTATGGATCGTGTAATAGTTCGAGGAATAAGTGAAAGTTAGTGCTAAATTTGGGAAAAGGGTATCTATAGCCCATATTTTACCTTTGACATCTCTAGTCTAAAGGCAACACCCTTTTTTTTCCATAGGCAACCCCAGTTCATAGGAGAACCCCCCCCCCTCTTTTTTTTTCCCCTCCATCGTGCTCGTGCCGCCGTTGGCCGCGCCACCGCCTATCTAACCCGTCATTGTCGTGTCCCATTCCTCCCCCTCCTCTTTCTCTTGTTCTTTCTCCTCCTCTTTCCCCCTCCTCTTCCTGGAAATCATAGCAATCAGCCATACTAGGGCTGATTGCACCCTTTGTTTCTACAAGAAAGAGCAGGAGGAGGAAGAAAGGAAAGAGGAGGTAGAGGAAGGAGAAGGGGGAGAAAAAGGAGGAGGTGGAGGAGGGAGGAGAGAGAAGGACACAACGGTGGTGGTTGGCCGGCAGTGACGGCCAACACATGGCTAGTGAAGAGACGGTGGATGTGGGCTGCCATCAGCAAAAGAATAGAGATAAAAAAAAACACACATAAGATAGTTTTTTTAAAATTTAAGTTAGGATTTGCCTTGGCTATTTCGTGGGGTCTAAGCAGATCTAGATCCACCCTTTTAGAAAAACCTCATGAATAAAACTGCCAAACAATAATCGGGTGCTCCTATGCAATGATGGCATCTGGATGCTAATTTCCGTTTACATTTCCTCCGCCTGCCTGCCGGTCCTTAACAACTCATGTCCACCCGGGCTGCGCACCCACACACAGTCGCCCAAAAGTTCGAGGTCGTCGCGCCCGCCTCCTTCGCGCCCCCACCCTACTGCCCATTCAACCACTCCCTCTCTCTCTCTCTCTCTCTCTCTCTCTCTCCTCCCCCCCTTGACCTTCATCTCCCGATTCTCTCTCTACAGAAACTGAATAGTCAATTCTTAATTGGCAGACAGCATACGATTCTCTCTACTCTCAGCTTCGACGATGAGAGGTGTTCTGGTGAGGAGTCCGTTCATCGGTTTGTTGAGCTCTCCCTTTCTCTCTCCCGCCTCCTCCGCCCACTCCCATTCGATTCAATCGGTTGGTACTTGGTAGTTGACTCCATCTGAAGCAACACCAACCCTATGTTTCTCTCTCTATAGCCTTGGCGTTTGCTGAGTAAAAGAGTGTGGTTGAAGCCATCTCTCTTCTCGGATCCGTCTTAAATCCGGGAGCTGAATTCTGACGCTGAGAGCTAGTTGTAATGATGGATGTGAATGTAAGCAAAGTGGGTTTTCTTTGGAGCTCGATTTTTCTTCTCTTTCTTGGTTCTCTCCGGCCTTCGATGGCTTTAAGACCTCTCAGAGAGAGGACTTCTGCCGCCACGGGATCTTGGGGTGATGAGGTATGCCCCCCCTCTTGCCTAATTTGCTTGATTTTGGATGTATTTTACTAACTGGGTTAGAAAGTTGGGTTCTTGATATCTTTAGTTGGTTTGTTGCTGTGTGTTTCTAAGTATGGGAAACCCTAGGTTTAATCTTCAGTAAATACTGTGACACTTGTGCCGGTAGGTATGCAGCATTGCCATCAGTCTTTAGTTGGCTTTACTAGGAAAGTTTTTGTGAATTAAATGCAAGTTATACAAGGTAAGGTTTCTTGATTCTTGATATTGATTTGCGCAGATGACATTCCCTTTATTTCGTGCAGTTGGAAGCTTTTTGTTTGCTGAAGAACTCAACCGTTATAAGGGTCCGTTTGGTGGGGGTATTTGTTGTCCAAACTACTGTAGTTGTGGTACAAGCATATAATAAATATGCTGTAGAAAGGGTCAAACTACCGTAGTTTGGGTTACAAATCCCCCAACCAAATGGACCCTAATTGTAACATTTTCTCAGTTATTATTCCAGCTTCGTCGTTGCAACATTTCATAGCCATCCAAAGAATGAAATTCAAAGAATAAATGATTCAAGGCTCTCTTATTGGAGGCACCATATATATGGTTCCCAAATGGAAGACCCTGTTTTTTTCGGTTCAAGCACTCTACAAATAGATCCTTTGCTTCGGGTTATGTTGGTTATTTAAACTTAGAAGTAACGTATCGGAGATGAGGATGACAACTCAAAAGGACAACACTATTCCAAGAACTCCATAGTAGTCCATACTTGTACGGCTATAGTGTCTCTCGTGTATATGTATCCATGTATGTATGCATCTGCATACATATGTATGACCGATTGAATGGATGGATGTGCTTTTGTATATGAATAGATATGCATGGAGAGGTCGACATCCACCTAAAGTGCCTTGATCTCACATCGACTTCCTTTTATCGAGTTTTCTGGATTGACCTCTCAGACACATACCCTTGTTACCGATAAATCACGGAGTACCATACTACATATTAAAAGCTCCAGACCCAACTTTACCATATTAAAATATATTGCTTCATATTTTTGTCTTGCAGCATACTGTTGATATGCTATGTCACAGAGGGATAAAACAGATACTAAGTCCATGCATATTGGTACAGGACTATGTAAGGCATGGAACCATGTGTTGTGCTAATGTGGCTACAAGTCTACAACACTGTGTTTATCACGAGATCTTGCACATAATGTACCAATAATCTTAAACATAGTTGTTAAGGCATCAAGGCGAGGCTAGGTGCTCGGAGGGAGCCTAGGAGCCTAGGCGCGCCTAGGCGTGGCCTTATGTGCATAGGCGTGACCTTATGTGCATAGGCATTCTCCAGGCACGGGTATATATGTATAGTCTATACTTGCAGGTATATATGTAATAGGAAGCAATATAACACCTTACTAACATGAAATTGAACATATTATAGTCAAATACATGCAACACAATGACACATACATAGTATAAACAAGTAAACAACAAAAGGAACAAATAGAATACAAACACTTGCCAACATAAAATTAAGCATATTCTAATCAAATGCATACAACACAATGAACACATAGTATAAACAAGTATACAACAACAAAATGAACAAAGAAGATGGGGGTGGGTTGGGTTTTACTTAAGAAAAAAAACAAAAATCATTACCTAAAACTAGGCGTGCGCCTAGCCTAGGTGCGCCTAGGCTGCCGCTTAGTGAGGTGTGCCTGGGCGCACTGGGGCCTAGTTGTCTCCGTGCGCCTAGTGCGCCTAGGCGCGCCTAGGCCCGCGCCTTGACAACAATGATCGTAAATATGTTTCTGTATATACTGCAATGTCTATGATATCCTCCTATGATGCCTTTCATTATTTTGTTGTGAACAAATAGTTTTATTCACACTGTTTTTTTCTAGGCTTCATTTGAAATATATCTATTATCTTCAGTCTTATTATAGACAAGACAGGACAAGGAAAATTGGGAAAAAAATGGTATAGCACGATTAGGGGAAATAACATTCTTATCTTAAAGTTTTTTAGTCATGTCCATGTAAGTTACTTTATGTTACTCATTGGCAAGCCTTCTAGTATCTCATAAGTGCAGAGTCATTGTTGTTGATGCCAGAAGCGAATGGATGTCAAGTTTATAGAGAAAGGAGGTAGCACAAGTGCTCCTATGGACACATATCAGTTGTTGAAGTCACTCTCGGTAAGGTGATAGAAGGGTGACTCATGATGGTTCTAAAAATACATAAGTTAAGTCACATTAGGCACTTTAAGACAGAATGGTTCCCAAGCCTTCTAAAGGGAGGGTAGTAACGTACTCTAAAATTTCTGTTTGACAAAGAATCGGAAGGATCTAATGAGGCCTATGCTTTTGTGGTGATTGAAGAAAATAAATGATATGGTGATAGTTTTGTAGGTAACTCATGTATAGCTATTATAGGGTAGCTGTTTTATAGTGTTACCCGGAATATATCTTATATAACAAGATATAGAAGTTATTTTATAGGTTTTGAAAATCATGAGGCATACATTGAGGTTTTTTTGATTCAAGAGGCGTGAGCCTTGAGGTATGTTCTTTTAAGCCTCAAGGCGTAAGCCTTAGTTTTTTCTACCATATTACTTAAAAACATTTCATTTTAAAACATATAAGCAAAACAAGCAAATCAAACTTAAAAACATATACAAATTGGATACAAAAAAAGGAGGAAAATAGAAAGAAAATGTAGTACTAGAATCAACCTTGAGGCATGTTCTTTTGATCTTCTTCGCCTTCCCTCTGCTTCTCCTTGGAATTTCCTCTTCCGTTGTCTCCTTCTCAAGCTGCAATTTTCTTTTCCCATTTCTATTTCCTTCCTCTCCTCCACCACTATGCAGTCGTGATATTTTTTTTTTTTTCTTTTGGGAGCAACAACCGATGTTAGGGTTAGAGTGGCTTAAGACCTAAAAGAACACCTTATATATATATATATATATATATATATATATATATATATATAGAGAGAGAGAGAGAGAGAGAGAGAGAGAGAGAGAGACTAAAAACACACATTTTGTTACATGGTGTAAAACATGTTACCATATTTGTTATATATATGTTACACTTATTCCATTCAAATGTTACAGTTACTTTTCCATATTTATGTTTTGGTAAAATGTGTACAAGGATATGTAAAATTAAATTAAAATATTTGAATATGATATGATAGCATATGTAATGCATATGATAACATATATATTATATTAAGTTAACATTTATACAGAAACAATTGGTTAAAATTGTACAGAATCTGTAAAATAACAAATTAAAACATTTGAATGGAATGAAGTGTAACATATATAATGAGTATGATAACATATGTATTATACTATGTTAACATTATAAATGTGTGTTTTTAGGGTGCGTTTTTAATGGATCGCATACTAGCTTTTCCACACACACACACACACACACACACACACACACACACACACACACACACATATATATATATATATATATATATATATATATATATATATATATATATATATATATATCCCTCAAATGCGATCCAATTGGTGCGATCCTGTTGGTGCGTTTTCGTTGGTTTACCATGTTCAATATATATGTTAAACCTCTTTCCATTCAAATGTTTCAGTTGAACGATTTCGCAGATTTTCGTACACAGTTTGCCCGTGCGACTTGCTCGGACAACTCGCACGCATCGCTCGGGGGAATTCACATTGGAATCATTGAACTGAAATATTTGAATGGAAAGAGGTGTAACATATGTATTGAACATGGTAAATCAATGGGATCGCACCAAGTGGATCGCACTTGAGGGGTCCTCTCTCTCTCTCTCTCTCTATATATATATATATATATATATATATATAATCCGATCTGGAAAGATGCTTGGATAGAAAACTCAATACAATGCATGAAGAAAAACCTTCGGGAGTCTTTCCAAAGGAACCCAACTCAAAGCCTATCATGTGTGTGTGCTAGACTGGCTTCCAAAAAAGCCATAATATAATCTAATGGATGATCAGTCAAAGCTTAGAGTAGATAGGAAATCAACTCTCAATGAATCAGCATGAAAGGCTGAGAGGGGTTTCACCATCTCTCCCAAGAAATGGAGAAAGAGGTAGAGGGGAGAGGGAGTCTCTAGGGCTACAGATCTCTCTCTATGGTGGATGAATGCAATGAAATCCTAGAGAGAGCATGGAGAGAGCCCAGAAAAAGGAAACCTTGTAGAGCCTCTTGTGGAACCCTAATCCACAACTACTAGGTTGCTCCAATTTGTGCAAAATATTGCCATATATAGGCTCTTTAAAATCATAGGGAGCAAGGTCCAAAAACGAAATAAAAAAAACTAATAAAAAGTGGCTTGCAGCAAAGACGGTACTATCAATCATTTTAACTAGACGATCGATAGTTCAAGAAAACAATCTATTTTGATAAAACAACAACCGATATTGGATGTACGCTCGATATTTTCAAGATTGGTTCTGTTTTGAGACAATCCGCCACCTATGATTCAACAAGCAATCGGTCAATCAATCATGCATAAAACTATTATGTATGGAATGTTCTAAAGCAGCAAAACCATTCTGAATAAACTCCTATTGATTGTATATACTGAACAGTCTATCATTTAATATATAAAGGCTGATTTTTGTACTTTATAAATCTGTTTTTATTCTGATTTGAAATCAAGCTTTAAAATCAATTTAAAGTCAATTTTATAAATTTTGCACAAGTGTGGAAGCACTCGGAAACAAATACAATTTCCAATATGAATGAATCCAATTAAATTCCATAATCTTGGAACTCCAATATTAATTTATAAAGTGATTTCCAAAGATTTTCGTAAGCAAAGCCACGAATGAAACCTCGAATGATCTCGATCGAAAAACATTAACTCAAAACATCCTTGGTACAAATTCGATCGTTAGAAAGATGTAAGTGGTACATCGTACAAACTAAATGCAATATGCAACCTAGTGTGATTTAAGGTTTCTAAGTCAATTACCTTGCCCTAGGTGAAAATCGTTGAAGGAATGAGCCTGAAGAAGCTTTCAATTGTGCCTTCCTTTGTCTTCAAGACTTGAATTAGCTTGCTTCCAAACTAATCTTTACCACTTACAACTTACCAACTCACAAGGGAAGTGCTGTTGGTATTGGATCTTGTTTTTTCTCTTCAACTCTTTTCCCTTCTCTTTATGAAATGCTTTCTTTGGGTTGTTTTCCATTTGTCTCATATTGTCTTGATGGAAGGGATTGAACTCTTGCACTTCCCCTTTACTAGCATAAGGATAATGATCAAAAAATCAATTTCAGCTGACTGATATTTTCACGAAATATCATGAAATATGATATTTCACGATTTTAGCATTCAGTGGAGGGAAAATCCGATAGATTACACGATCATTCATGAAATATATCGATTTTTTGTACATCAACTAGCATAACAGACTCTCATTCTTGATTATAACACATTACTGGTAGATAAACATGTAGTTACAATTTTTTTCTGTACAATTTGTAATTTAAGACGGCTTCACAAAATAACATAGGATTTTCTGTTCACTTTATATTTCCCGTCAAGGATAGAAATTGTACTTCTGAGTTCTGCATTTTTTGCTGTGTTTATTGACTGTCATTTCATCCAGCGGCTTTTTCTTCGAGGAGATGAGAGTGACCCTAGTATTTATTCTCGGTGGAACATCACTGGAACATATAGAGGTTTGTTTCCGTGGCTTCATTTTCAGTCAGCTTTCATTTATTTTGAGATACGTCACTCAACTATTTTCTTTCTAGCAAGTTCTGCTTCCAGATATTTCTTGGTCCAACGCATGGGATTATTGTTGCTAATAATTTCCTGATGACCTTATCAAGATAGACCTGTTCCCTTTTTTAAATTCGTATCTGGAGATTCTCTATGCCACAGTTTCATGCCTTTGTTTTTCAGTCATGATATTCTCTCGCTCTGTTTATATGATTCACTTTCAACATGGCTGTAGATATTCTCTATAATCTATACAAATCTATTTGTTGCTTCTTTTGTAGAAAATGAGTCATCTGACTTGTTAATGTTATAGATTCCTATACCTTTATATAGTATACGCGCATGTTACTCACATTCTACATGATAGGGCATAACCCATTCTGACTTAAATATTTAGGGATATCGTCTCCCATTGGATAAATATATCTTCCTCTTCCTGCATGAACAATACGATAAACATAAGATGTCTTAAGATCCGCCAGAGCTACCCATTTGTCTTGAGATTTCTCTTCCACATCATTTCCTCCACGAGTAAGGTCTTTTGAAGCTGATCAACCAGTAGACTAAGATTTTCTTTCTCGCCCTCTGTGAGACTGAAAGATTCTCACAACACTGTAGTAACCGAACGAAGAAAATAAGATTGGCGGATTGATGGGCTAAGACGGTAATCCATCTATTGGTTACTTAAAAACGTCAAATAACATTGGTTGCTTTCTTTCACTTCTTGACAGATTTGGAACAAGCAATCATCTCGCTATCATCAGCGAGCATTAAAAAGAACTTAACACTGGATCTTCAATATGGCTCTACCAATATCATGTTCGGAAGTCTGAATTCTGAACTTTGATATTTGTATCCAAATATGAGTGATCAAACTGAATAGTATGACCCATATCAGATTATAGAAGATATATAACTGAATGTGTTGAATATTGGCAAGTAAAATTTGAATCACAGTTGCTTTTACTAGTTGTTTCTGGACTTCGGTTACATGACATCCAAAAGGCCAATAATGCATCCCTAAACGGATCTCAAATTGGTTGTCGGAATCTTGGAGCCCAAGATAGAGATATAATCACTCAATTTCTTGCTTCTATCAAACCTATATGGAATGAAGAGTATCAATGAAAACAATAGAAGAGGATGGGACCAGAATGTCTGAGTTGTGCCAAAGATTAGTTTCTTTGAGGATATGTTAAACTATAAACACAGCAGACAAAATTCACAGCACATCTGTAACTTCATAATTTTTCAAAAGTGATCAAACATTCCTATGGAATATAGTGGGGAAATTCATTTGTACTTCTGTCATACTTGATTGTTAGAAAGCGTTGTTGCTTAAGTTTCTACAAGGATAAGGATATACTAAAATATAAACCTGGTTAGGTCATTGGTTGCATTTAATTTTCCAAGCAATGAATGACAATAGAAAAATTCACGGTACATCTGTAACTTCAAAAATTTCCAAAAATGATCAAATATCCATGTACAAATATAGGAGGAGAAATTTACTTGAACTTGTATCAGACTTGTTTGCTGGCAAACACTAGTGCATGTGTGGATGCTTTTTTCAACATAGACAATGGTTGGTCCTTTGTCTTTGCAGCCAATGAATAATAACAGAAAAGCTTCACTGCATATCTGTACCTCCAAAAATTTCCTAAAATGATCACATAGTCGTGTACAGATATAGAAGGAGAAATTCACTTGTACTTGTGGCATGACTGGATTGCATTTGGCAAGCATTGGTGTTGGAACTATAATATCTGTATAATGAAAGTTTGTTATGAATCATATTGTTAAGCTTGATATACATTGTTGGCCCATTCCCTAACAGCTTAAGCTTTTGGGTGACATGGATAGCTAACACGTACTTCAGAAATTGCAAGAGAGTTCAACTGTATAAAGTTTAAAAAATATTTAGGTTCTTTTTTAGAAATTGAGGATTTGTTGAATTGGACATATAATATGTCCCGTTATCTTATTATTGTAGTGAATCTAGCATGACATGACTGAAAAAGTAAGTTGTGAAAACAAGAAGTTCTCTTTGATTCAGAACCTTTACCTTCTCATTTTTATTTGATTATATGAGTTGCAGGAAGGTGGAGCTTTGTAGAGACGACAAATGTCGCATCTAGGTTTCTAAATTTTGGGAAGGCTAATGGAGTATCTGTTTTGGAGCTAGTGAGCTCTCCAACAAAGATAAGTGGTGTACATTATGTTCAGGTAATATTTGTGACAATACATAATTGGTTGCAATTAGTATTTTGTTTGTTCATCTTGTGAATAAATGAATATTGTTACAGAATTTAGATGAGTCTAACTCTTTCCGTATATGTTGTTTAAATCATGTTAAATTGAATATACAATGGCAGAGTTAAGGGTACATTTCATTGCATGTAATTACAATGAAGGAATACATCCTATATTTTTGCACATGCAAATGCTTAATTATAATAAATTGTAATGCGTTTGGCATTCCATAAAACATAACTTGGAAAACGATTTCAAGTATTTGACATACTACGAAAAATTATCCAAAAACTTTAGGTTAGGGATGGGGGTGATGGATGAAGCAGAGGGAGGGCAAGGTCAGTGTAGTCAAGGCGTTAAGGCGGACTCAAGGCGCTCAACCTTACTGGCGCCTGAGGCGAGAGGCGAGGCGAGCTCCTGATTGAAATAAGACGTGCAAAAAAAATATAATATATATATATATATATATATATATATAAATTATAAAATAACTAGTTGAAACAAGTGCTGACAGCTCCTTATACTGGGATTATTTTTCTAGGAGCCATGGGATGAGTTCGGATCGCCTCCACTCGGTATCCTCAGTCAGTGGGCTCGATGCACATCATAGTCGCATGCAGTTGGCTGGAGTACACTTCACTTTCGGGTCGCCTGCCATCGTGCGGTTTTGATGGCACGGGTCCACTGACCAATTGGAGAAGATTTGAACTCCCATGGGATGAACCCTGATCCCTAGGGGGATGCCACCCAAAAGTTGGCTACCTATCATTTCATTTTTTCCTATAACTTTATATGGTCAATAGGTTAGAGCCAAAACTGAATCATAACTGTCCAACCGGTGAATCACACTTAGCATGCAAAAGAACGGGTATGATTCAGGTTTGCTTTCAGTTTAAACCATTAATTAAATGAGGCGGGCGCCTCCATCGCCTCACGCCTGGAGCGCCTCTCGCCTCAGGCGAGCGCCTTGCTCCGCCTTATATTCCTGTTGCCACCTCGATTCAGGCGAGGCACCCTAGCCTCGCCTCGCCTCACCTCTCGCCCCAGGCGGACGCCTCGGGTCGCCTTAACTACACTGGGCAAGGTATAGAAGGGACTGGTAGGGAAAAGGATAGAAAGAGGCTTTTCTTTTTGTTTGTTTCAAGTACAGAAAGAATTGGGTCTAATTTCGGGTTCGGTTTAAGCTTTTCAATTTCACAAAACTATTTATTATGTCTAATTATGTTAGGTCAAAACTAATTCTTTTATGTATTTTGTCGTAACTAATACATGGATCCAGACATTGGATTGTATCAGTCCCTACTGGGTGGGTAGATGTTGAATTTGGGCCTACTTAACTCATACTTAACTCATAGGACCCCTTGTTGGCCTTTTAGATGTATGTGAATTGTTGGAAAATATGGAATCGGAAACCGTGGGCTTTGAGGCACGTATTGAACATGCTACATGATTTGCTCCCACTCGGATAGAGTTTATCGAGGGGATGATTGCAGACCCGCTTCCAGGATACAACAAAACCTTATGGGAGTCCGCATTTAGCAACAGTGAAGAACTCTTGTTGACATTGAAACTTTCTGAAAATTCAAGAGAGAAAAGGCACCAAACTTGGAGCAATTCGGATTTATTTGTGTCTAGAAGTGTGAAGTTTGCTTTATTTAAAGACTTTGAATGGACACATTTCACATGGTGTCTGTTTAGAAGGGTGTACCCCTTTAGAAAGCTGTCTCCTGATCAGAAGGCATATTTTCAGATCAAAAGATACCTCTTATAGAAGAAGGCACCTATACGTATTTGAAGACATCTTTACACACTCTTATGTGAAAAATGACCAAAATATCCTTGTCTCCAAAAAAGTCGTTTGGTGCATATTACTCTCTCCTATAATTTAATTAAACTAAATTTAATAAACACCCACTTTATTAAATTTAGCTTACATAAGAAATTCTTCTAGAAAATAAAATTATTATGCATACATAAAAGTATCTTTCACTTTGAAATTTCACTTAGTGTAAGTATTTCAAAGTCCCATCAAATGGTAGCTTTTGGCTTTGAACCACTTACTCCTTGTTGATAGTACCGAAAATACCACACACATAATACGCATCTCAATGTCTATAAGAACTAACACACGTTTAGCACTATTAATGACCTTGTGCTTATCCTGTATTCATGGGTGATCCTGAGAGCAACCCATACTCTCATGAGAGATGACACGATCTCTACACTCCTATACTCACATAGTTGAAGCCCTTCGTGTCTCTTTTACATATTTAGACACTTGTTAAAACTGGTGCTTCTTTAAGAGTTTTAAATACTCAACCTCAAAACTGTAACAACAATCACTATCTTGGATAGGCATCGAGTACAGTGATATAGTGCTATAATCCACCACTTATCTGTGACTTGTTTTTACTAATTGAACCAATTACAAATTAAATATTAGTTTGTCAGGTTTCCATCACAGGCGGCTAAAGTTCTATGGGTTTTAGCCCTATCCCTTTTGACATTTTCTTTACCAATAAGACTTTTGGTAAAGGGATCTGCCAAGTTGTTACTTGACTTCACATATGCTATTATTATCACCCCATTTTTAATAAGCTGTTTGATGTAGTCATGTCTTAGACTTCTGTGTCGAGAATTCCCATTGTAAGTGCTACTATACGCTTATGATTGGCAGTGCAGGCTCCACTGGTGGATCAATATAAGTGGAAGCTGGATAGGTGGTGCTTGCTCTACCGGTGGCACATTTGTCGGTGGAAACTGGACATGTGGTGCATGCTCCATTGGTGGCACCTTTGTAGGTGGAAATTGGACATGTGGTGCAGGCTTAAATGGGGGGCATCACTGGAAGTGGAGACATACCCTGAGACTCAAGGTGTCTGATCGTGGCTCACATATGATCAGACCATTGCCGACATTCTGCACGCTTCCTCACTTGCTGCTAAACTTGAAGCAATTAATAAGATTCATTATACTTTGGACATGCTTAAAACTCTCTAGATAGTTCGAGTCGAAGGAGCTAAGTCGAAGAAACCACAGGAGAACGGGTTCGACATGCAGATTTAGTGTATTGCCTGAACATGAATGTGGGAAGAATATCTCCTCAAGAGCAGTACGAGGTAGAATAATATTATGCTCATATTTGACGAGTTTGAAGACATCATAATATGGTATGGTGAGCTAGGGAGCATGGGGACCATAGTCTTTACCATAAGGTAGGTGGTGTATGAGGTACGCGGGAGAATAAAGGTAACTACAGAACGAAGATAAAGAGCAAAGATCATAGGAGGACCAGTCACTATGATAGAACATCGTGACAAGATCTCTGATACCCAAATTACTACAGGACAAAAGAGGATCTCGCAAAAATCAAAGACCTCACTCTAAAACAACATGGGCAAAAATGTTAAATTAGTTTTTACGGGCTTGTTGGGTCCATAGTTACCAAGTCGGAAGTCGGGAAAAAATATGCTAGGGGAGAAGTCGGAAAAATAAAAAAAAACGTCGGAAAGGTCGAGAAACAAATGGTAGAATTTTAGAACATATTTATATATAGGTATTACAATAGGTTTTTTGAGCAATACATGGCGGGATTTAAACGCAATTAATCAGGATTAAAATGTGAAAATCGTGATTTTTTCATAAAATTGTGACTTTTTTAAAAATCGGGAAAGAGTCGCGTAGCGAACGTTTACTGAATAAGTCGTGTTTTAATCGAGACTTATTCAAAAAATCGGAGGTTTTGGTAATAGAGGTTGGGTCTACACATGGACAATAGGGTTGGATTGGGCTCGAAAAAATCTCCGATTTTGATATATAGTTTGTCAAGACCGGATGGGCTGATCAAAAGTAATGGGTGGTGGAAGGTTATGGCTTTATTGTACCTTGCTAAAGTGCAAATTGGACGACCGAGCTTTGATCAAACGATGATCTGTGAAGATTTGCTGGTCGGATCATCAAGAAATTTGGAGAGCATCTCGGGACGTCGATACGCTTCAAGCGAAATTCATGGCCGATCAGAGCTACGGATCTCTAGTAAGTCCTCCCGGATTGTGGATTTGTTATGTTATTTCTGGGCAGCAATAGAGGTCACAGGAGAGGGCTTGGTCGCTGGGAAGTTCGAGCGCTAACGGGTAGGTGGTGGTTACGTATTGGGTGTAGTCAATGATGATGACGAAGATCCATAATAATGTAAGCAAAATAAAGAGAAAACAATAAACAATCTCTGACCATTTGCCGGTGATCGAGCTGAACTTTCATCGGCGAGCCTTGTGCACTCAATCCTCTCTCAGGAATAATGGAACCAAAGTGCAGCAATTTTATTCATTAGATCAAAAGGAAATCCACAGATGTTTATATAAAACCCCCTAAGTATAAATATTGTAAGTTTAATCCAAATAGGAATCTTAACTCCCCAAACAACTCCCATACACATGCTTAAATTTCAGCCCAATAGTAGGTCTGAAAGTCATAAAATAAATGGGAATAAAAAATAATAAAAGATGCATTGGGCCATAAGCATACGGGTCCGTATATCAAATCGAGTCTCCAAGCCAATCGAACGCTGCAAATCATGATCCAACAGAATTTGACGGTATATAGAGGGCAACAAGCTGATCCAACGATAGAAGCATGAGTCTAAGTGATTTGACGGTGGAAATCTATAATTTGTACTCCTGATCCCCATCAATTTAATTGTAGGACAATAATTGGTCAAGTCAACTAAAACTACAGTCAGGTTCATTTTAGACTCCATTAGACCAGTCAAAATCCACTTCCTCGGTGAAAAGTGTGTGCACAGGCCCCAACATGGTGCACACAACTTGCATTAAGCTGTGTGCACCAGGGCCCACACAGCTTGTGCAAAGCATGTAATCCAATACATTTGGGTACAAACATGTAAGACCTATGCGCACAACGACCAAAATGGTGTGCACAATGGTGCGCACCGTAATTATGCTTGTGTGCACAGGGTAGTGCCACTGTTGTGCGCAACACAATTATGCTTGTGCGCATAGGAGTATAGACCAAACAGTGGCACTAACACTTGTATGGTTGTACCTCAAATACTAAGGTGCGCACTACTGAGTGTGGTCCACATGTAGAAAATTCTTAGTGGGGGGGGGGACCCAAGTGAGGGCTTACCAGTAAATCCAATAAATCATTTTTAAAAGATAAAATATTAAAAAAATATAAAATTAAGTATTTGAGATAAATAACATTTTTATAATGAACCAAACTTTGAAAAACATGAAAAATAGAATGTGGTGAACACAAAATTCCTCCCCAACTAATGAACACACATTTTACCAATTAACACCTCTCACAATGAATGAACACACATTTTACCACAGTGGATGGATGAGTCAGATCTTCATGGTGTTTAAACTGAAACTCTATCACATTTGATGTTTTTACAGATTGTGAACATGCTGACAGCCTGACACTACCTTGACTCTCAGGATTTACATACCTCACTGAATTGGTCTGAACAATGAACACATAAAAATTTCCAAGAAAAGTGGAAGCCCTAAGGCAGTAGCAAACTCTTTGGCAAAATTATTCCGAAACCTTACATCCCTCGGTTCTCGTGCTAGAACAAAAAAAAAACAAGTACACCCTTTCATTAGTTAATGCATCCTTAATTCTTCTTTCATGTAGGTGATTACACAAATGTTTGAAAGAAAAATTGACACTAGAATCTAGATAAGTGATCTTCAAATGAATGTCTGTGTCTAGAAGGATCCTATTTCCTGCACACTTAAACAAATGAATCAAATACCTCTCCTTCCCTGTATGAAAATGTTAGTCCATAAACCAAATGAACATGATAAAAATAAGGTATGCAAAGAATGTGCAGTCAACGGACAAACACAGTATCATCCTTTAAAATATCTATATAACATGGCACGACGGTCGACAAGCTGACTAAACAAAATGGAACACGCTAACTAGACAAAAATGGTATCCTTACTGGCCGATTGATTTGCTACACTTATTAGCACTCAATTGATTTGTTGTATTTCTTACGGACCAATCATGGAATGGCACATCGTCCATTCAATGTTTAGATCGGACGACTGGAGCAAAATAGTTTCCCTTTCCTTTGTAAAGTTTAGATAGGATAGGTGTAGCAAAAAAAATTGGATTGATTTGCTGCACTTATTAGTACCCAAAATAGTTTTCCGTTCCTTTGTAAAGTTTAGATAGGACGGCTACACTTATTAGTTCCCAAAACAACACTTATCACTACTCAAAACTGTTTCCCTTTCCTTTCTAAAGTTTAGATTGTACGGCTGCAGCAAAAAAATTCACCTTTCCCTTTCCTGCCCATTATCCTGTGCATCGAGCCTAAATTCCTGGCGTCGCTCCCTTTTCTCTCTCATCGTCGCGTGTCCCTCCCTTTCCTCCACCATCGCTGCGCTTCATCGCCATAAATCCCGGCGCCCCTCTCGGTCACTCCCTTTCGTCCCCCTATTGGAGCGATTTCCTCCCCCTTCCAGCCTCAAATCCTGACGTCCCTCTCTTTCGTCCCCCTATCGACGCGATTTTCTCCCCCATCGCATCGAATCCCTTCTTCGCACCCACGCCTAAAATTCCGGGCTCCCCTGCATCCGTCGGATCCCTTGATCGCCTGCGTACCCGACCTCTGACCTTCAAATCACGTAATCCACCATGAGGCCACCCTAATCTCTGAGTTCCGATTCCCTACTCTCCAATTTCAAAATATTTCTTGCCAAATTTACGTCCAAAAATTTCTCTCATTTGGATTTCTTCCTTAACTAACCGAATTCATTTTCCCATGACTACATCCGGCCATATGATATATAAAGAAGAAGGTAAGGAGGATCATCAACCTCTTGGCCAATGACAACATTTGCTCGGAAGAGAAAGAGAAAGGGATATATGACCGACGACCCTCGCCCCGTCCGGACCCCTTTCTGCATAAGCCTATTCTCTCTCTGAAATCTGCTTCTGTTTTTTTTTTTCATAATGAGATCACCGATCGCACTGCATCTACAGAGAGAGGATCTCGAACCCCATCGCTGATTGCATTGTATCGACCCCGCTCGCTGCACGAAGCTCCTCTATCCACCCAAGGTTTGGTGACCGTTTCTAGATGAAAGGTATGGCTCATGTTTTATTCCTTAATTTTTTTTAAAATTTATCATAATGACATCACTGATTGCACTGCATCTACAAAGAAATAGAGAGGATCACGAACCCGATCCCTGATCGTACTTCGTCCATCTCAGGCTGGGTTTTCATTAATTTTCAATCAAATTTTGAACCTATTTTTTAATCAATTTAAGAATCCATGTTGAAGCCTTTTTTTTTCTCATTTTTCTCCCCCAATTTTGAACCTATGATAGTTGTTTACCTCTAAAAATTTCATGGTCAAATAATGACGGTTTTGATCAAAATCCAAAATGGGTTCTGAGATTTTCATCTCTATGCTATTTTCCTTTCGGCAATGCAAACGTCTCTTATAAGAATTGGAGATGGGTGTCTTAGAATTTCTGGGAAGGATAAGTTTTTTTTTTTTGTTATTTATAGTCCATCTGTCAGAAGAACTATTTTCTTTAATATGTTGTTGTTGAAAGGAGTTTCAATCATTCATTGTGACGAAGATTGAAGCAAGATTATCACTTCAAAGATCCAAAGTCTTAGGCTTATATTTGAGTACGACTATAGTAATTGGTTTCTTTGTGTATCATTAGTGCACTTCCATCACCTGTGTTCAAAGAAGTCTGCTTCTTCTTTTTTTCATTTTAAGAAGCACTCGACAAATAATTAGTGGGTGTTGATATCTGCCTGAGCTTGATTCGGACCTGTTCTTCTGTTACCATGTCATGTTATTAAAATTTACTAGGAAAATACTATTTAACTCGAAATGCTTAACCCAAATGTTCAACCAGAATGACATGTCTTGATATTAGCTGTTCGTTGAACCCAACCCCTACCGATCGATGAATATCACTCATCCCTGATCGGTGGACAAAGGGACGTTGTGGTTGGATGCAATGACTTCTGGGTGAACATTCAGGTTAAGCGTTTTGGGTTGAATAGCATCGATTGTTTTGCAATACAGTTGATGCTATTAAGTTGCTTCTCTTTTAATGTTGGAACTTTTTTTTGACAGGTTAATGTCGAACTCTTTCGAACCTGTGATAGGGGGTGAACCAGATGGCGGGACCAATCAGTCGGCTTAAATGCGTGTTGGTTGAGGGCAATCAACATGGTTCATTTATCCGTGGTGATGCGGTGTCCAACCATTTAGATGTTAGATGGTGATGACGACAACGAGAGAGAATTTTGAGAGAAGGATTTTGCTGGGAATCATAGGATATGTAATTAATATTATGCGTATATGACCGAGGAGATAATATGGTTGTTTTGCTTTTGATGGATATGACTTATTTTTTGGCTAAGTTTTAACCCCTCTATAAATGTTTATGATAATAAAGATCAAAGTTTGGAAATGTACAGTTGGGTTAACTCCTCTACAAATGTTTATGATAACAAAAAATTATTAGACTAGAATTTAGGCACCTCGAATCTAGGGTGAAGCACACCATCCTGTTCTTCACCCTATTGACATCTATTTTCGGTATTATAACTGTTCACGGCTGCCCTGTGACATCTGTTTATCTGAGACTCGAGTCCCTCCTCCGCGGGCTCACATTTCTTAGATTCCACTAGATCATATCACATTATGATGGGTTCAATTTTGTATTCACAAGCGATACTTGGACGACCCAACAATCTAAATACCATACCTGCAATATTTGAGGATAATTATGCACGAAATTTGTAAGCTGTAGCCATTTTCTATGGGGGTGGTCGTCGCAGAATATAGCCGCCCCCTTGAAAATGGATGCCATGACTGAATGTGGGTGTCCCCGTCGAATATGGATGTCGCCGAATAAATTTTACCACCACCTCCGATTATGGGTGCCTCCGCAGAAAGTTAAAACCATTTTGCTGCCGAAGGCGGTTGTCCGCGTGTTGACAGGCACAGGCAATCCTGATGTGGTAGAGGGATGTCGTCGGTGCACCAAGAGAGAGGGAAAGACGACCGTTGCAGTGCCGATACCATCATAGGCGGTCGGGTGTGTGTTGCTGCTGAAGGCGGCCGTCCGAGTGCCGACAGGCATGGTCATGCACTAGTGTTTTCCTTAAGGTTCTGTTAATATATCTCACTCTCCCCAACGCATAAAGAATGTGCAGTCAATAGATAAACATTGTTTCAACCTTCAAAATATGTTTTCCTTAGGGTTTGGTCAGAATATCTCTCCCCCAACGCCCTATGTGATAATATAGGATGATGTAACATGCACAATGAACCTCTCTTTTTGTGGACTTAGAATATAAAAGAATTTGGAAATGTAGTTGTATAAAGATTAACAAAAGAAGTGTTTGGGTTGTCTAATTTTGTCGGATAATATAACATCAAATTCTATTTGAATGATCATAATCGATTGAAAATGTTGGGTTCATGAATCAAATCGGAAGATTTGAATGTGGATCATGATATTCGTCATGATCAGAGATTCATAGATTGGATTCAAACCAAATAGGGTGGTATTAAACTTAGATCATTGGATTCATATCACCAATCGTAAGTTTATGGCAAAACTGAGAACAATTGCCCAACTGCCCATGTACACGCCTTGTCTTTGCATAACTTGCAACATAACTGAAGCACGTGTTTGCCCTGCCTATGTCTGGGCTTAGGGGTGTAAAACGGGCCAGACCGGGTCAGGCCTGGCCTAAAATACTTCGGGCCGGGCCGGGCCGGGTTGGGCTTAGAGATGTCAAGCCCGGATAGGCCCTTCAGGCTTATCGGGCCGGGCCGGGCCAAGCCTCGGGCCAAGGGTCTGAGCCAGGGCTCGGCCCGGGTATATATATATTTGAAATTTCGGGCCGGGCCGGACCGGGTTTAGGCTTAAAACAAGGATTTTTTAAGTTTAAAAATATGTACATAGTGGGGTTTGAAGGCTGAACCTCTAAAAGTGTTATAGCAGCTATAACCACTGCACCATAGTTTTTTATATTTTGTACATCCAGTCTATATATATATATATATATATATATATATATATATATATATATATATATATATATATATATATATATATAAAATAAGTACATAGTATTTATATCAGGCTTTCGGGTTTTCTTTCTGGCCGGGCTTCGGGCTCAAGGTGGCGGCCCGAACCCGGCCCATGGTATGTTCGGGTCGGGCCGAGTCGGACTGTTGACTGGGCCGGGCTCGGGCCGGTGGGCTTTTTTTACACCTCTATCTAGGCTGCACTAGGTAATATATCTATTTCTCCTTCAAACGTGGTGTAACTACTGTTTTTTTTAAATCCTTATATTACCCCCTTCACTCTTTCGTTAATCCACTTGTTCACCAATGAATCTTGCTGGTTTTCCAGCTAGTGAAATCCTATATATACATAGAGCACCAAACAAAAACCTAATATTTGCTTTGTTAGACTGAGACTACGATATCATCTCCACTATAAGTTAGTGGCTAGTCAAGTTTAAAAATAATATGATTCGATCATATTTAATATCTAAGCTTTGTTGTAAATGATATTTAAATGAACTCGTAGGGAAAACAGACTATATGTAAGAGGCCTGTCCATCCAATGTGACATTTACATGTAAGTCCCTCCACTAGAAATTTTTTGTATATCACTCCTTGGGCTATATATTAAGACATTGTCAAACACAATCAATATATTGCTATGTACCTTGGGCAAGATCAAATATTGGAGAAACTATTTCCCTAAGCTTCAAAAGTTATAGATTAATTTTTAAATAGGATTATTAAAATACTTTTAATTGTTATTTTTCTTTGACATAGTCTCGTTACGTGTGCATTTATTGTTGAACATCTCATTTATCCTTATTAAGGCACATGATGATCGAATGACCCACCGGACTTTATCTATTATCCTTGACAATGCAGCCTGGCTATCAATTACTAATGCAAATATTAGAAGAGTATGGACCTCTCATATCTAGGGACATGCAACCACAATATGAGAGAATTTCATCATCGTGGCAGTTGGTTTCTACCAGATGCATTATCTTGTTAACTAGTCGATAATTGATGAAACCACAGCAACCGCCATTTGCTGGTGTTGGAATTTTCATCATGTATTCTTGAAATCACCATTGCGCCCTATGTTACCATGCACCAATGGAACTAATTAAAGCTTGAAAGGGATCTTCTTGCCATATACATAGTCACCCTAATCCATCTGCAATTGTGACCTTTATATGGACAAGTAAATGGTCACTCGAGTCTTCCATGACTGCCCAAAGTAGATCGCCTGAGGAGACAATACACCTCTGGATCTTATATAAGTCATGCATTATCAGTTATCATAAGCTAATGCCAAAAAAGATGCACCTATGTGGATAACTTTCATATTATCTTGCGAACGCCATCAATATCTTTCTCATAAATCAAAACATGGATACGGTGATAACTGGTAAGTATGCCACAGCATGAGTGCATGACATTTGCATGCCATATATACTACAGTAGAGTAAGCCTTAAATAAGTCTTTCTACCCCATTTTTATTTGCGTCAATCTTGTCCATATCTGTTGTGAAAAGAAGATTCTCTCCACTGTTCTAGTATTTGTAGCTCACATTCTTAGCTTATATTCTCTGTAGCACAACATGGAGAGCTCTTCCAAGAAATCTTCGCACACTTTGTCATTGAAGTTTTAAGGATTTATGATTCAAATAGGAAATGTTATGTTATGTACACAAATATCCTCACAATTTCCAGATTAACTCTACCGGAATGGTATTTGTGGTGGTGAATATCCCTCATATTTCTTTTCTTTTCTTGTGACTGCAATCTTTAGCTCATACTTCTTCTTTTGTCTTATTTGTTGATTTGATGGATGAGCCAGCTTTCTAGGTGACTTTGTATGAGTTGATCCTCTAATACAACATATCTGTTATTTCTGATTAAGAGTCTTAAGTACCTTTTTCATACCATATATGATGACAGGGAGCACTTATATTCCATGATGTCTTCGAAAATGAACGTGATCTTGGAGTTGCGCAGATGAGAATAGAAGGTGTATATATATGGCCTTTCAGGCAACTTCGAATGGTAGCCAATAGGTAAATCTTATCATGGTCATAAACCAGCTTCTCTTTTTTTAGTCATTACCTCTCTTTTTGCTTGGTAGTGTTTCATTAAATGCCACATAGATGAATACAATTCTCTATATCAATTCTTGCCTTCTACCCTCTTCGTTTGGACTTTCTCCTAGTCCAGAGGAGCATTGAAGGATTGCTCCCTGGTAGCATGAGCTTAAACTGTGTAAGAATAAGATAGATATCACTATCAGCAAACTGGCCTTTTAGGTTTCTTGGCATGCTCCTATCTTGCCATGTTTCCTCGGTCAAGTTTTTGGAACCCTTAGAGTGTTAATGTCAAGTTGACAACCGGTCGGAAAATTCTTGTCAATCTTCCATTTAGTCAACCTCATCATGATGGGATAAGACTTGGATGATGATGGTGATGATGATAATGACCTCCCTCTCTTTAGGTACTAGACAGGTTTTAGTTCTGTAGTGTGTTAATTTTGTTTAATTTCTTTCATGTCGTGTGGTTGTATAGCAGGCCAACCTCCTTTGCACATATTCACTGTATGATTCATATTTATTATATTTACAGTTAAACTACTGTCTGGATACCTTAGGGTTGTTTTAAGTTTTTTACCTGGATAGCACTTTAAATATAGAGTCTGTCATATTAATTATAATCTTTCAACAATTAGTAGCAAAACTTCATATTTTATGCGATCACAAGGCTTCTATCAGATTTTTGGGAATGCTGTAAGAAATTTCCTTGTCGTTTTTTTGAAATGTGTATTTGTGGTCAATTACAGTTACACACATCTTTGTGTTATGAACTACGATTTTGTGGACACTCATTTCTGTGCCACGTTATCTAAAACGCTTTTAATGTCCACATCTGCCTCACTATTGAGTCATCAATGTCCTAGTTTACATGTTCATAAGCTGCCTAATTTTGTTATATAAGGAGGCTAATGATGCAAGTATGACCATCACATTGTTAATAAACAGTATTCCTGGGATCAACACAAATTAGGACCCACATTAGGAGCCTAAATTTAATAAAGTGTTAGCAAACTCTAATGAAACTAACCCTATTGTTTTAATGGTAGAATAGGTTCCATCATGCATATGATAAAAAAATACACTGCTCTCAGATCTTAGGAGATATACATATGAAGGAATTTACCCCGCCATTACATTTTTTTATTGCATATTTAAAATTTTCTTATCTCTTATATAGTTGTGTTTTAAGTGTTTTTGTTGCGAACAAATTAATGTTACCTAGTATAGTGCCTCAAAGTAGGCTATAGGTGAAATTTTCAATGCATGCACCTGACTTACCCTGGTTCTGGTAGGCATTTGTAATATTCAAGGTTTGGAGTTTCGGCTAAAACCGATCCGTTTCGGTCGGAACCGGTCTCGAAGCCCTCCAGTTTCAGGTTTCGAAACTCAGCACTCAGTAAAAGTAGGACCATGTTTAGGATAAGGTGTATTTCAGCATGACAGCTTGACAGACATATTTACATAAAAAAACATTTAAGTAAATCAAATATCCCCCATTTGGATTTAATAAAAATATCAAAACAATCAAAATCCAAAAGATTCAAAATGTAATTTTTCAGTTCCTATACAAAATCAGACTTTACAACTTTTGGCTAAAAAAGAAAATTCGATGAAAAAAAAACCGCAAAGTATTTTGAACCGGAAAAAATCTCAAAAATCTAGAAGTATAAGATCAACTTAAAAACCCAAAGGTTTGTAAAATATTTTGAATCTATAAAAAAATTCTTTCACAAGAACTCTTTTTTTCTCCAGACTTGGCCAAAATTCAAAATCACGATTTTTCAACTTTTTGACAAAAAATCGGGGTAAAGCAAAAGCGACCACTATGAAGTGGGTACCTATATAATTATTTTATATTATTTTAATATTTTGTAATTATTTTAAATTTAAAAAACAAAACCGAAACCACCGAAACTCCGATCCGAAACTGACCGAAACCGATCCTCGGTGGGCGGACTGAAACCGAAACTACAAACCTTGGTAGTATTAGACTTTGAGAATAAGGACGCCCTTTTTGAATGTCTCTTCGCAGCTTTCGCTCTTCCTAGTCTAGATCTTTTCATTGTGTTGTGGAGCATTATAATTATTTATTTTTCAATATATATGTCCTCTTATTAATTTCCTTTGATGTCCTTGCTCATTGCCGTTTGTTTTTATACTTATGGGTGTAGGCATTTTTTTTTATAGCTGTACTACCTTGGCAGTTGAATACATTTTGGTAATGCTATTGACCGTGGATAAATTTTGCTTAATTTGGTTTCTTCTTTGACTCATTTCATTGTTCATGGCCTAATTGAACGGTTCTTCTATCACATGTCCATATAAAAAGTTAAAAACATGGACAGCTAGTGAATTACTTGTCTATATATTTATTCTTTTCAACTTGGGTCATTAGCAAGATCATTAGGAGAAACTTTACCAGATAGGGACTTACGGCAAATCAAGTCTTATCACCTCATGAAATGGAATCGAGTTTGCAAAACAAGGATCAAGAAGTTCTCAGCATTGTAAACTTGTGGGGCTTGGTAAGGTTATGCTAGGCAAATGGAGTGGCACTTTCCAAACGATCAAGGAGATAACTAGAATCAAATTGTTAGAAGCAGGCATTTCAAAAGTTTCTCTCTTGTGCCAGTTAGTAGAATATTAAGCAATATTTCTTCTTTTTGGAAAGGGAACGTCAAAATCTAGGCATATATAAGTGTGGGAACAAACTAGTCCTAGGTGATGGACACAGTATCAAATTTTGGGTAGACATCTGGGTGGGAGAAGTGCCTTTTAAGACCTTTTTTTTGAAGCTTTGTGATATTGTCTGGGACTCTAATGCTTCAGTCAGTGCTTTTTAAGTCAAAGTGATACAATTTGGCATATCAAATTCAGAAGAATTGTGCCTTTGAATCTTCAAGAACAGCTCTCCAGTCATCATCAGATTCTTAACAATCTCTATTTCAAGCTCGAAGGGCTCCGTAAAATGGAGGTGAAATAGTTTTGTTATTTTCTTCAATTTTACAAGTTTATTAATTCAGGAGGTGTGGTTTGCTTAGTGCCTTCTACTCTTTGGAAAATTCAAGGGTCCCTGAAATTTAGAATTTTTAACAGTCAAGGAGAAAATTCTTAACAAAGTAAATTTAGAGAAGACGAATACGTAGGCATAAATGATCTCTTATGTCTTTACACTGATTCTTTACCGAAGGAAATTGTCACTTGATGTCTTATTGAATTATCTCCTAGCAAGTGCTATGTGAAACTGAATTACAACCTGCTTAAACATTGCAAGTTGACCAGCTAGAATTTTCTCTTTGGACTAAATGGAGGAAGGATAGGATTCCAGTTAACTCGAGATCCGTCTGTGACATGATCACGATTGTCATTTGTTGGAACATTTGGCTATAAAGGAACTCTAATGCATTCAACAGGAAAGAGCAATTGGTTTACAACATCATGAGAATAGTTTAAAGTTTCTTATAAGTCTTGAACTAGGTTTTATCAAGACAGTAAAAGAGAAGTTAGGTTTTCTCTCTATTTCCCCCAAAATTTCAGTCGAGTCCCAGTTAGGAACGATGTCTTGTAATTCTTTTGATAAGGACATCCCGCCGCGCCCTTGGCGCGTGTACCAGCCCAGGAGGTGCCACCTGAGTATCTAGGTCTGATCGGTTAGCAGAGCCGTTATTTTATTTTTTGTTATTTTATTTCAGCAGGGTCTGTTGTGTTGAGTGTTTAGTCCCACCTTATTTTTGGGATATTTTTGCTCTTTCTTGTAAGCCTATATGTAGGCCCCATGTTTTCACTGTTTTAAAACTCGCTGACTCGACTCGAAACTCGGCCGAGTCGACTCGACTCGGCTGAGTTTCGATCCGACTCGGTCCAAAACTCGGTTTGGCAACTACTCGGACCAAAACTCGAGTGACTCGGACCAAAACTCGAGTGACTCGGGCGAGTCACTCGAGTTTTTGGGGTGTGTGACTCGTTCGAGTCTTGATCGTTGTATTTTTTGGGGTAAAATTGGGATCCGGTAGAACAATTTATGTTTTGTAATGACATGTTATTTGGTGATTAGCTTTAAGGTCATCAAAACTTGTTAGATATCCATTTTTAAATATATATAATATTTAAAATATATTATATAATGTCGAGTTTTTTGTATCGAGTTTTGTCGGGTTTTAGCCGAGTTGTCGAGTCAACTCGACTCATTAAGGTTTCGAGTCGAGTCGAGTTTTCGTGTTTTAAAACACTGCATGTTTTCTTTTGATGGTACTGAAGAATAATAATTTTTTTTGCTTTCCTCCACTTTGTGTTGAGAGACTAAGGGCAAGGTGTGTGAAACCCTAAGAAGCACGGATACGGGTACAATACGATACGGGTACAACGATACGGCAAATCTCAAAAAAGTAGGATACGGGTACGGCTAAGGATACGGCAATAAATTATTATTTTTTAAATATAAATTTTAAATAAATTACTAAATTATTAATTTATAGAACTATTAATTGATAGAATGCATCATAAAGAACATATTCAATATAAAAGCACGGGTTGTTGCATATTCAATATAAACAAAATATTAATTGCTGTAATTTATCACTGTTTTTTGAAAAAAAATAATAAAATCTAATAAATTTTTTATAATTAGCTCAATATTTTATCACTGTTTTTGATCGATCTTATTGCATACTTGCAGATCCTGGCGGCAGGTTGGAAGGGCTGCAAATGGGGCTGTGAGGGAGAGCGTGCGAGAGAGAGAGAGAGAGAGAGAGAGAGAGAGAGAGAGAGAGAGATAGAGACGAGCGGGCAGCTGTAATCGGGCGGCGGACGGGTGCGGGCGGACGGTGGACGGCTGCAGTCGAGCGATGGACGAGCGGCTAACGGTTGTAGTCGGGCGCGGACGGCGGACGACTGCAGTCAGGCGGACGACGGGCGCGGGCAGACGACGGCTAGGGCTGCACACCTGCCTCTCTGCTCTTCCTCTCCTTTTGCTCGATACAGAAAACAGGGTGGGTGGGGTTAAATCTTGGATAAATTACACATAGACCCCCTACAGTTTGAAAAACATATCACTTGCACCCCCTCCAAAGGGGGCATTTGTAGGGTTTTAAACATGAGGGGGTGTAAGTAATAATCGGTCAAACTACAGGGGTCTTTGTGCAATTTACCCTTAAATCTTTTAGTATGGGACCGTGGGTTTTGGTTTGGGTTTGAGTTTGAGTTTAACTTTTAACCAAACCCAAACTCGAGAACCCAAGCCGAAACCGACCAGCTGTATCCCACTGTATCCCTCCCGTATCCCGGCAGTATCGGAGGCATATCCCGGCCATATCCGGGCCGTACCACTCGAGATTTTAAGATTTTTAAATTCAGGATACACCTGAAACGTATCGGACACGTATCCGGGCCGTATCCGTGTCCGATACGTATCCAGTACGGGTACTTCATGTATTTTGAAGTATCCGTGCTTCATAGGTGAAACCCTAACCCCACCCTAGGTGTGTGAAACCCTAGGTACTCACTAGGCATGTGAAACCCTAGTTTGTGTTACTCTCCATCTCCCTTTCCCTTCCCTGCAACCAACCCTAACCCTCCCGACCTCCCTTCTCTAGCCCGCAGGCCATCCCACCCTGTCGGCCAACCCCTCCCGCGCCCCCTTCCCTCCTTCGCGACCCCCTCCTACCAAACCCCTGCCGCCTGCGCTCCCTGCTCTCCCACGCCAACCCCACAGCCGGCCCCTCCATCTTCCCTCCTCGCACCCTCGCGCCCTTCACCCCCGGCCCATACCGTCGGTCCACCAACTCGTACCTCGCCCCACCTTCTCGTGTTTCCCCTCCTCCAACTTTAGAGGCGTTTGATCACTGCTCACCGACCCCTTCCCGATTCATGCTCCTCAACGACCCAACACGATTCCTTGGCTGACTCGGACGCTGATCACGATTGGATTGAGGACGCTAACGGCTTTCCGGATATTTCATCACCATTTTCGGATTTCCAATTCGATTCGAGTTCTTGAGGCCAAGCGTGATCCTCAACAAGTAAGTTTTCTCCTGATTGGTTATTATCGAGTAACACCAGTAATAAAGTCTTTATTATTTTATCTGTGTTGCCTGCTGTCCACCATTCGTGAGTTGAGCGTTACACCTGCCGGTAAGCTCACTGATCCTGATATTGCGATTAGGACCATTGCCACATAGCTTAAACATCATCATTTAAATTCTCAGAATTGTAATCAACCTGTGCCCGCGCTAGTCGTTTTTGTTAAATCCATTATTTCATGTTACAGGTTTGAATTAAACCTCCTACCTGACGCTCATAATTAATAGTGAAACATTGCTAAAATGATTAAGCTACCGATCTTCTGTTTGCATGCATTGTTTCACATCATCTTTATTTTCATTATTAATAACTGGTAGGGGTCTAGGCCAAACCTATCTCACTATAAAGAATTTTTAAGAAAACAAAAAAAAATCTTTTTGTTGTTTGTTGATTGAAACTCGCTTATTTCTTTAGAAATTGACATTCGTGTGAAAGGACTCGTATAAATAATCAATTTAAGATATCTACTCATAAACTTGGTTGCCAAAGTACGATATTGAGCATAGGAGGCTGGTGTCGAGATCTTCATTTTTTCACTCAATCTTGCTTGTGGGCCTATGGCTCTAGCATGATTTTATCTTTGCATCATCATATGAGAAGATGGCGCTACATATACCAACTAGCGATACCGAGAGAAGACTGCAATCCAGATTTAGATCTGATGTCGTCCTCTGCGATGGAAACCGTGACGAAAGCCGATGATCTCTGCGATCCAGAGAGAAGACGGAAACAAGAGCTGAGATATGTGATGGGGTGCAACTCGGGTGAGTTTGGTCGAGTTGGAGGTTAACCCAAGCCCAACCCGAGTTGTAGAACCCTCAACCCAACCCAACTCGACCTTCAATCCGCGTTGCCCAACCCAAGAAAAAATTTCCAAGCTCGGGTTAGACTTGGGTTTGCGCAAGTTGATGGGTTGGGCCGGGTTTGCGCGAATTTGGATAATGCTTATTTTTGTACTTGTCCAAAGTTTTGAATTTTAAAGAGCAAAATATCAAGAATTTTTTTTTATCCTTAGCCCTTACCAGTAAGGTGTCTATTAACTCCACTATTTGATGGTTTGTGGCTCTTTATGTTGGGAATATGATCCATGCATTTCTAGGAATATGATTCATGAAGCCTATAAGGTGACATGTTACACTTACCTCGGGTTCAGGTTGCCCGACCCCTCGGCCCAAGCCCAACCGAAACTTTGTTCAGGTTCAACTTTGTTTGGGTTGAATTTTTCCAACCCGACCCAACCCGCCCTTCAATAAAATGAACCCAAACCATACCCAGAGTCGGTTTGGGTTGGTTTCAACCCTCCCAAGTTGCAGCCCCCTAATATGTGATGGAATCCACTATCGGATCCTCTGGGATCAATCCGATGTGGCCCATGTGGGCCTCTTCAAAGAGGAGCAGATCTTCTGAAGATGAATCTGAAAACGAACCCAAAGCTGGCTTTGACTGCCGAAAAATAAATATCGTTGGAATTACGAATCAGGCGAGGAATCAGCCTCAATGCATCCTTTTTTACTGTGCTGAGCCTTTGCTCCGATAAGGACTTCGCAGCAATCAGCCTCAATGGAGCCTCCTCTCCTCCATGAGGTGGTCGATAAGCCTATGGCTCTAATACCATGAGAGAGAGAGAGAGAGAGAGAGAGAGAGAGAGAGAGAGAGAGAGAGAGAGAGAGAGAGAGAGAGAGAGAGAGAGAGAGAGAGAGAGAGAGAGAGAGAGAGAGAGAGAGAGAGAGAGAGAGAGAGAGAGAGAGATGATAATTCACTCAATGGGGCAATGACCCAATACACACTCTAACGCATGTAACTATTCTTTACTGCCTTTTGTGATTCTATAATAGAGTTCATGTAGTAGTCCATGACTTATGCAGCAGTCCATGACTTTGTGAATTTTAGTATCGTATGGTACTTTTTGGATATACTTATAAGCTGTTTTTGGATATATTTTGGGATATTAGATGGGATACCTACCAGATCTTTAGGCTCTTCTTTCTGATAGTCTATAATAGTTATATTGATTTTTTATGCTGAATCTTATTTGATCAATGCAATTTCTTATCAAGTGTTTCTATTCTCTTTTAGAATTCAATTTATAAGGAATAATATTTTCTTAATGCTTCCTATTTGATTTGTGAACTGATATTTTTTTTCCATGTACATCTTGCTTTTATTTAGGTACCATGTACTTGGTCACAATTCTGGATTCATGTACTGCCTTTCTGATTTTTTTGAAGTTTTGAACTAATAAAAAATCTTAATGTATCACATGTAGTGGAACAGATGGTGAGCCACTTCAGGAAGAGGATTACTTTCTGTCCAACCCATATCATTTGGTAACAAACATACTGTTTTGGGATAATTAAAGCTTCATTTTTTTTCCACGATTTTCTTGTAAATTTGTAATTCAATACTTTAACTCATATATGGTCACATTCAATTTTAGACACCTTATATGACTTTACCCTTTGCAGTTGTCCGTTTAAGATAGAGTACTATAGAATAAATTTTTTCCATCAAATGAAATTTGAACAAGTTACATTAGTATTGTCTGTGTTGTGTTTGGAAATTTATGAATGACTGTAAAACAGAAACCTATATCTATGGATGCTTTCTTATATTTTGAAATTGAATTAATTATTGGACGATTCTTGTAAATCTTGGCATGTCCCTCTCTTGAAAGTTGACTTGGTTAGGTTTTTGTTATCTATCTTAGCAGGTTTGCGTATGGTTGACAGCTGGTCGGAAAATTCTTGTCGCTTTCCCCTGTAGTCGACCCCATCTTGAGGGGATCAGACTTTAGGATAATGATAAAATAATAGTTAGAGAATCATGTTCTTTATAATTACGATGTTTTTAGTGTATATTGTAGATTACGTGGTAATTTGACTTAGGCACCAATAAGTTACAGTACAATACTAATCCTCTAAGACACTCTTTGATCAACTAACTAGTTATCTTTATCAATATAGCACGAAAACCCCAACAAAGAGAGCAAGTTCAATAATTAAAACGTAGATCTAATAAGATATGCAAAGTATACTTAAGCATGGTACAAGAAATAACAACTAGAAGCATAAAACTATCACAAGATATGAATTTCTGCATATAATAATCTTAAAAGCAGCAGCATATTTCAGGTTTAAATGAAAGATATGCAGCAGATTTTTATGTTAAAAGATGCAAAAAGCAAGTCTGCAAAGGCTTCAACAGTCGGATTAAAACTAGAGATGATATGGCAATTATATAGGCTTCAATATATGATTCTAAAGACAATTTGAGATGAAAGGATGATGCGGATGCAGATAAAAAGAGATGGATAGCGAAGTGAGGCGGAGGATAATAAAGAAGATAAAAGGGGAGAGATAGATAATGCTAGATGAAACCGCCGTGGATCGAGCGAGGATGCGTCAAAGAATCCTGCACACGGAGCAAGGCCGGTTTTCAAGAGAGCAGGATCTGTCGGTATCACAACATGAGACCTTCTTGAGATGAGGTCGAGGAAGATGAGGAGCAATGACACGAGTCTCTCCTGGGAGAAGTTCTCAATAAAATTCAGATCTGCAATTTTCTTTTTGTCTCCCCCTTTTTATAGATTAGGGTTTATATATTAATGGCCCGGATCAAAGGCAATAAAGGAGAGATGGTGGAGATGCAATGGGGCAAATAAAGAAAGAAAAAGAGAGAAACAAGGGAGAAAGAAATAGGGGGAGACGGTGCCGTGTGGTGTCGCGGGAAGAGAGAGAGAGTAGATTCACACGGTTTGTACGGACATCGTATGTGAGGGAAAAGAGAGGGAGGAGCGGTGGATAGGAAAACAGGTCTCTTTTGAGCTTATCTTAAAAAGGCCATGGGGCTTTAATTAAATCCCAATTAATTGACAAGTCACCTATTTTTAAGTTACCATCATCTTAACTTCGGTTCGAGTTCTAATCTCGACTGTCAACTCCCTGCAGAACAAGTAGCCTAGATATTATTAATATAATGTTGGAAACTCATCGAAAAGTTCCCGAAATGGTCCAAAAATCCCATAAATGAGATCGTCGACAACTCTGCATGACAAGGCATTAACTATAATGATAAATAAGCGAAAAAATGCCAAAACCATGATAAAACCGGCATGAAAAAGCTGAAATGAAGCACTAATTAAATGTTTGTAGCAATCTAAATAAAAAGACAAGATATATGATTTTTTGATGCAGATCAGGATGCATCAACTCCCCCAGCTTCAGAAGACCTCGATTCCATCGAGTGGTCGTCAAACTACTCCAGAAGGTCTGATCTGTGCCTTCAGCTGTCTCTCCGGGTCCAGTCAGAAAGTGGCCTGCCTACCTATCGAACCAAGAATCGTAAGAAAACACCACAAATGGTAGCAAGTTCTCAAACATCGATGATCTCCCGTATCTGCTCTGTATCATCTTGGCGGGCATTTGAGAAAAAAATTGCTAGCATTATAGGTGTGTTAATCAAGAAAAGAAATTTTGGAAAGGAAAGTAAAGAACCAGAAAGGAAAAATGACTTTTTCTTTTACCGTTTGGTTGTCTGGAAAAGAATGCAAAAAGTATCACTAATAATATTGAATTGTTTTCCTTTCCCATGCTTCTCGTGGGTTCTCCACGAATTTGGGCCATTTTGATGGAAAGGTTCTTGGAAGCTTGTTTTCTTGTGGGGGGACAGACTTTCTTATGAAAATAACACTTGAATTTTGATGGAAACCACATTTGCTTTCGCTTTTCTATATCTTCTTAGCAACCAAACACCCCTATAAAGTTCATGTACAACCAGTGTCATGCGAAGGGGTTTCTAAATAATTCACCACATCAGGTTCATTCTCATCAAATCAGAATCACAAGAATTTGATTAAATTCATTTTGTAGTATTATACCATGTCCACATTTCTTCAATCCAAATGCTAAATTAAACATAAACTGGTGGTGTATTCCTTTATTACATCGATTCTGCGATTGTTTTCTGACTTCTAATCATGGCCTCACTAGTGAACTAAAAATTGTTTACATATGACGAGTTCACTGACTTAATAAGCGAGCATCTACCCTAAAGAATATGCATGTGCGCAAGGGGTGTATTTAAATACTACGAACAAAACATGTGAAATGTGGTAATACTTTGCCTTGATCTTTACTAGAGAATTAAACCGTAATGAAATATTAAACATGATTCATCCTTTTAAATATGAACAAATGAGAAATTATGCATTCAAATAAAACTGTTGTTTATGATGATGATAAAATGCAATGAAGTAAATAAACAAGCCTGATGTGAACTGGTCGGATTTAACTGCCTTGATGAGCATTAAAGTTGACTCCATAACTGGCCCAGGAGGCATATTACTATAGGGTCATACTTTTGCCCTACCCGACCATGAATCCCTATACAAGATACTACTTCGTCTAGAAACCTGAGTGGCTATGGTTTCTTACCCAAGGGCACCAAGCCTTACTTTCTTAGGGCCCATACTATTTTCTCATTATTTTTCCTTTTCTTTATTTTTCTTTTTGAAAACCTCGTGTACTTATAGGTTCACCCAGGGATCTACTACTTTGTTCCTATATGCACGTACGGGGTTCACTTCCCTAAAAAAAGATTAAAATATGTCCCATAGAAAGTGCAATGTATTTCCTCACATAGTATAGATGAAGCAAAACGCAACTCACGCATCTATCATAAACATGCTTCTATGCATTCTATAACTTATGTCCATGTGATTTTAAAACTAACATGTGATTGTGATATATGTTGAGGCAAGAGTCATCGATACATATGCATAAAAAAGAGAGATACTTGATCACATCTAAGTATATTCAAAAGAGAGATTTTTTCATGATTTTCCATTTGTATAAAAGAAAAGTTAAACATATACATTAGTAGGTAAGCCCTAACATGAAATACTTCCTTATGTCAGATACAATATGCAGGAAGGGAGAGAGATGAGAGACTTAGAGAGGATGAGAGAATGGGAGAGACTAAAAGAGATAAGAAAATGAGAAAGATAAGAGATGGAGAATGTGAGATAAAGAGATGAGAGAATGAGATAGAGGATGATGGAGGAGAGGGAATGGAGATCAAAGAATGCGTTAGATGAGACATTATATATATATATATATATATATATATATATATATATATATATATATAGAGAGAGAGAGAGAGAGAGAGAGAGAGAGAGAGAGAGAGAGAGCTTACGAGAATGAGAGAGACGAGTGAAAGAGAATATTAGATAGAGATGGGATAATCGGAGCGGGGTTGAGAGAGGAGAGGGCGCACGGTTTGGAAAGGAGAGGGAGGAGGCCGTTTTTGTAAGATATGAGAGAAGAGCGGGTAGGTGAGGGAGAGAGGGGATCATGGATTTTAATAGATTGACAGTCATTGGTTGTCATGGGTGCCATGGGTTGTCATGGGTGCCTATGCTTGCATGGATTGGCTTTAGGATGGCAATCTTAAAAATCTTTTGTGACGAATGGGATTGGCCGCTGAATTTAAAAGCTTTTGCGGCGGTTTGGGGTCGAGGTAGCGGCGGAGGTGCGTGTTATCGCTGAAGGAGGGTTAGAGTCGATGTGGCAAAGGCGACCGTCCGAGTATCAAGTGATCGACTGCTTTCCTTTGTGATTTATGCTATTTTTTGACGGCCGTTTTAACCTGATTTCATTACCATTTTTTTTAACCATAATGACGTGTCGCAATTACAGACCGTTGCACCCAACCCCGATCATGAATCACGCAGCCTCTACAATGCAGCCAGAGGGACGCTATGATTGGAAGCCATGTCATTCTGGTTGAACATTTGAATTGAATACCATTGTTGTGAATGGGAAGATGAATAGGGGGAAAAATTTTAGCAAATCCTGCGTATGCTACAACCGTTGCCCAGAGCCTATCAACGTGCTCTAAGTGCTAGGGGCGGGCCAACTATGCAAGTCCCAAAGCAGCGGCCACTTATGGTTGGCTCTTTTTCCTACAAAGATGTGTGCCTCTTGAGAGCATTCTTACAATCTTACGGAGTTCAAATCTCTTCCAGTTGGTCGGCCCCAGTCGGTGGGACTGCATGCATCACAGCCACATGATGACAATCGGCCCAAAAGTGAATCGTACTCCAGCCGACTATGTGCTGCGGTGATGCGCGCCAGGCTCACCAACCTGAGCCGACCAACTGAAGGAGATTCGAACTCATTTTTGCTGCCCGGTTGCTTTGCTGCACTTTGTTATAACCCAATCGTCACATCGTCCAAAAAAAAGGGGATTTCCTCCTTCGGGAGAAAAATTTCAGCAAATCCTGCGTACCATACAACTGCGATTCAAGAGACATTTAATTGGTAGTGAGCACTTCTTCTGAATGTGAGGGTCGTCGACGAATTATACTGTTTTCGCCAAGTGTGAGCTTTCCAACCGAATTGGAGTGCCCCAACCAATTATGGCCGTTGCCGAATAAATTTTATCACCCCATTCGAGTGCCGACTGACACGAGTATTATCACCGCTCACAAAATATTGTCACCATCCTCAAAATATTATCACCGCCCACGAAATATTGTTATCACCCTCTAAATATTGTTATCTCTTTCGAAATATTGTCGCCGCTCTCGAAATATTTTATTGCCACCTTTGAAATATTGGCACTTTCTCAAAATATTGTCCCTGCCCTCGAAATCTTTTGCGTGCCGACAGGCACGGGCATTACTAGTATATATATATATATATATATATATATATATATATATATATATATAGAGAGAGAGAGAGAGAGAGAGAGAGAGAGAGAGAGAGAGCTTACGAGAATGAGAGAGACGAGTGAAAGAGAATATCAGATAGAGATGGGATAATCGGAGCGGGGTTGAGAGAGGAGAGGGCGCACGGTTTGGAAAGGAGAGGGAGGAGGCCGTTTTTGTAAGATATGAGAGAAGAGCGGGTAGGTGAGGGAGAGAGGGGGTCATGGATTTTAATAGAGAGAGACAGGGCCACGATTTTAAGGGGGAGAGGAGAGAGAACACACGAAGGGGGATGAGGTATGTTAGATGACGAGAGGGCCACACTTTAATGAGATAGGGAAAAGAGACTTTAGGGGAGCTAGGATAGGGTTGATTGCCATATATTAAGTTGTAATTTTTTGAATTTCTATTTAGGATGAAGTATGAAGGCATCCAGAAAAAATTATTTAATTGTTTGTGCAATTCTTGTGACTTGAACTTAGATTTCCTACGTACTAACCCTCTGCTCAACCAATAAGTCTAGCATCTTTTACTTTTGATATATTTAATTATATATCATTGGTCATCATACTAACGAACATATTACACAAAATAAACTAATTTAAAAAGTAGTAATTCACACATCAAATTTTTTTTCAGAGGTCACAAATAAGCCACAAATTCAGTAGAAGACTAAAAATACAAGGGAATATGTACTATAATTTATGGAGGGAGAGCGAAAACTGCCTACGCGGCACCACCTTCTTTCAGATAACTGCCTAAGTGTAGAAGCAACCCCCCCTCCTTGATGTGCGCCAAGTTGCATTAAATTCCACTTAGTCCTTGGATGTAGGCAATCACACTTAACTCTGAGTGTGCTGCAACAGGCGGTGGTGGAGGGTGGCGTAGCTAGTGCCAGATGGGGGATAGTGGTGTAGCAGGCGGGCAAAACTTGGTGGTGGCGATGGTGGTGAAAATTGTTTTTTTTTTTCTCTTTCCTTGTTTCCCACTTTCCCCTTTTTTCGGAATCGCCCAGGGTTCCGACTAGTGTTATTTCTTGAAAGAGACTTTCTTACCACTTCAACTGGGATATATTTGCCAGCATGGCCGGTAAATGAAAACGTCCATTTTAGGAATCGCGAGGGGTTCCAACTAGTGCATTATTCCACTCGTGCTTGATCAGTTGTTCTTTATACAATTGTATGCAATTTTACATGTGGACTTCTCAAGAAAGCTGTTTGCTCTAGCAGGGAACTAATCTTTCTAGTTAATATTTCCAACGCATAATTAAACTTTTATTTACTTTGTTTCTTTTCCCTAACAGCTTGGAGTATTTTCTTCTCAAGTATTTCAAGAATCTCCTCGAGATAAAATTCTGAGGAGGAAGAAATGTATGGTTCTGTATTTTTTTTCTTCAACTTACTATCCTGTTTACCTTAATATTATAACTATTTTTTGCTTATCTTTTATCAGCACGCACTTATGAAATGGAGAAACACTGTAACATAGAGATAGCTGCTCAGGTTTCACGTATCTCATCTAGCCAAAGCGGTACCTGGTTCTTCTAAACTTAATCGGTTTCCATTGTAGCTGATATTGTGTCTTGATTGTTATTTCCAAAGATATTATTTGCGACATAAATTCTATGATTCTGGTTGCTGAACTGTTTTACTTTCTTGGAAGCATCTTTAGACATCATTCATCGATTTCTGCTCAATTATTTTGCTAAGAGAAATATGGATGTCTATTTTCTTTTATAAGATGATACTGTTTTCATTATTAGAAACAACGTGTTTTAATGGCTTTTTTTTATCTTTATCTACTTATTCCTTGTTTGGAGCTCACTAATGGTCATGTTGACTATCTTTTATTTTTTCTCCTCTCTCTGGAAGACTTAGATAGTTGTTTCCACCAATCTCCTGGGTCGAGCAACATCTGGTTACCAATAATGAGATCAGTACATACTCAACCTTGTGCACCGCCTGATATATCATTTAAGGGTCTCAAATTATGGGTCTAACCTGTAGGCATGAATAATAAAAGATCAATATCAATGTTATAGTAGCAAGCTCTACTAACCTGATCCTTTGTACATGGGATAAGGCTTGCAGGTTAAGATATTATATAAGGCCAACGTTGACACTATCATAGCAAAATCCACTCCGCAGTTTCCTCTTCCTCTGAATCACATTGTAGGTTCTAGTATGAAATATTTAATGTATTTACTGGTGCCTCTTTTGGTTAAAACATTAAAGGTTTTTCCCAAAATGAGTATCAAGTATATCGTTTTACCCAAACTATAGTAAGTACCTTTTAGCTTTACTTTCTGCTTAGCTAAATTTTTTAGGACACAATTACCCTAACTTTAAATCCAATTTGTTTCAACATGCCTTCGTTGTAAACAACCAGGTAACTCGTCATCTTTCTTTTCTCTCATATGTTTCTCAAAGATGTGAATCATCCAGGTGATCTTAAGAACTTCCTTCTCACCATCCCGGCTTCCATCTTCCCCCCATTGAAGATAGTCCATCTTTTTTAAATGTTTTTTTCTTTCCTTCTTTGTTCTAGAGCTTATTGGGAGGCCACCAAAAGGATTTGTTTCCATTTTCATCATTTGGATGTCTCTAAAAGTTGCTGAGTATCCTACGTTTCTACCTACCTACTTGTTGAGCCGGGAAATCAAACAAGAATAGGGATGGCAATGGGTAGGGTTCGGGTTTAAATTCCTATTGTAAACGGGGCGAGTTCAGGGCGGGCCTTTTCAAAAATTATAAAAATCAATTCCGAAACTCGCCCCATTGACATTCCTAAACAAGAACTCGTTGAGATTCTTGAGAACTCACGCCACCGCCTTACTTACGCAAAGGTATAAATCTTAAACTCTAAGCGCTTGTCAAAGCTCGCTCGAATCCCACTTACATAAAAGACGCCAATAAGGGAGAAAAGGGAGATTGCAAGTCCCCCTTACATTCGACCTTGCCTTCCATAAAAAAGGTTCTGAATTAGGGAATACAAATGATTTACATCCGGCGCAAGGTTGCAAGTCACTTGAGACTGATGCAAACGACTTGGACGAACGAGCAAATTCCGACGAAAGTTTGACTGTCACTATGGTTGTGTCCACACAAGTCACTTGCAATTGTCTCGTCACATGCGACCGACATAGATCACTTGCGATTGACTGATGGACGGGTGAGCTCCGGTGAGGTTCCCCGACCGCCGGTGAGCACCGACGAGCTCCGGCCAACGAAAGCACACAAGAGACAAAATTATGTAGGTCGCAAGGAGAAAACAAAGCGATAGACAATTATGTTTTTTCAACGGTGGGTGTGGTGGCAGTGGTGGCCGATGGTGGTGGTCGCCGGTGGCGGAATTGTGCAGGTCTCAAGGAAAACAAAGCTATAACACTTTTACCACTAAAGGGTTAAACTATCCATCCAAGTGAAAATATGCATATCCTGCCTATTACACACCTGCAGCTGAGCATGTAAGTAAAGCTAAAAGGTATATTCTATAGGCTGGGAATACATGATACTTGGTACTCATTTTAGGAAAAACTTCTTGTATGGGAGTGGAACCTCTTTGTTATATCAGATACATAAACTCTCTCGCTCTCGCGCAAGCATGCTATCTGTCTTTAATGAAACATGTAAGTAGTTGTTGGCTTTTTTATCATGCAATGCAATCAATCTTTTCACACTACAGTGATATGCTAATATTTACCTTCTTGGACTTTCTAAAGTATTTTCTCATTGATAGATAGTGATCGTGAGCGGTATCATCTGGAGGGATTAATTGAGAGTCCAGCTGTTGATGATGATGGAGAATGCTTCTCACCAATTTCACTGAATGCCACTTCGCTGAATATTGAGGTGTACTACAACAAAGCAGTTAATTATACTCTGATGGTCACCTTTGTATCCTTCAAATCAAGGAATCTATGACTTCTTCTAATTTAATAACACTGATCTCTGTGAAAGCCTTGACATTTAACAAATCAGGTTTCATTTCTTCAAGTATTGCTGCTGATACGACAAATGGAACATAGCAATACTCAGTCTGTAAGATTTCCTTATATAATTTTTTTAAAGTGCTCATTGCATATCTAGAGTGGGTCAGTGCACATGACCAAAATGGATTGAATAATACTTATTTTTGTCTGTATGCATTCTGAATTCTTCAGCCTTTAAATCGTTTTACAGGGTGCTGCTAAAGTTTCTATTTTAATGATTGGAGAACAAGCTATTATGGATGCATATCTTTGTCTTCTACATTTGACAGCTGGAATATTAGTTGGTGAGTGTCCTAAGTTAGTTGTATCAAAATGCGATTTTTTTCAGCGAAATATTTCTGAAGGAACAAAAAAAATTGCAATATGATTCTTTTCTACTTAAATTGGAAGATTTAGTTAAAATTTTGTTGTGAAATTTCTAGGGCCTAGGCATTTCTCCTTGTCAGACCATTTTTCATTTTAATATATACCTAAATGGACATATGTTTACAATTCCAAGTTTTACGCTATGCTTATATAAACCAAATTGTGAGCAATCTTGGATAACATATTACCTAACCACAACCATAACCATCGACCTTACTCTTAACTATTTGTGTTTGTATTCATTAGAAGTTCAACTATTCCTATTAATCAGATAAGTCCTTTGTTCCTTTTTCTGGATCCTATCTTTGGACTTTTTTCCTTTTGCTGAATCAATATATCTTATTCACACTATAATATCATAACCTGAAGGCTAATGGAAAAGCCATTCCTCTATAAGGTTCATTACTCAGGAGTTAGGACGCAAATACACCGTCTGAAGTTTCCTCTTTCTTCTAATACACCCACTTGCAGCCAATCACCTTCTGCCCTTTGGGTCTCACAACAAGCTCCTAAGTCTGATTCTTGTGAAAAGATTCGATCTCTTCACTCATGGTCGCACCTTACTAAACGCAATCACTATCATGAACAACTGTAAATGGTCAGCTCCTCACCATTGCTCCTCACAAAAAACTGCTGCTCTGGAACCTGAACTGCTTCCTCCGAAGTAGTCTGCTCTACTTCTGTAGACACCCTAAAAGCTTGTAGCTCCACCTGCACAAAATAACCACGTCTTTTTCCCTCCAGATTGATCTCGACCTTCTACTTGCTAGAAGTACGTAGCAGAGTCTCATCGAATGTCACATCTCTACTAGCAATGAACGATTGCGATTCCGGGCACCACAATCTGTTGCTCTTAATTCTTGAAACATATCCCAAGAATATGCATTTCTTTGCTCATAGT